>CAWUFW010002537.1:1200000-1785000 GCA_963921515.1 Calotriton arnoldi
ACCATCTCTATGCTTGTACCATCTCTATGCTTGTACCATCTCAAAGCTTGCACCATATCAAAGCTAACACCATCTCAAAGCATGTACCATCTCAAAGCATGTACCATCTCAAAGGTTACACCATATCAAAGCATGTACCATCTCAAAGCTTACACCATCTCAAAGCTAACACCATCTCAAAGCATGTACCATCTCAAAGCATGTACCATCTCAAAGCTTACACCATATCAAAGCATGTACCATCTCAAAGCATGCACCATCTCAAAGCTTGTCCCATCTCAAAGCTTGCACCATCTCAAAGCTTGCACCATCTCAAAGCTTGCACCATCTCAAAGCTTGCACCATCTCTATGCTTGCACCATCTCTATGCTTGCACCATCTCTATGCTTGCACCATCTCTATGCTTGTACCATCTCTATGCTTGTACCATCTCTATGCTTGTACCATCCCTATGCTTGCACCATCTCAATGCTTGCACCATCTCAATGCTTGCACCATCTCAAAGCTTGCACCATCTAAAAGCTTGCACCATATCAAAGCTAACACCATCTCAAAGCTTACACCATCTCAAAGCTAACACCATCTCAAAGCATGTACCATCTCAAAGCATGTACCATCTCAAAGCATGTACCATCTCAAAGCTTACACCATATCAAAGCATGTACCATCTCAAAGCGTGTACCATCTCAAAGCTTACACCATCTCAAAGCTTACACCTTCTCAAAGCTTACACCATTTCAAAGCATGCACCATCTCAAAGCATGCACCATCTCAAAGCGTGCACCATCTCAAAGCGTGCACCATCTCAAAGCGTGCACCATCTCAAAGCATGCCCCATCTCAAAGCTTGCACCATCTCAAAGCTTGCACCATCTCAAAGCTTGCACCATCTCAAAGCTTGCACCATTTCAAAGCTTGCACCATTTCAAAGCTTGCACCATCTCTATGCTTGTACCATCTCTATGCTTTTACCATCTCTATGCTTGTACCATCTCTATGCTTGCACCATCTCAATGCTTGCACCATCTCAATGCTTGCACCATCTCAAAGCTTGCACCATTTCAAAGCTTGCACCATTTCATAGCTTGCACCATGTCTATGCTTGAACCATCTCTATGCTTGTACCATCTCTATGCTTGTACCATCTCTATGCTTGTACCATCTCTATGCTTGTACCATCTCTATGCTTGTACCATCTCAAAGCTTGCACCATCTCAAAGCTTGCACCATCTCTATGCTTGCACCATCTCTATGCTTGCACCATCTCTATGCTTGTACCATCTCTATGCTTGTACCATCTCAATGCTTGCACCATCTCAAAGCTTGTACCATCTCAAAGCTTGTACCATTTCAAAGCTTGCACCATCTCAAAGCTTGCACCATCTCAAAGCTTGCACCATCTCAAAGCTTGCACCATCTCAAAGCTTGCACCATCTCAAAGCTTGCACCATTTCAAAGCTTGCACCATTTCAAAGCTTGCACCATCTCTATGCTTGTACCATCTCTATGCTTGTACCATCTCTATGCTTGTACCATCTCAATGCTTGCACCATCTCAATGCTTGCACCATCTCAAAGCTTGTAACATCTCAAAGCTTGTACCATCTCAAAGCGTGCAATATATCAAAGCTTGTACCATCTCATTGCTTGCACCATCTCTATGCTTGAACCATCTCTATGCTTGTACCATCTCTATGCTTGTACCATCTCTATGCTTGTACCATCTCTATGCTTGTACCATCTCTATGCTTGTACCATCTCAATGCTTGCACCATCTCAAAGCTTGCACCATTTCAAAGCTTGCACCATCTCAAAGCTTGTCCCATCTCAAAGCGTGCACCATCTCAAAGCTTGCACCATCTCAAAGCTTACACCATCTCAAAGCTTGCACCATCTCAAAGCTTGTGCCATCTCAATGCTTGTGCCATCTCAAAGCTTGCGCCATCTCAAAGCTTGCACCATTTCAAAGCTTGCACCATCTCAAAGCATGCCCCATCTCAAAGCTTACACCATCTCAAAGCGTGTACGATCTCAAAGCTTACACCATCTCAAAGCTTACACCATCTCAAAGCATGTACCATCTCAAAGCTTACACCATCTCAAAGCATGTACCATCTCAAAGCTTGCACCATATCAAAGCTAACACTATCTCAAAGCATGTACCATCTCAAAGCATGTACCATCTCAAAGCTTACACCATATCAAAGCATGTACCATCTCAAAGCTTACACCATCTCAAAGCTAACACCATCTCAAACCATGTACCATCTCAAAGCATGTACCATCTCAAAGCTTACACCATATCAAAGCATGTACCATCTCAAAGCGTGTACCATCTCAAAGCTTACACCATCTCAAAGCTTCCACCATCTCAAAGCGTGCACCATCTCAAAGCGTGCACCATCTCAAAGCGTGCACCATCTCAAAGCGTGCACCATCTCAAAGCGTGCACCATCTCAAAGCGTGCACCATCTCAAAGCGTGCACCATCTCAAAGCATGCCCCATCTCAAAGCTTGCACCATCTCAAAGCTTGCACCATCTCAAAGCTTGCACCATTTCAAAGCTTGCACCATTTCAAAGCTTGTACCATCTCTATGCTTGTACCATCTCTATGCTTGTACCATCTCTATGCTTGCACCATCTCAATGCTTGCACCATCTCAATGCTTGCACCATCTCAAAGCTTGCACCATTTCAAAGCTTGCACCATTTCAAAGCTTGCACCATTTCAAAGCTTGCACCATTTCAAAGCTTGCACCATCTCTATGCTTGAACCATCTCTATGCTTGTACCATCTCTATGCTTGTACCATCTCTATGCTTGTACCATCTCAATGCTTGCACCATCTCAAAGCTTGCACCATCTCAAAGCTTGCATCATCTCAAAGCTTGCACCATCTCAAAGCTTGCACCATCTCTATGCTTGCACCATCTCTATGCTTGCACCATCTCTATGCTTGTACCATCTCTATGCTTGCACCATCTCAATGCTTGCACCATCTCAATGCTTGCACCATCTCAATGCTTGCACCATCTCAAAGCTTGCACCATCTCAAAGCTTGTACCATCTCAAAGCTTGCACCATCTCAAAGCTTGCACCATCTCAAAGCTTGCACCATCTCAAAGCTTGCACGATCTCAAAGCTTGCACCATCTCAAAGCTTGCACCATTTCAAAGCTTGCACCATTTCAAAGCTTGCACCATCTCTATGCTTGCACCATCTCTATGCTTGTACCATCTCTATGCTTGCACCATCTCTATGCTTGCACCATCTCTATGCTTGCACCATCTCTATGCTTGCACCATCTCTATGCTTGTACCATCTCTATGCTTGCACCATCTCAATGCTTGCACCATCTCAATGCTTGCACCATCTCAAAGCTTACACCATCTCAAAGCATGTACCATCTCAAAGCATGTACCATCTCAAAGCATGTACCATCTCAAAGCATGTACCATCTCAAAGCTTGCACCATATCAAAGCTAACACCATCTCAAAGCATGTACCATCTCAAAGCATGTACCATCTCAAAGCTTACACCATATCAAAGCATGTATCATCTCAAAGCTTACACCATCTCAAAGCTAACACCATCTCAAAGCATGTACCATCTCAAAGCATGTACCATCTCAAAGCTTACACCATATCAAAGCATGTACCATCTCAAAGCGTGTACCATCTCAAAGCTTACACCATCTCAAAGCTTACACCATCTCAAAGCTTACACCATCTCAAAGCTTACACCATTTCAAAGCATGCACCATCTCAAAGCGTGCACCATCTCAAAGCGTGCACCATCTCAAAGCGTGCACCATCTCAAAGCGTGCACCATCTCAAAGCGTGCACCATCTCAAAGCGTGCACCATTTCAAAGCTTGCACCATCTCTATGCTTGTACCATCTCTATGCTTGTACCATCTCTATGCTTGTACCATCTCTATGCTTGTACCATCTCTATGCTTGCACCATCTCAAAGCTTGCACCATCTCAATGCTTGCACCATCTCTATGCTTGCACCATCTCTATGCTTGCACCATCTCTATGCTTGTACCATCTCTATGCTTGTACCATCTCTATGCTTGTACCATCTCTATGCTTGCACCATCTCAATGCTTGCACCATCTCAATGCTTGCACCATCTCAATGCTTGCACCATCTCAATGCTTGCACCATCTCAAAGCTTGTACCATCTCAAAGCTTGCACCATCTCAAAGCTTGCACCATCTCAAAGCTTGCACCATCTCAAAGCTTGCACCATCTCAAAGCTTGCACCATCTCAAAGCTTGCACCATCTCAAAGCTTGCACCATCTCAAAGCTTGCACCATTTCAAAGCTTGCACCATTTCAAAGCTTGCACCATCTCTATGCTTGTACCATCTCTATGCTTGTACCATCTCTATGCTTGTACCATCTCTATGCTTGCACCATCTCAATGCTTGCACCATCTCAATGCTTGTACCATCTCAATGCTTGCACCATCTCAAAGCTTGCACCATCTCAAAGCTTGACCCATTTCAAAGCTTGCACCATCTCAAAGCTTGCACCATCTCAAAGCTTGCACCATCTCAAAGCTTGCACCATTTCAAAGCTTGCACCATTTCAAAGCTTGCACCATCTCTATGCTTGTACCATCTCTATGCTTGTACCATCTCTATGCTTGTACCATCTCAATGCTTGTACCATCTCAATGCTTGCACCATCTCAAAGCTTGCACCATCTCAAAGCTTGCACCATCTCAAAGCTTGCACCATCTCTATGCTTGCACCATCTCTATGCTTGCACCATCTCTATGCTTGCACCAACTCTATGCTTGTACCATCTCTATGCTTGTACCATCTCAATGCTTGCACCATCTCAATGCTTGCACCATCTCAATGCTTGCACCATCTCAAAGCTTGCACCATCTAAAAGCTTGCACCATATCAAAGCTAACACCATCTCAAAGCATGTACCATATCAAAGCTTACACCATATCAAAGCATGTACCATCTCAAAGCGGGTACGATCTCAAAGCTTACACCATCTCAAAGCATGTACCATCTCAAAGCATGTACCATCTCAAAGCATGCACCATCTCAAAGCATGCACCATCTCAAAGCGTGCACCATCTCAAAGCGTGCACCATCTCAAAGCGTGCACCATCTCAAAGCGTGCACCATCTCAAAGCGTGCACCATCTCAAAGCGTGCACCATCTCAAAGCGTGCACCATCTCAAAGCATGCCCCATCTCAAAGCATGCCCCATCTCAAAGCTTGCACCATCTCAAAGCTTGCACCATCTCAAAGCTTGCACCATCTCAAACCTTGCACCATCTCAAAGCTTGCACCATTTCAAAGCTTGCACCATTTCAAAGCTTGTACCATCTCTATGCGTGTACCATCTCTATGCTTGTACCATCTCTATGCTTGCACCATCTCAATGCTTGCACCATCTCAATGCTTGCACCATCTCAATGCTTGCACCATCTCAAAGCTTGCACCATTTCAAAGCTTGCACCATCTCTATGCTTGTACCATCTCTATGCTTGTACCATCTCTATGCTTGTACCATCTCTATGCTTGCACCATCTCAATGCTTGCACCATCTCAAAGCTTGCACCATCTCAAAGCTTGCACCATCTCAAAGCTTGCACCATCTCTATGCTTGCACCATCTCTATGCTTGTACCATCTCTATGCTTGTACCATCTCTATGCTTGTACCATCTCAATGCTTGCACCATCTCAATGCTTGCACCATCTCAATGCTTGCACCATCTCAAAGCTTGTACCATCTCAAAGCTTGTACCATCTCAAAGCTTGCACCATCTCAAAGCTTGCACCATCTCAAAGCTTGCACCATCTCAAAGCTTGCACCATCTCAAAGCTTGCACCATTTCAAAGCTTGCACCATTTCAAAGCTTGCACCATCTCTATGCTTCTACCATCTCTATGCTTGTACCATCTCTATGCTTGTACCATCTCTATGCTTGTACCATCTCTATGCTTGTACCATCTCAATGCTTGCACCATCTCAATGCTTGCACCATCTCAATGCTTGCACCATCTCAATGCTTGCACCATCTCAAAGCTTGTACCATCTCAAAGCTTGTACCATCTCAAAGCGTGCACCATCTCAAAGCTTGTACCATCTCAAAGCGTGCAATATATCAAAGCTTGTACCATCTCATTGCTTGCACCATCTCTATGCTTGAACCATCTCTATGCTTGTACCATCTCTATGCTTGTACCATCTCTATGCTTGTACCATCTCTATGCTTGTACCATCGCTATGCTTGTACCATCTCAATGCTTGCACCATCTCAAAGCTTGCACCATTTCAAAGCTTGCACCATTTCAAAGCTTGCACCATCTCAAAGCTTGCACCATCTCAAAGCTTGTCCCATCTCAAAGCGTGCACCATCTCAAAGCGTGCACCATCTCAAAGCTTGCACCATCTCAAAGCTTGCACCATCTCAAAGCTTGTGCCATCTCAATGCTTGTGCCATCTCAAAGCTTGCACCATCTCAAAGCTTGCACCATTTCAAAGCTTACACCATCTCAAAGCATGCCCCATCTCAAAGCTTACACCATCTCAAAGCGTGTACGATCTCAAAGCTTACACCATCTCAAAGCTTACACCATCTCAAAGCATGTACCATCTCAAAGCATGTACCATCTCAAAGCATGTACCATCTCAAAGCATGTACCATCTCAAAGCTTACACCATCTCAAAGCATGTACCATCTCAAAGCTTGCACCATATCAAAGCTAACACCATCTCAAAGCATGTACCATCTCAAAGCATGTACCATCTCAAAGCTTACACCATATCAAAGCATGTACCATCTCAAAGCTTACACCATCTCAAAGCTAACACCATCTCAAACCATGTACCATCTCAAAGCATGTACCATCTCAAAGCTTACACCAAATCAAAGCATGTACCATCTCAAAGCGTGTACCATCTCAAAGCTTACACCATCTCAAAGCTTACACCATCTCAAAGCTTACACCATCTCACAGCTTACACCATCTCAAAGCTTGCACCATTTCAAAGCATGCACCATCTCAAAGCGTGCACCATCTCAAAGCGTGCACCATCTCAAAGCGTGCACCATCTCAAAGCGTGCCCCATCTCAAAGCGTGCCCCATCTCAAAGCTTGCCCCATCTCAAAGCTTGCACCATCTCAAAGCTTGCACCATCTCAAAGCTTGCACCATCTCAATGCTTGCACCATCTCAATGCTTGCACCATCTCAAAGCTTGCACCATTTCATAGCTTGCACCATTTCAAAGCTTGCACCATCTCTATGCTTGAACCATCTCTATGCTTGTACCATCTCTATGCTTGTACCATCTCTATGCTTGTACCATCTCTATGCTTGTACCATCTCAATGCTTGCACCATCTCAAAGCTTGCACCATCTCAAAGCTTGCATCATCTCAAAGCTTGCACCATTTCAAAGCTTGCACCATCTCTATGCTTGCACCATCTCTATGCTTGCACCATCTCTATGCTTGCACCATCTCTATGCTTGTACCATCTCTATGCTTGTACCATCCCTATGCTTGCACCATCTCTATGCTTGCACCATCTCAATGCTTGCACCATCTCAATGCTTGCACCATCTCAATGCTTGCACCATCTCAAAGCTTGCACCATCTAAAAGCTTGCACCATATCAAAGCTAACACCATCTCAAAGCTTGCACCATTTCAAAGCTTGCACCATTTCAAAGCTTGCAACATCTCTATGCTTGCACCATCTCTATGCTTGTACCATCTCTATGCTTGTACCATCTCTATGCTTGCACCATCTCAATGCTTGCACCATCTCAATGCTTGCACCATCTCAAAGCTTGCACCATCTCAAAGCTTGCACCATCTCAAAGCTTGCACCATCTCTATGCTTGCACCATCTCTATGCTTGCACCATCTCTATGCTTGCACCATCTCTATGCTTGTACCATCTCAATGCTTGCACCGTCTCAATGCTTGCACCATCTCAAAGCTTGCACCATCTCAAAGCTTGCACCATCTCAAAGCTTGCACCATCTCAAAGCTTGCACCATTTCATAGCGTGCACCATCTCTACGCTTGCACCATCTCTATGCTTGCACCATCTCTATGCTTGTACCATCTCTATGCTTGTACCATCTCTATGCTTGTACCATCTCTATGCTTGTATCATCTCTATGCTTGATCCATCTCAATGCTTGCACCATCTCAAAGCTTGCACCATCTCAAAGCTTGCACCATCTCAAAGCGTGCAATATATCAAAGCTTGCACCATCTCAATGCTTGCACCATCTCAATGCTTGCACCATCTCAATGCTTGCACCATCTCAAAGCTTGCACCATTTCAAAGCTTGCACCATTTCAAAGCTTGCACCATTTCAAAGCTTGCACCATCTCTATGCTTGTACCATCTCTATGCTTGTACCATCTCTATGCTTGTACCATCTCAAAGCTTGCAACATCTCAAAGCTTGCACCATCTCAAAGCTTGCACCATCTCAAAGCTTGCACCATCTCAAAGCTTGCACCATCTCAAAGCTTGCACCATCTCTATGCTTGCACCATCTCTATGCTTGCACCATCTCTATGCTTGTACCATCTCTATGCTTGTACCATCTCTATGCTTGTACCATCTCTATGCTTGTACCATCTCAATGCTTGCACCATCTCAATGCTTGCACCATCTAAAAGCTTGCACCATCTAAAAGCTTGCACCATATCAAAGCTAACACCATCTCAAAGCATGTACCATCTCAAAGCTTACACCATATCAAAGCATGTACCATCTCAAAGCGTGTACGATCTCAAAGCTTACACCATCTCAAAGCTTACACCATCTCAAAGCATGTACCATCTCAAAGCATGTACCATCTCAAAGCATGTACCATCTCAAAGCATGTACCATCTCAAAGCATGTACCATAACAAAGCTTACACCATCTCAAAGCATGTACCATCTCAAAGCTTGCACCATATCAAAGCTAACACCATCTCAAAGCATGTACCATCTCAAAGCATGTACCATCTCAAAGGTTACACCATATCAAAGCATGTACCATCTCAAAGCTTACACCATCTCAAAGCTAACACCATCTCAAAGCATGTACCATCTCAAAGCATGTACCATCTCAAAGCTTACACCATATCAAAGCATGTACCATCTCAAAGCATGCACCATCTCAAAGCTTGTCCCATCTCAAAGCTTGCACCATCTCAAAGCTTGCACCATCTCAAAGCTTGCACCATCTCAAAGCTTGCACCATCTCTATGCTTGCACCATCTCTATGCTTGCACCATCTCTATGCTTGCACCATCTCTATGCTTGCACCATCTCTATGCTTGTACCATCTCTATGCTTGTACCATCCCTATGCTTGCACCATCTCAATGCTTGCACCATCTCAATGCTTGCACCATCTCAAAGCTTGCACCATCTAAAAGCTTGCACCATATCAAAGCTAACACCATCTCAAAGCTTACACCATCTCAAAGCTAACACCATCTCAAAGCATGTACCATCTCAAAGCATGTACCATCTCAAAGCATGTACCATCTCAAAGCTTACACCATATCAAAGCATGTACCATCTCAAAGCGTGTACCATCTCAAAGCTTACACCATCTCAAAGCTTACACCATCTCAAAGCTTACACCATTTCAAAGCATGCACCATCTCAAAGCATGCACCATCTCAAAGCGTGCACCATCTCAAAGCGTGCACCATCTCAAAGCATGCCCCATCTCAAAGCTTGCACCATCTCAAAGCTTGCACCATCTCAAAGCTTGCACCATCTCAAAGCTTGCACCATTTCAAAGCTTCCACCATCTCTATGCTTGTACCATCTCTATGCTTGTACCATCTCTATGCTTGTACCATCTCTATGCTTGTACCATCTCTATGCTTGCACCATCTCAATGCTTGCACCATCTCAATGCTTGCACCATCTCAAAGCTTGCACCATTTCAAAGTTTGCACCATTTCAAAGCTTGCACCATGTCTATGCTTGAACCATCTCTATGCTTGTACCATCTCTATGCTTGTACCATCTCTATGCTTGTACCATCTCTATGCTTGTACCATCTCAAAGCTTGCACCATCTCAAAGCTTGCACCATCTCTATGCTTGCACCATCTCTATGCTTGCACCATCTCTATGCTTGTACCATCTCTATGCTTGTACCATCTCAATGCTTGCACCATCTCAAAGCTTGTACCATCTCAAAGCTTGTACCATTTCAAAGCTTGCACCATCTCAAAGCTTGCACCATCTCAAAGCTTGCACCATCTCAAAGCTTGCACCATCTCAAAGCTTGCACCATCTCAAAGCTTGCACCATTTCAAAGCTTGCACCATTTCAAAGCTTGCACCATCTCTATGCTTGTACCATCTCTATGCTTGTACCATCTCTATGCTTGTACCATCTCAATGCTTGCACCATCTCAATGCTTGCACCATCTCAATGCTTGCACCATCTCAAAGCTTGTAACATCTCAAAGCTTGTACCATCTCAAAGCGTGCAATATATCAAAGCTTGTACCATCTCATTGCTTGCACCATCTCTATGCTTGAACCATCTCTATGCTTGTACCATCTCTATGCTTGTACCATCTCTATGCTTGTACCATCTCTATGCTTGTACCATCTCTATGCTTGTACCATCTCAATGCTTGCACCATCTCAAAGCTTGCACCATTTCAAAGCTTGCACCATCTCAAAGCTTGTCCCATCTCAAAGCGTGCACCATCTCAAAGCGTGCACCATCTCAAAGCTTGCACCATCTCAAAGCTTGCACCATCTCAAAGCTTGCACCATCTCAAAGCTTGTGCCATCTCAATGCTTGTGCCATCTCAAAGCTTGCGCCATCTCAAAGCTTGCACCATTTCAAAGCTTGCACCATCTCAAAGCATGCCCCATCTCAAAGCTTACACCATCTCAAAGCGTGTACGATCTCAAAGCTTACACCATCTCAAAGCTTACACCATCTCAAAACATGTACCATCTCAAAGCTTACACCATCTCAAAGCATGTACCATCTCAAAGCTTACACCATCTCAAAGCATGTACCATCTCAAAGCTTGCACCATATCAAAGCTAACACTATCTCAAAGCATGTACCATCTCAAAGCATGTACCATCTCAAAGCTTACACCATCTCAAAGCTAACACCATCTCAAACCATGTACCATCTCAAAGCATGTACCATCTCAAAGCTTACACCATATCAAAGCATGTACCATCTCAAAGCGTGTACCATCTCAAAGCTTACACCATCTCAAAGCTTACACCATCTCAAAGCGTGCACCATCTCAAAGCGTGCACCATCTCAAAGCGTGCACCATCTCAAAGCGTGCACCATCTCAAAGCGTGCACCATCTCAAAGCGTGCACCATCTCAAAGCGTGCACCATCTCAAAGCGTGCACCATCTCAAAGCATGCCCCATCTCAAAGCTTGCACCATCTCAAAGCTTGCACCATCTCAAAGCTTGCACCATTTCAAAGCTTGTACCATCTCTTGCACCATCTCTATGCTTGTACCATCTCTATGCTTGCACCATCTCAATGCTTGCACCATCTCAATGCTTGCACCATCTCAAAGCTTGCACCATTTCAAAGCTTGCACCATTTCAAAGCTTGCACCATTTCAAAGCTTGCACCATCTCTATGCTTGAACCATCTCTATGCTTGTACCATCTCTATGCTTGTACCATCTCTATGCTTGTACCATCTCAATGCTTGCACCATCTCAAAGCTTGCACCATCTCAAAGCTTGCACCATCTCAAAGCTTGCACCATCTCAAAGCTTGCACCATCTCAAAGCTTGCACCATCTCTATGCTTGCACCATCTCTATGCTTGCACCATCTCTATGCTTGCACCATCTCTATGCTTGTACCATCTCTATGCTTGCACCATCTCAATGCTTGCACCATCTCAATGCTTGCACCATCTCAATGCTTGCACCATCTCAAAGCTTGCACCATCTCAAAGCTTGCACCATTTCAAAGCTTGCACCATTTCAAAGCTTGCACCATGTCTATGCTTGAACCATCTCTATGCTTGTACCATCTCTATGCTTGTACCATCTCTATGCTTGTACCATCTCTATGCTTGTACCATCTCAAAGCTTGCACCATCTCAAAGCTTGCACCATCTCTATGCTTGCACCATCTCTATGCTTGCACCATCTCTATGCTTGCACCATCTCTATGCTTGTACCATCTCAATGCTTGCACCATCTCAAAGCTTGTACCATCTCAAAGCTTGCGCCATCTCAAAGCTTGCGCCATCTCAAAGCTTGCACCATCTCAAAGCTTGCACCATCTCAAAGCTTGCACCATCTCAAAGCTTGCACCATCTCAAAGCTTGCACCATTTCAAAGCTTGCACCATCTCTATGCTTGTACCATCTCTATGCTTGTACCATCTCTATGCTTGTACCATCTCAATGCTTGCACCATCTCAATGCTTGCACCATCTCAATGCTTGCACCATCTCAAAGCTTGTACCATCTCAAAGCTTGTACCATCTCAAAGCGTGCAATATATCAAAGCTTGTACCATCTCATTGCTTGCACCATCTCTATGCTTGAACCATCTCTATGCTTGTACCATCTCTATGCTTGTACCATCTCTATGCTTGTACCATCTCTATGCTTGTACCATCTCTATGCTTGTACCATCTCAATGCTTGCACCATCTCAAAGCTTGCACCATTTCAAAGCTTGCACCATCTCAAAGCTTGTCCCATCTCAAAGCGTGCACCATCTCAAAGCGTGCACCATCTCAAAGCTTGCACCATCTCAAAGCTTACACCATCTCAAAGCTCTCACCATCTCAAAGCTTGTGCCATCTCAATGCTTGTGCCATCTCAAAGCTTGCGCCATCTCAAAGCTTGCACCATTTCAAAGCTTGCACCATCTCAAAGCATGCCCCATCTCAAAGCTTACACCATCTCAAAGCGTGTACGATCTCAAAGCTTACACCATCTCAAAGCTTACACCATCTCAAAGCATGTACCATCTCAAAGCTTACACCATCTCAAAGCATGTACCATCTCAAAGCTTGCACCATATCAAAGCTAACACTATCTCAAAGCATGTACCATCTCAAAGCATGTACCATCTCAAAGCTTACACCATATCAAAGCATGTACCATCTCAAAGCTTACACCATCTCAAAGCTAACACCATCTCAAACCATGTACCATCTCAAAGCATGTACCATCTCAAAGCTTACACCATATCAAAGCATGTACCATCTCAAAGCGTGTACCATCTCAAAGCTTACACCATCTCAAAGCTTACACCATCTCAAAGCGTGCACCATCTCAAAGCGTGCACCATCTCAAAGCGTGCACCATCTCAAAGCGTGCACCATCTCAAAGCGTGCACCATCTCAAAGCGTGCACCATCTCAAAGCGTGCACCATCTCAAAGCATGCCCCATCTCAAAGCTTGCACCATCTCAAAGCTTGCACCATCTCAAAGCTTGCACCATTTCAAAGCTTGCACCATTTCAAAGCTTGTACCATCTCTATGCTTGTACCATCTCTATGCTTGTACCATCTCTATGCTTGCACCATCTCAATGCTTGCACCATCTCAATGCTTGCACCATCTCAAAGCTTGCACCATTTCAAAGCTTGCACCATCTCTATGCTTGAACCATCTCTATGCTTGTACCATCTCTATGCTTGTACCATCTCAATGCTTGTACCATCTCAATGCTTGCACCATCTCAAAGCTTGCACCATCTCAAAGCTTGCATCATCTCAAAGCTTGCACCATCTCAAAGCTTGCACCATCTCTATGCTTGCACCATCTCTATGCTTGCACCATCTCTATGCTTGCACCATCTCTATGCTTGTACCATCTCTATGCTTGCACCATCTCAATGCTTGCACCATCTCAATGCTTGCACCATCTCAATGCTTGCACCATCTCAAAGCTTGCACCATCTCAAAGCTTGTACCATCTCAAAGCTTGCACCATCTCAAAGCTTGCACCATCTCAAAGCTTGCACCATCTCAAAGCTTGCACCATCTCAAAGCTTGCACCATCTCAAAGCTTGCACCATTTCAAAGCTTGCACCATTTCAAAGCTTGCACCATCTCTATGCTTGTACCATCTCTATGCTTGTACCATCTCTATGCTTGTACCATCTCTATGCTTGTACCATCTCTATGCTTGCACCATCTCTATGCTTGCACCATCTCTATGCTTGCACCATCTCTATGCTTGCACCATCTCTATGCTTGTACCATCTCTATGCTTGCACCATCTCAATGCTTGCACCATCTCAATGCTTGCACCATCTCAAAGCTTACACCATTTCAAAGCATGCACCATCTCAAAGCTTGCATCATCTCAAAGCTTGCACCATCTCAAAGCTTACACCATCTCAAAGCTTACACCATCTCAAAGCATGTACCATCTCAAAGCATGTACCATCTCAAAGCATGTACCATCTCAAAGCATGTACCATCTCAAAGCATGTACCATCTCAAAGCTTGCACCATATCAAAGCTAACACCATCTCAAAGCATGTACCATCTCAAAGCATGTACCATCTCAAAGCTTACACCATATCAAAGCATGTACCATCTCAAAGCTTACACCATCTCAAAGCTAACACCATCTCAAAGCATGTACCATCTCAAAGCATGTACCATCTCAAAGCTTACACCATATCAAAGCATGTACCATCTCAAAGCGTGTACCATCTCAAAGCTTACACCATCTCAAAGCTTACACCATCTCAAAGCTTACACCATCTCAAAGCTTACACCATCTCAAAGCTTACACCATTTCAAAGCATGCACCATCTCAAAGCGTGCACCATCTCAAAGCGTGCACCATCTCAAAGCGTGCACCATCTCAAAGCGTGCACCATCTCAAAGCGTGCCCCATCTCAAAGCGTGCCCCATCTCAAAGCTTGCACCATCTCAAAGCTTGCACCATCTCAAAGCTTGCACCATCTCAAAGCTTGCACCATTTCAAAGCTTGCACCATCTCTATGCTTGTACCATCTCTATGCTTGTACCATCTCTATGCTTGCACCATCTCAATGCTTGCACCATCTCAATGCTTGCACCATCTCAAAGCTTGCACCATTTCAAAGCTTGCACCATTTCAAAGCTTGCACCATCTCTATGCTTGAACCATCTCTATGCTTGTACCATCTCTATGCTTGAACCATCTCTATGCTTGTACCATCTCTATGCTTGTACCATCTCTATGCTTGTACCATCTCAATGCTTGCACCATCTCAATGCTTGCACCATCTCAATGCTTGCACCATCTCAATGCTTGCACCATCTCAAAGCTTGTACCATCTCAAAGCTTGCACCATTTCAAAGCTTGCACCATCTCAAAGCTTGCACCATCTCAAAGCTTGCACCATTTCAAAGCTTGCACCATCTCAAAGCTTGCACCATCTCAAAGCTTGCACCATCTCAAAGCTTGCACCATTTCAAACCTTGCACCATTTCAAAGCTTGCACCATCTCTATGCTTGTACCATCTCTATGCTTGTACCATCTCTATGCTTGTACCATCTCTATGCTTGTACCATCTCTATGCTTGCACCATCTCAATGCTTGCACCATCTCAATGCTTGTACCATCTCAATGCTTGCACCATCTCAAAGCTTGCACCATCTCAAAGCTTGACCCATTTCAAAGCTTGCACCATCTCAAAGCTTGCACCATCTCAAAGCTTGCACCATTTCAAAGCTTGCACCATCTCAAAGCTTGCACCATTTCAAAGCTTGCACCATCTCTATGCTTGTACCATCTCTATGCTTGTACCATCTCTATGCTTGTACCATCTCTATGCTTGTACCATCTCAATGCTTGCACCATCTCAAAGCTTGCACCATCTCAAAGCGTGCAATATATCAAATCTTGTACCATCTCAATGCTTGCACCATCTCAATGCTTGCACCATCTCAAAGCTTGCACCATTTCCAAGCTTGCACCATTTCAAAGCTTGCACCATCTCTATGCTTGTACCATCTCTATGCTTGTACCATCTCTATGCTTGTACCATCTCTATGCTTGTACCATCTCAATGTTTGTACCATCTCAATGCTTGCACCATCTCAAAGCTTGCACCATCTCAAAGCTTGCACCATCTCAAAGCTTGCACCATCTCTATGCTTGCACCATCTCTATGCTTGCACCATCTCTATGCTTGCACCAACTCTATGCTTGTACCATCTCTATGCTTGTACCATCTCAATGCTTGCACCTTCTCAATGCTTGCACCATCTCAATGCTTGCACCATCTCAAAGCTTGCACCATCTAAAAGCTTGCACCATATCAAAGCTAACACCATCTCAAAGCATGTACCATATCAAAGCTTACACCATATCAAAGCATGTACCATCTCAAAGCGTGTACGATCTCAAAGCTTACACCATCTCAAAGCATGTACCATCTCAAAGCATGTACCATCTCAAAGCATGTACCATCTCAAAGCTTACACCATCTCAAAGCATGTACCATCTCAAAGCTTGCACCATATCAAAGCTAACACCATCTCAAAGCATGTACCATCTCAAAGCATGTACCATCTCAAAGCTTACACCATATCAAAGCATGTACCATCTCAAAGCTTACACCATCTCAAAGCTAACACCATCTCAAAGCATGTACCATCTCAAAGCATGTACCATCTCAAAGCTTACACCATATCAAAGCATGTACCATCTCAAAGCGTGTACCATCTCAAAGCTTACACCATCTCAAAGCTTACACCATCTCAAAGCTTACACCATTTCAAAGCATGCACCATCTCAAAGCATGCACCATCTCAAAGCATGCACCATCTCAAAGCGTGCACCATCTCAAAGCGTGCACCATCTCAAAGCGTGCACCATCTCAAAGCGTGCACCATCTCAAAGCATGCCCCATCTCAAAGCTTGCACCATCTCAAAGCTTGCACCATCTCAAACCTTGCACCATCTCAAACCTTGCACCATCTCAAACCTTGCACCATCTCAAAGCTTGCACCATTTCAAAGCTTGCACCATTTCAAAGCTTGTACCATCTCTATGCGTGTACCATCTCTATGCTTGTACCATCTCTATGCTTGCACCATCTCAATGCTTGCACCATCTCAATGCTTGCACCATCTCAATGCTTGCACCATCTCAATGCTTGCACCATCTCAAAGCTTGCACCATTTCAAAGCTTGCACCATCTCTATGCTTGTACCATCTCTATGCTTGTACCATCTCTATGCTTGTACCATCTCTATGCTTGTACCATCTCAAAGCTTGCACCATCTCAATGCTTGCACCATCTCAAAGCTTGCACCATCTCAAAGCTTGCACCATCTCAAAGCTTGCACCATCTCAAAGCTTGCACCATCTCAAAGCTTGCACCATCTCTATGCTTGTACCATCTCTATGCTTGTACCATCTCTATGCTTGTACCATCTCAATGCTTGCACCATCTCAATGCTTGCACCATCTCAATGCTTGCACCATCTCAATGCTTGCACCATCTCAAAGCTTGTACCATCTCAAAGCTTGCACCATCTCAAAGCTTGCACCATCTCAAAGCTTGCACCATCTCAAAGCTTGCACCATCTCAAAGCTTGCACCATCTCAAAGCTTGCACCATCTCAAAGCTTGCACCATCTCAAAGCTTGCACCATTTCAAAGCTTGCACCATTTCAAAGCTTGCACCATCTCTATGCTTGTACCATCTCTATGCTTGTACCATCTCTATGCTTGTACCATCTCTATGCTTGTACCATCTCAATGCTTGCACCATCTCAATGCTTGCACCATCTCAATGCTTGCACCATCTCAATGCTTGCACCATCTCAATGCTTGCACCATCTCAAAGCTTGTACCATCTCAAAGCGTGCACCATCTCAAAGCTTGTACCATCTCAAAGCGTGCAATATATCAAAGCTTGTACCATCTCATTGCTTGCACCATCTCTATGCTTGAACCATCTCTATGCTTGTACCATCTCTATGCTTGTACCATCTCTATGCTTGTACCATCTCTATGCTTGTACCATCTCTATGCTTGTACCATCGCTATGCTTGTACCATCTCAATGCTTGCACCATCTCAAAGCTTGCACCATTTCAAAGCTTGCACCATTTCAAAGCTTGCACCATCTCAAAGCTTGTCCCATCTCAAAGCGTGCACCATCTCAAAGCGTGCACCATCTCAAAGCTTGCACCATCTCAAAGCTTGCACCATCTCAAAGCTTGTGCCATCTCAATGCTTGTGCCATCTCAAAGCTTGCACCATCTCAAAGCTTGCACCATTTCAAAGCTTACACCATCTCAAAGCATGCCCCATCTCAAAGCTTACACCATCTCAAAGCGTGTACGATCTCAAAGCTTACACCATCTCAAAGCTTACACCATCTCAAAGCATGTACCATCTCAAAGCATGTACCATCTCAAAGCATGTACCATCTCAAAGCATGTACCATCTTAAAGCTTACACCATCTCAAAGCATGTACCATCTCAAAGCTTGCACCATATCAAAGCTATCACCATCTCAAAGCATGTACCATCTCAAAGCATGTACCATCTCAAAGCTTACACCATATCAAAGCATGTACCATCTCAAAGCTTACACCATCTCAAAGCTAACACCATCTCAAACCATGTACCATCTCAAAGCATGTACCATCTCAAAGCTTACACCAAATCAAAGCATGTACCATCTCAAAGCGTGTACCATCTCAAAGCTTACACCATCTCAAAGCTTACACCATCTCAAAGCTTACACCATCTCAAAGCTTGCACCATTTCAAAGCATGCACCATCTCAAAGCGTGCACCATCTCAAAGCGTGCACCATCTCAAAGCGTGCACCATCTCAAAGCGTGCACCATCTCAAAGCATGCCCCATCTCAAAGCTTGCCCCATCTCAAAGCTTGCCCCATCTCAAAGCTTGCACCATCTCAAAGCTTGCACCATCTCAAAGCTTGCACCATCTCAATGCTTGCACCATCTCAATGCTTGCACCATTTCATAGCTTGCACCATTTCAAAGCTTGCACCATTTCAAAGCTTGCACCATCTCTATGCTTGAACCATCTCTATGCTTGTACCATCTCTATGCTTGTACCATCTCTATGCTTGTACCATCTCTATGCTTGTACCATCTCAATGCTTGCACCATCTCAATGCTTGCACCATCTCAAAGCTTGCACCATCTCAAAGCTTGCATCATCTCAAAGCTTGCACCATTTCAAAGCTTGCACCATCTCTATGCTTGCACCATCTCTATGCTTGTACCATCTCTATGCTTGTACCATCTCTATGCTTGTACCATCTCTATGCTTGTACCATCTCAATGCTTGCACCATCTCAATGCTTGCACCATCTCAATGCTTGCACCATCTCAAAGCTTGTACCATCTCAAAGCTTGCACCATTTCAAAGCTTGCACCATCTCAAAGCTTGCACCATCTCAAAGCTTGCACCATTTCAAAGCTTGCACCATCTCAAAGCTTGCACCATTTCAAAGCTTGCACCATTTCAAAGCTTGCACCATCTCTATGCTTGTACCATCTCTATGCTTGTACCATCTCAATGCTTGCACCATCTCAATGCTTGCACCATCTCAAAGCTTGCACCATCTCAAAGCTTGTACCATCTCAAAGCTTGTACCATCTCAAAGCGTGCAATATATCAAAGCTTGCACCATCTCAAAGCTTGCGCCATCTCAAAGCTTGCGCCATCTCAAAGCTTGCGCCATCTCAAAGCTTGCGCCATCTCAAAGCTTGCGCCATCTCAAAGCATGCCCCATCTCAAAGCTTGCACCATCTCAAAGCTTGCACCATCTCAAAGCTTGCACCATCTCACATCTCAAAGCTTGCACCATCTCAAAGCTTGCACCATCTCAAAGCTTGCACCATTTCAAAGCTTGTACCATCTCTATGCTTGTACCATCTCTATGCTTGCACCATCTCTATGCTTGCACCATCTCTATGCTTGCACCATCTCTATGCTTGCACCATCTCAATGCTTGCACCATCTCAAAGCTTGCACCATTTCAAAGCTTGCACCATTTCAAAGCTTGCACCATTTCAAAGCTTGCACCATCTCTATGCTTGAACCATCTCTATGCTTGTACCATCTCTATGCTTGTACCATCTCTATGCTTGTACCATCTCTATGCTTGTACCATCTCAATGCTTGCACCATCTCAAAGCTTGCACCATCTCAAAGCTTGCACCATCTCAAAGCTTGCACCATCTCTATGCTTGCACCATCTCTATGCTTGCACCATCTCTATGCTTGCACCATCTCAATGCTTGCACCATCTCAATGCTTGCACCATCTCAAAGCTTGTACCATCTCAAAGCTTGTACCATTTCAAAGCTTGCACCATCTCAAAGCTTGCACCATCTCAAAGCTTGCACCATCTCAAAGCTTGCACCATTTCAAAGCTTGCACCATCTCAAAGCTTGCACCATTTCAAAGCTTGCACCATCTCTATGCTTGCACCATCTCTATGCTTGTACCATCTCTATGCTTGTACCATCTCTATGCTTGTACCATCTCAATGCTTGCACCATCTCAAAGCTTGCACCATCTCAAAGCGTGCAATATATCAAAGCTTGTACCATCTCAATGCTTGCACCATCTCAAAGCTTGCACCATTTCCAAGCTTGCACCATTTCAAAGCTTGCACCATCTCTATGCTTGTACCATCTCTATGCTTGTACCATCTCTATGCTTGTACCATCTCTATGCTTGTACCATCTCAATGCTTGTACCATCTCAATGCTTGCACCATCTCAAAGCTTGCACCATCTCAAAGCTTGCACCATCTCAAAGCTTGCACCATCTCAAAGCTTGCACCATCTCTATGCTTGCACCATCTCTATGCTTGTACCATCTCTATGCTTGTACCATCTCTATGCTTGTACCATCTCAATGCTTGCACCATCTCAATGCTTGCACCATCTCAAAGCTTGCACCATCTAAAAGCTTGCACCATATCAAAGCTAGCACCATATCAAAGCTAACACCATCTCAAAGCATGTACCATATCAAAGCATGTACCATCTCAAAGCGTGTACGATCTCAAAGCTTACACCATCTCAAAGCTTACACCATCTCAAAGCATGTACCATCTCAAAGCATGTACCCTCTCAAAGCATGTACCATCTCAAAGCATGTACCATCTCAAAGCTTGCACCATCTCAAAGCTTACACCATCTCAAAGCTAACACCATCTCAAAGCATGTACCATCTCAAAGCTTGCACCATATCAAAGCTAACACCATCTCAAAGCATGTACCATCTCAAAGCATGTACCATCTCAAAGCATGTACCATCTCAAAGCTTACACCATATCAAAGCATGTACCATCTCAAAGCTTACACCATCTCAAAACTAACACCATCTCAAAGCTAACACCATCTCAAAGCATGTACCATCTCAATGCATGTACCATCTCAAAGCTTACACCATATCAAAGCTTGTACCATCTCAAAGCGTGTACCATCTCAAAGCTTACACCATCTCAAAGCTTACACCATCTCAAAGCTTACGCCATCTCAAAGCTTGTGCCATCTCAAAGCTTGTGCCATCTCAAAGCTTGTGCCATCTCAAAGCTTGCACCATTTCAAAGCATGCACCATCTCAAAGCATGCACCATCTCAAAGCATGCACCATCTCAAAGCATGCACCATCTCAAAGCGGGCACCATCTCAAAGCGGGCACCATCTCAAAGCGTGCACCATCTCAAAGCGTGCACCATCTCAAAGCGTGCACCATCTTAAAGCGTGCACCATCTCAAAGCTTGCACCATATCAAAGCTAGCACCATCTCAAAGCATGTACCATCTCAAAGCATGTACCATCTCAAAGCTTACACCATATCAAAGCATGTACCATCTCAAAGCGTGTACCATCTCAAAGCTTACACCATCTCAAAGCTAACACCATCTCAAAGCATGTACCATCTCAAAGCATGTACCATCTCAAAGCTTACACCATATCAAAGCATGTACCATTTCAAAGCATGTACCATCTCAAAGCTTACACCATATCAAAGCATGTACCATCTCAAAGCGTGTACCATCTCAAAGCGTGTACCATCTCAAAGCTTGTACCATCTCAAAGCTTGTACCATCTCAAAGCTTGTACCATCTCAAAGCTTGTACCATCTCAAAGCGTGCACCATCTGAAAGCTTGCACCATCTCAAGGTACCATCTAAAAACTTGTACCATCTCAAAGTTTGTACCATCTCGAAGCTTGTACCATCTCAAAGTTTGTACCATCTCGAAGCTTGTACCATCTCGAAGCTTGTACCATCTCAAAGCTTGTACCATCTCAAAGCTTGTACCATCTCAAAGCTTCCACCATCTCAAAGTACCATCTAAAAACTTATACCATCTCAAAGCTTGTATCATCTCAAAGCTTGCACCATCTCAAAGCTTGCACCATCTCAAAGCTTGCACCATCTCAAAGCGTGCACCATCTCAAAGCGTGCACCATCGCAAAGCGTGCACCATCGCAAAGCGTGCACCATCTCAAAGCGTGCACCATCTCAAAGCGTGCACCATCTCAAAGCGTGCACCATCTCAAAGCGTGCACAATCTCAAAGCGTGCACCATCTCAAAGCGTGTACCATCTCAAAGCGTGTACCATCTCAAAGCTTGTACCATCTCAAAGCTTGTACCATATCAAAGCTTGTACCATATCAAAGCTTGTACCATCTCAAATCTTGTACCATCTCAAAGCTTGTACCATCTCAAAGCGTGCACCATCTGAAAGTACCATCTAAAAACTTGTACTATCTCAAAGTTTGTACCATCTCAAAGCTTGTACCATCTCAAAGCTTGTACCATCTCAAAGCTTGTACCATCTCAAAGCTTGTACCATATCAAAGCTTGTACCATCTCAAAGCTTGTACCATCTCAAAGCTTGTACCATCTCAAAGCGTGCACCATCTGAAAGCTTGCACCATCTCAAAGTACCATCTAAAATCTTGTACCATCTCAAAGTTTGTACGATCTCAAAGTTTGTACGATCTCAAAGTTTGTACGATCTCAAAGTTTGTACCATCTCAAAGTTTGTACCATCTCAAAGTTTGTACCATCTCAAAGTTTGTACCATCTCAAAGTTTGTACCATCTCAAAGCTTGTACAATGTCAAAGCTTGTACCATCTCAAAGCTTGTACCATCTCAAAGCGTGCACCATCTCAAAGCTTGCACCATCTCAAAGTACCATCTAAAAACTTGTACCATCTCAAAGTTTGTACCATCTCAAAGCGTGCACCATCTCAAAGCGTGCACCATCTCAAAGCGTGCACCATCTCAAAGCGTGCACCATCTCAAAGCGGGCACCATTTCAAAGCGTGCACCATCTCAAAGCGTGCACCATCTCAAAGCGTGCACCATCTGAAAGCTTACACCATCTCAAAGTACCATCTAAAAACGTGTACCATCTCAAAGTTTGTACCATCTCAAAGTTTGTACCATCTCAAAGTTTGTACCATCTCAAAGTTTGTACCATCTCAAAGCGTGCACCATCTCAAAGCGTGCACCATCTCAAAGCGTGCACCTCAAAGCGTGCACCATCTCAAAGCGTGCACCATCTCAAAGCGTGCACCTCAAAGCGTGCACCATCTCAAAGCGTGCACCATCTCAAAGCGTGCACCATCTCAAAGCGTGCACCATCTCAAAGCTTGCACCATCTCAAAGTATCCTCTCAAAGCGTGCACCATCTCAAAGCTTGCCCCATCTCAAAGCTTGCACCATCTCAAAGCTTGCACCATCTCAAAGCTTGCACCATCTCAAAGCTTGCACCATCTCAAAGCTTGCACCATCTCAAAGCTTGCACGATTTCAAAGCTTGTACCATCTCTATGCTTGTACCATCTCTATGCTTGTACCATCTCTATGCTTGTACCATCTCTATGCTTGTACCATCTCAATGCTTGCACCATCTCAATGCTTGCACCATCTCAAAGCTTGCGCCATTTCAAAGCTTGCACCATTTCAAAGCTTGCACCATCTCTATGCTTGAACCATCTCTATGCTTGAACCATCTCTATGCTTGTACCATCTCTATGCTTGTACCATCTCTATGCTTGTACCATCTCAATGCTTGCACCATCTCAAAGCTTGCACCATCTCAAAGCTTGCACCATCTCAAAGCTTGCACCATCTCTATGCTTGTACCATCTCTATGATTGTACCATCTCTATGCTTCTACCATCTCAATGCTTGCACCATCTCAATGCTTGCACCTTCTCAATGCTTGCACCATCTCAATGATTGCACCATCTCAAAGCTTGCACCATCTCAAAGCTTGTACCATTTCAAAGCTTGCACCATGTCAAAGCTTGCACCATCTCAAAGCTTGCACCATTTCAAAGCTTGCACCATCTCAAAGCTTGCACCATCTCAAAGCTTGCACCATCTCAAAGCTTGCACCATTTCAAAGCTTGCACCATCTCTATGCTTGTACCATCTCTATGCTTGTACCATCTCAATGCTTGCACCATCTCAATGCTTGCGCCATCTCAATGCTTGCACCATCTCAATGCTTGCACCATCTCAAAGCTTGCACCATCTCAAAGCTTGTACCATCTCAAAGCGTGCAATATATCAAAGCTTGTACCATCTCAATGCTTGCACCATCTCTATGCTTGAACCATCTCTATGCTTGTACCATCTCTATGCTTGTACCATCTCTATGCTTGTACCATCTCTATGCTTGTACCATCTCTATGCTTGTACCATCTCTATGCTTGTACCATCTCTATGCTTGTACCATCTCTATGCTTGTACCATCTCTATGCTTGTACCATCTCAATGCTTGCACCATCTCAAAGCTTGCACCATTTCAAAGCTTGCACCATTTCAAAGCTTGCACCATCTCAAAGCTTGTACCATCTCAAAGCTTGCAGCATTTCAAAGCTTGCGCCATCTCAAAGCTTGCACCATCTCAAAGCTTGCACCATCTCAAAGCTTGCACCATCTCAAAGCTTGCACCATCTCAAAGCATGCCCCATCTCAAAGCATGCCCCATCTCAAAGCTTGTCCCATCTCAAAGCTTGTCCCATCTCAAAGCTTGCACCATCTCAAAGCTTGCACCATCTCAAAGCTTGCACCATCTCAAAGCTTGCACCATCTCAAAGCTTGCACCATCTCAAAGCTTGCACCATCTCAAAGCTTGCACCATTTCAAAGCTTGTACCATCTCTATGCTTGTACCATCTCTATGCTTGTACCATCTCTATGCTTGTACCATCTCTATGCTTGCACCATCTCAATGCTTGCACCATCTCAAAGCTTGCACCATTTCAAAGCTTGCACCATTTCAAAGCTTGCACCATCTCTATGCTTGAACCATCTCTATGCTTGAACCATCTCTATGCTTGTACCATCTCTAAGCTTGTACCATCTCTATGCTTGTACCATCTCTATGCTTGCACCATCTCAATGCTTGCACCATCTCAAAGCTTGCACCATCTCAAAGCTTGCACCATCTCAAAGCTTGCACCATCTCAAAGCTTGCACCATCTCAAAGCTTGCACCATCTCAAAGCTTGCACCATCTCTATGCTTGCACCATCTCTATGCTTGTACCATCTCTATGCTTGTACCATCTCTATGCTTGTACCATCTCTATGCTTGTACCATCTCAATGCTTGCACCATCTCAATGCTTGCACCATCTCAAAGCTTGCACCATCTAAAAGCTTGCACCATATCAAAGCTAACACCATCTCAAAGCATGTACCATATCAAAGCATGTACCATCTCAAAGCGTGTACGATCTCAAAGCTTACACCATCTCAAAGCTTACACCATCTCAAAGCATGTACCATCTCAAAGCATGTACCATCTCAAAGCATGTACCATCTCAAAGCATGTACCATCTCAAAGCATGTACCATCTCAAAGCTTGCACCATCTCAAAGCTTACACCATCTCAAAGCTAACACCATCTCAAAGCATGTACCATCTCAAAGCTTGCACCATATCAAAGCTAACACCATCTCAAAGCATGTACCATCTCAAAGCATGTACCATCTCAAAGCTTACACCATATCAAAGCATGTACCATCTCAAAGCTTACACCATCTCAAAGCTAACACCATCTCAAAGCATGTACCATCTCAAAGCATGTACCATCTCAAAGCTTACACCATATCAAAGCATGTACCATCTCAAAGCGTGTACCATCTCAAAGCTTACACCATCTCAAAGCTTACACCATCTCAAAGCTTACACCATCTCAAAGCTTACACCATCTCAAAGCTTACACCATCTCAAAGCTTGTGCCATCTCAAAGCTTGTGCCATCTCAAAGCGTGCACCATTTCAAAGCATGCACCATCTCAAAGCATGCACCATCTCAAAGCATGCACCATCTCAAAGCATGCACCATCTCAAAGCGTGCACCATCTCAAAGCGTGCACCATCTCAAAGCGTGCACCATCTCAAAGCGTGCACCATCTCAAAGCTTGCACCATATCAAAGCTAGCACCATCTCAAAGCATGTACCATCTCAAAGCTTACACCATATCAAAGCATGTACCATCTCAAAGCGTGTACCATCTCAAAGCTTACACCATCTCAAAGCTAACACCATCTCAAAGCATGTACCATCTCAAAGCATGTACCATCTCAAAGCTTACACCATATCAAAGCATGTACCATCTCAAAGCGTGTACCATCTCAAAGCTTACACCATCTCAAAGCTTACACCATCTCAAAGCTTACACCATCTCAAAGCTTACACCATCTCAAAGCTTACACTATCTCAAAGCTTGTGCCATTTCAAAGCGTGTGCCATCTCAAAGCGTGCACCATTTCAAAGCGTGCACCATCTCAAAGCATGCACCATCTCAAAGCATGCACCATCTCAAAGCGTGCACCATCTCAAAGCGTGCACCATCTCAAAGCGTGCACCATCTCAAAGCGTGCACCATCTCAAAGCGTGCACTATTTCAAAGCTTGCACCATCTCAAAGCGTGTACCATCTCAAAGCGTGTACCATCTCAAAGCTTGTACCATCTCAAAGCTTGTACCATCTCAAAGCGTGCACCATCTCAAAGCGTGCACCATCTCAAAGTGTGCACCATCTCAGAGCTTGCACCATCTCAGAGCTTGCACCATCTCAAAGCGTGCACCATCTCAAAGCGTGCACCATCTCAAAGCGTGCACCATCTCAAAGCGTGCAATATATCAAAGCGTGCACCATCTCAAAGCGTGCACCATCTCAAAGCGTGCAATATTTTCAAAGCACCATCTCAAAGCTTGTACCATCTCAAAGCGTGCAATATATCAAAGCTTGCACCATCTCAAAGCGTGCAAAATATCAAAGCTTGTACCATCTCAAAGCACCATCTCAAAGCTTGTACTCTCAAAGCTTGTACCATCTCAAAGCTTGTACCATCTCAAAGTTTGTACCATCTCAAAGCTTGTGCCATCTCAAAGCTTGTACCATCTCAAAGCGTGCACCTTCTCAAAGCGTGCACCATCTCAAAGCGTGCACCATCTCAAAGCGTGCACCATCTCAAAGCTTGCACCATCTCAAAACGAGCACCATTTCAAAGTGTGCAATATATCAAAGCTTGTACCATCTCAAAGCACCATCTCAAAGCTAGTACCATCTCAAAGCTTGTATCATCTCAAAGCTTGTACCATCTCAAAGCGTGCACCATCTCAAAGCGTGCACCATCTCAAAGCGTGCCCCATCTCAAAGCGTGCACCATCTCAAAGCGTGCACCATCTCAAAGCGTGCACCATATCAAGCTTGTACCATCTCAAAGCACCATCTCAAAGCATGTACCATCTCAAAGTGTGTACCATCTCAAAGTCTGTACCATCTCAAAGCTTGTACCATGTAAAAGCTTGTACCATCTCAAAGCTTGTACCATCTCAAAGCTTGTACCATCTCATAGCGTGCACCATCTGAAAGCTTGCACCATCTCAAAGTACCATCTAAAAACTTGTACCATCTCAAAGTTTGTACCATCTCAAAGCTTGTACCATCTCAAAGCTTGTACCATCTCAAAGCTTGTACCATCTCAAAGCTTGTACCATCTCAAAGCGTGCACCATCTGAAAGCTTGCACCAACTCAAAGTACCATCTAAAAACTTGTACCATCTCAAAGTTTGTACGATCTCAAAGCTTGTACCATCTCAAAGCTTGTACCATCTCAAAGCGTGCACCATCTCAAAGCGTGCACCATCTCAAAGCGTGCACCATCTCAAAGCGTGCACCATCTCAAAGCGTGCACCATCTCAAAGCTTGCACCATCTCAAAGCTTGCACCATCTCAAATCTTGCACCATCTCAAATCTTGCACCATCTCAAAGCTTGCACCATCTCAAAGCTTGCACCATCTCAAAGCTTGCACCATCTCAAAGCGTGCACCATCTCAAAGCGTGCACCATCTCAAAGCGTGCACCATCTCAAAGCGTGCACCATCTCAAAGCGTGCACCATCTCAAAGCGTGCACCATCTCAAAGCTTGCACCATCTCAAAGCTTGCACCATCTCAAAGCTTGCACCATCTCAAAGCTTGAACCATCTCAAAGCTTGCACCATCTCAAAGTACCATCTAAAAACTTGTACCATCTCAAAGTTTGTACCATCTCAAAGCGTGCACCATCTCAAAGCGTGCACCATCTCAAAGCGTGCACCATCTCAAAGCGTGCACCATCTCAAAGCGTGCACCATCTCAAAGCGTGCACCATCTCAAAGCGTGCACCATTTCAAAGCGTGCACCATTTCAAAGCGTGCACCATTTCAAAGAGTGCACCATCTCAGAGCGTGCACCATCTCAAAGCGTGCACCATCTCAAAGCGTGCACCATCTCAAAGCGTGCACCATCTCAAAGCGTGCACAATCTCAAAGCGTGCACAATCTCAAAGCGTGTACCATCTCAAAGCGTGTACCATCTCAAAGCGTGTACCATCTCAAAGCTTGTACCATCTCAAAGCTTGTACCATCTCAAAGCTTGTACCATCTCAAAGCTTGTACCATCTCAAAGCTTGTACCATCTCAAAGCGTGCACCATCTGAAAGTACCATCTAAAAACTTGTACTATCTCAAAGTTTGTACCATCTCAAAGCTTGTACCATCTCAAAGCTTGTACCATCTCAAAGCTTGTACCATCTCAAAGCTTGTAGCATCTCAAAGCTTGTACCATATCAAAGCTTGTACCATATCAAAGCTTGTACCATCTCAAAGCTTGTACCATCTCAAAGCGTGCACCATCTCAAAGCGTGCACCATCTCAAAGCGTGCACCATCTCAAAGTACCATCTAAAAACTTGTACCATCTCAAAGTTTGTACCATCTCAAAGCTTGTACCATCTCAAAGCGTGCACCATCTCAAAGCGTGCACCATCTCAAAACGTGCACCATCTCAAAGCGTGCACCATCTCAAAGCGTGCACCATCTCAAAGCGTGCACCATCTCAAAGCGTGCACCATCTCATAGCGTGCACCATCTCAAAGCTTGCACCATCTCAAAGTATCCTCTCAAAGCGTGCACCATCTCAAAGCTTGCACCATCTCAAAGTACCATCTAAAAACTTGTACCATCTCAAAGTTTGTACCATCTCAAAGCGTGCACCATCTCAAAGCGTGCACCATCTCAAAACATGCACCATCTCAAAGCGTGCACCATCTCAAAGCATGCACCATCTCAAAGCGTGCACCATTTCAAAGCGTGCACCATCTCAAAGCGTGCACCATCTCAAAGCGTGCACCATCTCAAAGCGTGCACCATCTCAAGCTTGTACCATCTCAAAGTATCATCTCAAAGCGTGCACCATCTCAAAGTACCATCTAAAAACTTGTACCATCTCAAAGTTAGTACCATCTCAAAGCTTGTACAATCTCAAAGCTTGTACCATCTCAAAGCTTGTACCATCTCAAAGCGTGCACCATCTCAAAGCTTGCACCATCTCAAAGTACCATCTAAAAACTTGTACCATCTCAAAGTGTGTACCATCTCAAAGCGTGCACCATCTCAAAGCGTGCACCATCTCAAAGCGTGCACCATCTCAAAGCGTGCACCATCTCAAAGCGGGCACCATTTCAAAGCGTGCACCATCTCAAAGCGTGCACCATCTGAAAGCTTACACAATCTCAAAGTACCATCTAAATACGTGTACCATCTGAAAGTTTGTACCATCTCAAAGCGTGCACCATCTCAAAGCGTGCACCATCTCAAAGCGTGCACCATCTCAAAGCGTGCACCTCAAAGCGTGCACCATCTCAAAACGTGCACCTCAAAGCGTGCACCATCTCAAAGCGTGCACCATCTCAAAGCGTGCACCTCAAAGCGTGCACCATCTCAAAGCGTGCACCATCTCAAAGCGTGCACCATCTCAAAGCGTGCACCATCTCAAAGCTTGCACCATCTCAAAGTATCCTCTCAAAGCGTGCACCATCTCAAAGATTGCACCATCTCAAAGTACCATCTAAAAACTTGTACCATCTCAAAGTTTGTACCATCTCAAAGCGTGCACCATCTCAAAGCGTGCACCATCTCAAAGCATGCACCATCTCAAAGCGTGCACCATCTCAAAGCGTGCACCATTTCAAAGCGTGCACCATCTCAAAGCGTGCACCATCTCAAAGCGTGCACCATCTCAAGCTTGTACCATCTCAAAGTATCATCTCAAAGCGTGCACCATCTCAAAGTACCATCTAAAAACTTGTACCATCTCAAAGTTAGTACCATCTCAAAGCTTGTACCATCTCAAAGCTTGTACCATCTCAAAGCTTGCATCATCTCAAAGCATGTACCATCTCAAAGCACCATCTCAAAACTTGTACCATCTGAAAGCTTGTAACATGGGGAAATGCCTACGAGCAATTGGCTACTGTGTGTTTGCGAACCATCTCAAACTTAACATCCCAAAAATGTATATTCTTGCAAGGTGAAACTGGACAAATCGTCTACCTATGACATTGTGCCCTGGGGAATTAGGACTGTGATGGCTGTTCTCAGATGAAGTCAGAAATGTAAGGGTGATTGAAGGCTCCAAACCATCTATTATAACAGAAATAAATCAAATGGGCAATTAAAGCTTGCCCATGATGAGATGCCTTCGACAAATTTACTACCTCCAAGGTTGCAATCAAAGATCCAAGTTGCCACTGCATTAGTACTCTTCCACCTTGACTATACGAAAAGTCTTTATCAGGGATCATCCCTATTAATACTGTGTAAACCGCAGGGAGCTCAAACTGTGGCACGAGACAACTGCACAACCTACTGATGACCCACTTTACAAGTGGCCTCTGTTTCCTGCACTGCCTCCCAGAAGTAATGTGCATAGCTCCCCAAGCATTCCAGGAGACAGGAAGTCCGCCTTCAACAAAAACTCCAGATGTGTCACCAAACAAGATCTCTGCACTCATCTTTTTCCCACTATTGACTGTGTCGTCATTCAAAGGCTCAAACTCGCAGAGCGTCTCTGAAATTAATGCCTGCCAGAATAAGAAGCATTGACAACCACCTTCAGGTTCAGGCCACACTAAAGATATGACTCTTTCCATTGTTGGAAGCATAAGGAGAAGACTGTCACCTATACAAGTCGGTAAGTAGGTATGCCGAATGCCACAACTCTCACATTGTCTGCAATACTCCATACATATGCTCTGTGTCACACGCCGTATCATGTTTGGAGCATGTCTTCGAACTTCATGCACCATCACCCATATAGAACAAACTAAATCATGGGCCCTTCCAGGCTGTCAGAAAACACCAAATTTGTAGTCTAGAGGTGGGCGAACCGCTGAAAGCTAGAGCCAGGCTCGAGCCTGAAGCCTGGGTCTGGATCAGCTCGAAGTCCTGTTGGAACCTCGAGCCCATAAAGAGCCGAGCTTCCATGTGGCTTTTGCCTTCCACCCTCCCTCTACGCATGTGCACAAAGAGGTCATTAAAAAAAGCATCAACACTTGAGGTAAAAAGGAGAGACAAATAAATGCCCATTTAGTGGCTGAATTGAACAAGGTGAAACTGGAAAACCTGGATAAATCGCTGCTTCCTGCTTATCCACACTGTGTGATCTTAGGCAAAGATTTTATTTCACTGATTCTTCTTTTTCTTCATTACCGCAAACAAAAGCACTTTAAAATAAGTGAGTTCAGAATACCAACTTTATAAAAATGTATTCCGTTTGATTTAATGCTATATTGTTGCTCTATCTATAAGACCCTGGGCCATATACAGGCTCACATAACAACGGTCTTGCCCCTTAGTTCACTAATGGCACTGTTGCCAGAGTGGGGATGGGAATGGTTCCAAGTTCATGTTTAAAAACTATCACTTTTAATAAGTACTTGTCAGTGTAGTGCAATAATGTGACTTATTAATGTCAAAGCTTCCACATGTTAAAGAAATGCACTTTTTTGAAGCTTGAAGAGACTTTATCATATTTTACAGGATGTTTATTGTATGATTTACATGGCAAGCATCTTCAGGGCTCGGTTCGTGCACGGGCTCTCAGAGCCAAGCCAGACCCCTGGCTCGGCTCTGGCTTGGGTCGCCCTGTGAATTTGTTGGCTCGCCTACCACCATTGTAGTGCCATGTTCCTCATAGGGAGAGGAGTGTACCCTGTCCAAAATGTACAAGCGGATTAGCTCTGGCTGCCAAGATCTTTCTGCGGGCAAGCCCTGCAGCCATAGTACAATAAACATGTCTTATAAAAGTTATTATCCTGAGGTTGCCGAAGAATGCAACCCACTCACTTTACTGTACAGGATGAAAAAACATTTACTAGAAAAGAGGCACAAAATCATCAATCTTCCTGCTAAAAAATAGAAATTACAGTCTTTGGCAGACTAATGGGGAACTGGACATTGACCATTGCAATTACAAAAATGTAATTCAGTGAACCCGCCAGCAGAGATATTATAAGAGGTTCCAGAATTATCACAGAAACGACTCTGTGAGTAAATGAGTTCATTGCTACAATCTCAGCTTTATCTCTGCACAGAAAACCGTGTGACCCTGGGCAAAAGACATTAACTCCCTATGCACAAATTCTTGTTGACCTGCTCCTCGTGTATTTCTGCTCCTGTCTTGTGTGTCCACTCCAAAGCAACTTGTGCCGGGTGTGAGCACCTCACCCCGCCCTGCTGTTTTCCCTGAAATCTCGCACCTGTAGTCTGACAGGCATCATAGAAGAAGCAAGACTACAATTGCCTGCTTAAAAAGGTAAAACCAAGGCAGGGTGAGTTACTCAAACTTTAAACGGTACAACTTGAAATCTCTGCTTCATTCAAAGGTCTTCTAGACCTTGAAACAGTTTTTAATTTGTAAAAAACATAAGTGCCAGGGCTCTCGTCAGGAGGCCACTGCAGCTTGCACCCCACATTGCCCTGCTATGCTGCCAACGATAGTAACAACACAACTACTAACCATCACACTCCTACAAGTGTGACAATTCGGACTAATTCAGACCCCCAAAGCTATAAGAATGGCTTGGTCGGCAGGTAATAGTCATCATTTTAATGTTTATTGAATGAATAATTACCTGTTGTTGTGGCCATCTCCAAATTAGCCAGACAACGCCACCTTGTGGCAGCTTCCACGAGCGCTGGTGTGGAGAATTAAGTGCCGGTGCCAAGCACCGGAAACCACTGGCTCAAATTAAGCACTGCCTTGAAAATATCCTTACATTAGTAGCAAACAGAGGTCGAGATGTACAGTGGAGCGGCGGATGCGATGGCGTTCCCAAGCTTTATTGATTTGATCAAACCAGTTCCCATACGTTTTATTTCATAAACAACCGTTCCTGAAAGGTTGAGTTGCTGAGGTTGGAAAGGGAGAAGAAGGGTCTCCTCTCCCATGAAGTGAGAGAAAAGAGAGACCGCTAAAGGTGGAGGAGAGACAGCTAAATAAGAAACAAGCCTTTGCTCTAGGGTGCCTAAAAGAAATGTAAATGTGTGCAGTTGGTTTATTGGTAAATCTGAAGGCTGCTTGGGAGCCGGTATAGGTTTTAATTGCTTGATAGAAACTGGAATTTGCCTTTTTAAAGGAAACTATAAAAAAACATTTGCAATAGGTACACTCGTGCATTACTAAAAATGTTTGAACGCACTCTAAACATTTAAACTAAATCTATTTTCACTTTTTGTGACAGCCTTTGTGCAACTTATCTTATGCTGTGTATCATACAGGTTTCAAACTAATGACTTACATAGTTTGCTGTGCTTTCCGTCACGCGCTTGGACTTTTTACCACTATAAATGCACGTCACTGTAATGTCGTAATATGTGCTGGGCGCTAGGACCAGCACAGGAGATTGAGAGGTGGGAGGAGAGCCGGGGGCGGAAGAGGAGGAGCAGAAGGAAGTTAGTTTAGAGCAGGAGCAGGAGCGTAGTGGGTGCAATGCAATAAAGTTCCCACTACTTATCACAGTGTCTGCGTGGTTTGTGTTGGCCCAAAGACACTACAACTGGCGACGAGGGTGGCTGGAAAGTCTGCCGGCCTACCTGTATCCTGGCGTGCGCTCCGTTGCCTTGGAGCTGTACTGAGTCACGGACCGGGTGCCCACCCCGGTCGCGTTGTGCCCCGCTGTGTCTGCTGTCCGCCGCCGCGCACTGGAGTCCACCCCAGTCGCGTGTGTCCTTGGAGGGATTCGGCGCTGCCGCGGCCCGGGAGCTCACCCCGGTCGCGTGTGTGGAGGATGCGGCGCTGTCCGTGAATCGCGACCCGGGAGCCCACCCTGGTCGCGTGCTCTGACCTGCAAGTGCCCGTGTTGCCTGTAGAGGAGTGCGGGGTCCGAAGCTGTGCCTGGTGACTGACGGCGTCATCGCTGAGGTACTGGAGTCTGTCTAGTACCGGAGTCTGTCTCTGCTCGTGCTGCTGCTCCCACTGAGTGCACTGAACCTGAGAATCTTGCGAGGAGCAAGATTTCACCGGCGGCCATCTTGAAGTCAGGCACCTCGACCAATCCCCTGCGAGGAAGGCCCGGTGGCCATTTTGAGGTCAGGCGTCTGCTGAAAATCCTAACAAGCACTGGCAAATGACTGTCAGAGGAGCTGTCAGGCGCCTCCTCATACATTAAAAAAAAAAAAAAAGCTATATCACTGTGTTTATGGAACTGCAAGCTCGTCCTGCCGCCTGCCCTTAATAGTTCTTGATGCGAGTGGCAGTCCCTACACATCAGGTAGCTGGTGGTCGGCTCTTCTTTGTCATAGGCGCCCTGCTATTGACCCTACACTAACGTAATTCAAGATTGGCGCTAACGGTGGCATTTCAAACCGTGTGGCAGGCGCTGCGAGGGTTCCTGTGGGTCGACTATTCACCACACTGTGTTTGCCCCACCGTATTCCTACGCGATGTCTGGATCGCCAACGTCAAGACAGAGTCATGCTTCTGCTAGCACCAGCACCAGGCGAGAGTCACCTACGTCCACAGCGCAAATGGGTGGACACAGAGTTGGCTTGCTCGGAGTCCCTTTCTACGCCCGCCGGAACCTTTGGTCCTCATATCAGGGGAGGTATGGGCCTTCGCTGGCAGGAATGGCTAGAAGACTTTGAAGACTTCATGAAAGGGTCTCAGGTGACCGAGGAGGAACAGCAACTGATTGCATTACGCAATTTAATCGGGAAAGATGTTGGTCAGATCATAAAGGAGCTTCCGGCTGACGCAGCTTCGTCCTATACCAATGTGCGTGAGGCACTAAACAGGAAATTTCTTCACAAACGGAATGTTGATTATGAAAGATATACATTCAATCTGACTTCTCAAGACAAAGACGAGCCCATGAGTACCTTCATTACGCGACTTCGACGCTTGGCCCGCTACTGCGAATTTGACTCTCTCGACAGAAGACGCCCTTCGCCTGCGAATCATAGAAGGATGCCAGTCTGAGTCGTTGCGCAGACGTCTACTAAAGAAAAGTTACTCTCTGGATGAAATCGAAGAAATGACGCGAATACATGATCAGGCAGAAGAACAGGCCAAGAGAATGGAAGCTGGAAGAGGTGGAAAATGTGAACAAGCATTTCGGCTCCAATCCCGTAACACCAACAGGTCTTCCCCTGCAAAGCAACGATCATCCAGATCCAAAGTTCAGTCCCAGTATACAAGTCGTCGACGTCGCAGTACCAGCCGGACTGACAAACGACAGGAGCGTCAACTTAAATGCTATCGCTGTGGATATGACTTCCCCACACGGAGACTTGCCCTGCATTAGGACAAAAGTGCAGGAAGTGTGGCCGGGATAACCACTTTGAGAACGTCTGCGGAGCTCCTCGCAAAGACACCCACAGAGACAAGTACAGACAATCCAGACAGTCTAACACTCGCCATCATGCCAAAGCAGTGTGGGACCGCAGAGATTCTTCCACTGGCTCTTCACAGTCCAGCCGTCAGTCTCATGAGACATATCGATCTCGTCGATCACAATCTCGTGAGTCGAGGTCGTTGTCACCAATATCGCAAGACAGTGATGAGTACGTCTGCATGGTTGCGGATCCGGACCGGTTGAAGAAATACCTGCGACTACATCTGAAAATGGACACACACCTGGCTAAATTTGTTCTGGATAGTGGAGCATCTCTCAACTACATTTCAGTTGCAGAATACAAGAAAATGAGTCCACCACCGCACTTGCATAAAGCCGCCGTGCTGGGTGTACACTGGATGTCAAAGGAACCTCTTCCTTGCTTAGGACAATTCCCGACTAATCTCACGTACAAGGACAGAACTATTCCGGCCCGCATTCACGTCATTGATGGTCCTGAAGCAGATTGTCTTCTCAGTTTTCCCACGGCGGAACGACTTCGACTAGTAGAAATTTTGTACAAAGTTGATGATGAACCGGATATAGTGCACAAGTTTCGAAGTTATTCACCGGACTTGGAAAGATGGCTCATTGCCAAGTTCGACTACACATAAATGAACGTGTGACACCCATAGCACAACATCACAGGAAAATTCCATTTCACCTTCAACAGGCTGTAGAGGAGGAACTGCAGGATCTTCTCCAGGCCGACATTATTGAGAAGAACGTCAGGACCCACTCCCTGGGTCTCTCCAGTGGTTGTTGTGCCTAAAAGGGCTCACCTGGCAACGTGCGCCTCTGTGTAGATATGAGGGCACCCAACACCGCCATTGAAAGAGAAAGACACCCGGGGCCTCATATTAGCGACATGATTGCGTCACTCAACGGGGCACAAATATTCTCCAAACTAGACCTCAACAAGGGCTATCACCAGCTGGAACTTCACGAAAAATCGAGATATATCACCACATTCTCGACTCATCAAGGTCTGTTTAGATACAAAAGACTCAGCTTTGGGGTCTCTTCTGCCGCTGAGATTTTTCAAGAGGCCATCAGAAAGGTAATTCATCACGTTCCCAACACTTTAAACTACAGTGACGACATCCTGGTTTATGGAGCAACAATGCAAGAACACGACACAGCGCTGGACCGAGTCGGTCATGCTCTGTTGGATGCCAATCTCACTTTAAATAAAGATAAATGCGAATTCCACAAATCTACATTAAAATTCTTCGGACACATCTTCTCAGGCTCTGGAATGAAACCTGATCCAGAAAAGATTGCCGCTCTAAATGACACCCCAGGCCGCGAGACGCGGGGATGTACGGTCCTTCTTAGGCATGGCAAGCTACTGTGCACGCTATATCAAGGACTATGCCACTATCAGTTACCCCCTGAGAAAGCTGACCAAACAAGGACACCCATTTCAATGGACCACGAAGTGTGATCAAGCCTTTCATGAAATCAAAGCTGCGGTTGAATCTGCCAAAAATCTTGCATATTTCAATCCTAGAAGAAAAACTGAAATCACCGTGGATGCAAGTCCTGTAGGCCTGGGAGCAATATTGGCTCAATATGACAAAGAGAGTGATCAGCGGTATATTGTAGCATATGCCAGTCGGAGTCTCACGGACACAGAGAGAGCGTACTTGTAAGAATACATCCAAAGTCCAATGAATTTTGCAGTAGATTTATTTACGGTTCAGCACAGCAAAATGAGTCCATCCATAATCAGCTCCAGATGCAACTGGGCAACCAACAGTAATACAGTATCCAGAAGCTCTCCAGAATCTGGAATGTACATGAAAAGTAAACACAGTGCAAACCAAGGCTGGCAAGGAACCAAGTGATGTAATAAAGGGAAAGGAGGAGGAGGGAAAAACAGGGAGATAAGAGGATGTAACACATCCCCCTTTTATTAAATACAAGATATAAGTTTGACAAAGTTAAATAAAATCATTAAACCTTTTTGGTACTGGTCTCATGCGATCAGATAATTTGACTCTTGAGGCAACCGTCTCCTTGTTCATTACATCACACGTCTTAGTATTGAACATATTGGTATATCCAGAGTCATTGTTTCGAATACTGTCATTATAGGGACATTTAGCAATTCTTCTTATATTCCAAACCTTACCATCTTGAGTGATTACGCTGTTGCTGAAAACTTTTTTTATTTGAATAGGTTTTCCAAATTTGTTAGTGCTTTTATTCATTATGCCAGGTCTAAGAATTCTAACCCAGTCTCCAACTTGAAAACTGTGTACCTTGGTTTTCCATCTATTGTTGTACCATCTCTTGGTTTTGCTTTGTTTCATTTCAACTCTTTTAGCAGTATCATGCACACATTCTTTATCACTACATTTAGTATGACATTTATCTTTAAACCACCATGGACATACACGAGATGCAGGATCTCTACCTTTGAGCAACTTGAACGGACTAATCTCTGTAGTAGAGTGGGGTGTAATGCGATAAACCCATAATTTTTCTCTTACGGAGTTCATCCAATTCCCACCCAATCTTAATGAATCAGCAATAAAAGTCTTCAGAACTCTGTTGAAGCGTTCTACTTGTCCATTCTCGTGCGGTTCATACAAAGATGTACATTTATGTTCAATACCACATTCTTTAAGGAAATTATCCATTTCTCCAGAGGTTAACTGCACCCCATTGTCAGTAACTAACATGGAAGGACATTCTTCACGTGCAAAAATTTCCTTAAGAAAAACAATCACCGCACTTGTTGTAGCTTTGGAAACAAACTTAACCTCTGGCCATTTAGAGTGGTAATCAATCATGACCAAAGCAAAGCGTGATGATTCAGGTAAATCACTAAAAGGACCAGATATATCAAAAGCTACCTTCTGCCATGGTACTTCAGGCCACTTGACAACTTTTAACGGTGGAACATACAATTTCAACATTTTTTCACTCGATACACATTCATGACATTCCCTAACTATGCGATCTATAAACCTGTCCATGCCAGGCCACCAAAAAAAACTTCTAACCAAACTCTTCATGGACGAAATTCCGGGATGTGTCTTGTGCGCTATATTAAGTATAATGTCTTGCATGCCTCTGGGAGGAACACATTTCCCTGATTTAAACAGAAAGTTTCCTTCAAACTCTAGTTCACCAGCTACATTGAAAAATGATACAAGATCTGTCTTACCATGTTTTTTTTAGGCCATCCATCAATGACACATTTTTTTAAATCACACCACCTGTCATCTAGTTGCTCACAGTTAATCCACTTGTCTTCAGTAATTTCCTGAAACTGATTGGAAACAATATCACTAATGGCAACAATAAAATCGCATTCTTTGATTATGTTTACCTTATCCTCATTACATGGCAAGCGCGAAAGGAAATCTGCTGTAACATTTTTTTTTCCAGGTACGTACTCTAAACTGAAATTATACTCTTGCAACCTAGAGGATAACCTTGCAATTCTGGCAGTTGAATTCCAACCTCCACCCGTGGATAAAATGTTGACTAAAGGTTTGTGATCAGTCCTGAGGGTAAATTTACTGCCCCATACATATAACCTGTAATGTTCAACTGCCCACACACACGCAAGGAGTTCTCTTTCTATGACAGCATACTTTCGCTCACATTCATTCAAAGTGCGTGACGCAAAAGCCACGTTCCATTCCTCTTTGCCCTCTTTTTGTGACAGTACTCCTCCTAGCCCATAAAGGCTAGCATCTACTGTAATAATACATTCTTTCTTCATTCTAAAGGGTTTCAAAGTAGGTGCATTAACAATATCCTTTTTTATGCCTTCAAATGCTTCCTGTTGTTCTTTTGCCCACTCAAATTTTGTACTCTGTCTCAATAGCACTCTTAGAGGCTCCATTTTGGTTGCAAATCCCTCCACAAACTTGCTATAATATTCGCACATCCCTGCGAATGATAATAGTTGTTCTTTGTTCACTGGCAATGGAGCTTTAATTATGGCATCCACATTGTTTTTTTTTGGAACTACCCCATTTCCTGACAACGTATGCCCCAAATATTCAACAGAACTTTTAAATAACTTGCATTTATGTGCCTTGAGTGTGAGACCATGGCTCTCTAATCTCTTGCACACATCATTTAAATGTGACATATGTTCAGATTCATTCTTTGAGAATATTAAAATGTCATCTTGGAAGCATTTTACATACTCATCTACGTCCCTGAAGATGTGGAACATTACCCTCTGGAAAACTGACGCTGCTGACGCCAATCCAAAAGGCATTCTCGTATATTGATATAACCCAAATGGTGTTATAAATGCTGTAAGCTTCTTTGATTCCTCCATCAATTCTATCTGGTGGTATGCTGAACGTAAATCTAATGTGGAAAATATTTGGGCACCCTCAAACATGGAAACTACTTCATTGATGTTAGGTAATGGGTGACAATCCACTATAATGTTTGAGTTTAGGGCCCTCAAGTCCACACATACTCTCAACTTTTGGTCGGGTTTACGAACAAGAACAATCGGTGAAACCCATTCGGAGGATTCAATAGCCTCAATAATGCCCTCATCAGATAATTCCTTTAACATCATTTTGAGTTCTTCTCTAACATTAATTGGAACACCTCTTATTTTTTGTTTGACAGGTGTAACATTATCCTTTAATACAATCTTATGTGAAATTTTTTTTAGCTTCCCCAAATTATCGCAAAAAACTTTGTTATACTTGTTAATTATTTTTTCTTCTTTGCTGCTCAGATCAATTTCTGTATTGATGACAGCAACTTTGTTAAATAATTGGTCACCACACAAGGACACAGGTTCACTAGCCCTTGGGTTGAGTGTTAAACCCAATTTCCATTGGTCGCGCCAACCCAACACGATAACACCTTTTTGTGTAATATATAATTTCACATTTGCACATCTATTTTTGAACTGTAATTCTACATAAAAGAAACCTTCAATGTCTATTTTCGTACCATCAAAACTTTCTGCTATTATATGAGATAGCTGTAGGCTATTATATTGTATTTCGTGACTTAGTGTTTCTTGGTAGTACTGCTGTGTGATGATTGTCCATGGAGAACCAGAGTCTACCATAAGCATGAGTTTTACACCCAAAACTTTAAATTCACAATTAGGAGATTTCATCATGTCACTCGGAACACTCTCGATAATTGATACTACAAATCCCCTGTTGATGTCAGAACTAAGATCACAAGGTTGAACATTACTATCCATCACATAGGATACTGCACCACGTGCCTGTGGAGTGTTGCGTTTAATATCTCTGCATACACTACTAAAGTGTCCTATCCTGCCACAATTTTTACATTCTTTATTTATCGCTGGGCAACCTGGAAAAGAGGCAATATGCGACTTATTACCACATCTATAATATACATTATATCCAAAAGTGGTGTCATTTCTTTTGTGAACCTGGTTGTAGTTAAATTTGTTACTATTATATTTCACATTGGGCATGTAACGTGTTTGAACATTTTTGGGTTTAATAACACAAATTTCTTCTTCTGTGGTGGAGTTGTTAGTATTTTGTTTAGAATTTTGTTTTACAACTTCCATCCACTTTTCAGATTGTTCTAGAGCTTTAGCTTCAGTTATGGCTTCAGTCAGACTTGGATCACCCATGACCCATAATTATTCTTGAATTTTCTTACATGTACAATTACTTGATCTCTTATCATTTCATCTGTTAATAAACCAAAATTACAATGAATAGACAAAGCTCTTAAAGCGGTTAGGAAATCATCAAAGGATTCCTCTTCTTTTTGCGCTCTGGTATAAAACTTAAATCTATTTAATGCAATGCTTGTTACAGGCTTAAATCTCTTTTCCATTCTCAATAGCGCCTCAGTGTATACATTAATATTATCTCCACTACCATCATTAGGTGTAACAACCTGTGGTAATGTTCTAAAGATAACCTGTCCCTCAGATCCTAAAGACGTGTGATGATGATCCGACGATAATTGTGCTGTGCATGCGTGAAAACGTCATACGCCGAAACCAGCTTCAGAACGCGCCCTGCATGGAACTCGTTGCTGAGAGCTGCCACCAATAGTTTGAAAAATGCCGCTGAAGGAGGTACGGTAGATCGCTTTGTTTACTTACAAAGTATGTAGATCAACGTTGTACTGTTTTCCTTCCAATTCAGTAAATTGCCATACACAGCATCCTTGCGGCACACAGGAACTCCGATTTCTCAAGCATACACAAAAAAAAACTCTTCCCTCTCAGTCACTGTGATCCAGATCAATGAATGCAGAGATTGTAACAACACTTGTTCACTACTGGTACTCCCGCGGGTGCAATCAAAGCACTGTAAATAGTGTAAATACTGCCGCTGGTGCCATTAAATCACGTCAAATAACATTTGTAATGAATGATATATCAGTTGCTTAGAAATCTCCCACAGGTGCAATCAAGACACTGAATCACTTCTAAGCCGCCGCTGGTGCTATCAGATCACTTGTAAATCGATAGAGAAATTTCGCAATTATTCATTGTATTAAAAGTTGTTGTAAGTAAAGTTAAAGTAGAGCAGTCTACTGAAGGATTGTTTCAACAGAACAAAAAAAAATTAGAATAATAAAGTTTTCTTCATGGGTTCAAGAAGACATTTTGTACCTGTGCTGAGGAAAATGACAGGAGTGGTTCATCCCATCCTCGTCGCCAAATGTAAGAATACATCCAAAGTCCAATGAATTTTGCAGTAGATTTATTTACGGTTCAGCACAGCAATATGAGTCCATCCATAATCAGCTCCAGATGCAACTGGGCAACCAACAGTAATACAGTATCCAGAAGCTCTCCAGAATCTGGAATGTACATGAAAAGTAAACACAGTGCAAACCAAGGCTGGCAAGGAACCAAGTGATGTAATAAAGGGAAAGGAGGAGGAGGGAAAAACAGGGAGATAAGAGGATGTAACAGTACTCCCAGCCTGAAAAGGAAAGCCTGGCGGTAGTCTGGGCCTGCGAACATTTCCACATCTTCATTTACGGAAAACATTTCACACTTATCACAGATCACCAGGCCCTGATAACCATCTTCGGCAACCCCCGAGCCAAAATGCCACCCAGAATAGAGCGCTGGGGCATCCGCCTTCAAGAGTATACTTATACCATCATCCATAAGCCGGGAAAAGCTGCAAATCCAGCCGACTAGATGTCCCGACATCCCAAGGCAACGTCCAAATCCAACCCATCATTAGCGGAGGAATACATCCATTTTGTAGTGGCTCAAGCCAAACCGCCCGCAGTCCCTCTGGATGCCATCCTTGATGCCACTAATGAAGATGCCACGCTACAAAATGTAAAACATTGCATTCAGACGAACAGTTGGAGGCATTTGGAGGAATCCGGACAGAGTGAACAGATTGACAGTCAGGAACTGTCCTCTTTCAGACATGTGCAGGATGAACTGTCCATCACCTCAGATGGTCTTGTACTAAGGGACAAACGGATCATCATTCCGAAACAGTTGCGCCAAGGAGTCAACAACCTAGCGCATGAAGGACATAGAGGTATTGTAGCCACGAAGAGAGCACTGCGGGAACGGGTCTGGTTCCCTATGCTTGATCAGATGGTGGGAAGTACGCTGAAGGACTGCCCACAGTGTCAGCTAGTAAGTCGAGAGGATCCACCTGCGCCTCTTCAAATGTCTGAACTGCCGGATGGCGTTTGGCATCATGTCGCAGTGGACTTCTTTGGACCACTACAATCTGGCAAGTATATCTTGGTCATAATGGACGAATACTCCCGCTTCCCAATTGCGCACCTCATAACGTCAACCAAAGCGACCACCACTATACCGGTATTCGATGAGGTCTTCGCAGCGTGGGGCATACCGAAGGTAGTGAAAACGGACAATGGCCCACCATTCAATGGGCAAGACTTCGCTGCATTTGCCAAACACCTCAATTTCAAACACCGGAAGATTACTCCTTTGTGGCCCCAGGCCAATGGAATGGTGGAAAGATTTATGGCCACTCTAAAGAAGACCATTCAGCAGGCAGAACTTTCAAAGTGTGATGTACAAGTGGCCCTAAATGAAGTATTACGCGCGTATCGAACCACACCACATACTACCACAGGCAGATGTCCGGAAACATTAATGTTGGGTCGCACTGTGCGCACCAGAATACCAGCTTGGGAGGATGCAGCTAGTGGTTTGTCTCAAGGCTCTGAGCACAAAGAATTAGCAGCCAGAGACAAACTGAAAAAGGAGCAGATGAAGGAAAATGCAGACCGACGGAGAAAAGCTACACAGCCATCCATCCATGAAGGGGACTGGGTATTGGTGTGACAAGGACAACAGAGAAAAGCAGACTGTCGATATCATGCATGCCCACTGCTGGTGACAAAACAAAAAGGGACCATGATTACAGCTGCGTCGGAAGACAAGAGGATCACCAGGAATGTGACGCATTTTCAGAAATGCACGCCCAATGTCCGAGAAGCGTTGACCGCACCTCACAGTGTGGCAACAGGAGATGCACCTGAGTCAGTAAGTGATCATCGACCCTCCACGTCTCCTGACGAAAGGGAACGGGCGGCTCAAGAGGCTCATCTCCGGCCGCAACGAACTCATCGAAGACCAGTTCGCCTGATTGAAGAACTGTAACTATGTTGTTTTCTATCAATATTTAATCTAGCATGCACGAACACTTCTCAGATAGTTAAAATTGTTTAAGAAGGGGGAAGATGTAATGTCGTAATATGTGCTGGGCGCTAGGACCAGCACAGGAGATTGAGAGGTGGGAGGAGAGCCGGGGGCGGAAGAGGAGGAGCAGAAGGAAGTTAGTTTAGAGCGGGAGCAGGAGCGTAGTGGATGCAATGCAATAAAGTTCCCACTACTTATCACAGTGTCTGCGTGGTTTGTTTTGGCCCAAAGTCACTACAGTCACTATTTAGCCAGGGCACCGACCAGGATTCAAATTAGTGACCGTTCGGGGACACCCATATATATCAGAAGTTATGCATTAACCCACCGAGCTTTCTTACCAGAAAAATGCATTTCCCACAGATTCTTTTAAGTTCCGTGTATTTTTCATTTGTGGTGTGTGCATTGTATATGCAGTTATCCTTTAGGTCAGAGGCTAATCAAATCTTTACAGAATATTTTGTTTATCTAGCCACTTCTCTCACCCCTCCCACACTTGCTGGCCACACCCCCACATTTTCCATACCTTCCTTTATGCACCTCGACTGCTGGTAGCAAGTGATTCCTGCGTTGTCAGAAACCTTCAGACATTTCTGACTTTTTAGACAACACATTGCATAGTGGCATCTTTGAGTCCGCACTTACAGTGTTAAAAGTGGAACTCCATGCCCCAGAATGCAACGTTCTGTCCGTTGGCTAGACAGCCAGGGGTAGCGCAAAGTGTCACACGTGGCAGAGGGCCACTTGGCAGCTATGCCAATATTTGCTCCACAGGTTCCGGTTAACTTCCCTCCGAATGCTGGCCAGTCGAGTGTATAAGAGCCGAGGGTCTCTAGGACCTGCCGGAACGCCCTCCTCCCGGGTGTGTGTGTGTAAGAGCCTGCATGGGAGTGTTTCTGGTCTGACAGACAGGTTCACCTCTGTGTGCATCACCGCCCAACGCTCTGCATCCTGGAAAACCGATTAAACGCAGCTCTTCTGCTGCCAGCAGGCTCAGACGCACGGCTCCCGGCTGCACCTGCCACCAGCACCCACCCTGTGCTCTGGGGAAGTGGGTGGCACAGGGGAAGCTCGCCTGTTTCACCAGCAGATCTTCCCTAGCAGCAGCCCCGGGCGCCCTCCTCCCTCGCTCCCCATCACTTGATGCTGCTGAGAGCCACCTGTGGGCTGCGTAGAGGGGCAGGAGAGCTGCCCAGGCGCGGGGGGCGCAGCCTCCTGGACCACAGCGGGTGAGGGAGAGAGAGGAGCGAGCTCAGTTGTTGGAGCCCTGCCTGGCAAGCACGGAGGATCGGATTTACCACCGGCAGGAGGTGCCGCGCTGCCAGGCTCCGGGCAGCTGCCGCCGAGGGCTCTCTCTAGCCTGGGGAGGAAGCAGCAGAGGGGAGAAGCTGCAGGTGCCGGCGTCCTCGGGGTCCAGCTGCACCCCACCTTTGGCAACAAGACCGAAGGAAGCAATTTGTGATCCCACCCCTCTGCACAGGATTCGGGGGATACATCCATACTTTGGAGGGCTTGTTTATGAAGCATCAAAATCTGATGATCTCGCCCCCCACCTGCATTTGACTTCACTTTTATACCGATCTTTGCTTTAAAGAATCATCGATTACAAAAAAAAACCCTAAAAAACAAGGTACGCTGTACCTATTACTTGCGCTTTTGTTTTAAAGACTTCCAGGGGCCCTTGTGTCTGGGAGAGCCGGGTTTAAGACCCTCCATTTGGAAGCCTTCGCTGCCCCTTGACTCCTGTCTACATCCTTTGGAGCAGGTGAGGCTTCGGAGCGCCGCCGCGTCGTGTGACCCTCTACGCCCCAGGATGACCCGGGAAAGCGTGCAGATCCCCGATGACCGGGACTTCAGCAACTTCCGGACGGAGTGTAACTCGGAGAAGGGCTGGACCCAGACGTACCACAAGGGGGGGATCACGGTGTGGATTCAGATCCTGGAGGAGGAGCGGGCCCTGCACAAGATCAAGGTAAGGAGCCGGGATCTGGAATCACAGTGTGTGCGGCAGGGCCGAGGCGCGCTCTTTTCACTCTACTTCCATCTCCAAGTCTTTCAATGTTCACTGATCTTTAATTCTTTCAACCTTTATTTTTTCTTTCCCTATTATTTCCTTTTAGCCCTTTCTTTCCTGCTCTCTTCTTGCTTTCGCTCTTTCCTTATTTACACAGTTTTTCTTTCCTTTTGGCTTTCCAAGTTTTCTTTCCTACTTTCTTTCATTGTTCTACATGGCATATACATGCAAATTGTTATTCTGAGCATCCCAGGCTGTTGTTACCCATGACATGGGCAACTTGGCACTACCCACCCGGAGCGCCTCTGTAGGGAAATTCCCCTCATTAACACCCGAACTGGAGAAGCTGAGAGTTTGCCTGATTCTTACCTTGCATTAGGCCCGAACCCCATCCCTTTGGTCCCCCAAGTGGTGTGGACGGAAGCAGGACCGGCCTTTGGCGTGTGCCAGCTGGGCCCGGGGCGCAGACCCTCAGCGAGGCGCTGGAGTTCCCCGCAGCAGGCGCCCTATGATGACTTGGGCCAAAAGAAAAGTGTGGTGGGGGCAGGCGCGCCTCGCCCATTGGGCTCAACGGGCTTCAGCCCCCCCCCGTCGTGTGTGGGAGCCCGGGCTGAGACAGCTTCCCGGGCACACACACAGCCGCACCTGAGTACTTCACAGGTCTTTAAAATACCATTTACTTGTTAACGAGGCTTTGTTGTTTTTCACCTCTTCTTAGAGCCCCTGCATCTCCACTCTCTTTTGATGGAAGAATCCCCCCCCACCCCCCGAAATGTGGCTCTTGTTGCGCCTCTGGGTGGGGGCGCTACATTTGGTTTCGCTCACGGCGCTCTCTGAGTATACAACGTACAGGTGCGTCCCTGCTTCCTTCCAATAGTGGGCACACCCAAGAATGTGTACGGCTAGTGACCAGTGCAATGCAAACTAGGACTTTTAGTTTAACATTCTCATGCGCCTACAAATCCTAGCATGCTCTTTCTTCTGGCATAAAACCAGGACTGGCTACAAACCTTGACATGACCCACTTGATAGTCCAAGCTAAGAGGGAGAGTTACATTCGATAATGACGTGTTGCTTTAAAGTTAACCAACATATTTCTACATTTGCTTTCTTTTCAAGATCTGAAGGTGCCGGTGAAGGGTGTGAATGGTTACTCTAGAATTCTTTTTCCATTGCACAGTGGGTTGCCATTCATTAAGGTTCTCAGCTGACTTGTCACCGAGGACAGGCTGCTCTCTTCTGGCCTTTTCTCTTACAGCTGTTTCTATTGGAGCAGGCTCAAGGCTGATTTGCATATGGGTGGGTCTAATCTGAGGTGGCATGGTGGAAAAAAAGAACGGTGGGCTAGAATGCTACCCCGAGCGATTGCCAGTGGTTAAACAAACTGGAAGCATTCCTCAGACCACCTTTTGTGTGTTTGCTTTTCTTTTGTAAAATGTGGTTTTCAGGTGGGTTAGTTCAAATGGATCCACTGACGTGTAAACAGGAATACAACTCCCAGAATACATAAGGTTGTTAAACGAAAATCTAGGACTGGAGCCTTGGCAACTAGAGTCACCTGGTAACCTTCCAGTCTATGTTGGCATCACACTGGCTATTAACCTCTGGCTTTCGTTTAGCAAATCCATTCATTCTTAGAACATAGTTTTTGTTTGCAGCAATAGAACCACTTGAATTAACAAACTAGAGTATAATGATTTGTAAAAGAAAAGCTCCAGATTAAACAAAAGTGGGGTCCATATGGCCTTGAGGCAAGTGGAGACCCTAGACTGGCGCTCTCAGTAAGGGTCAGTCAGATTGCTATCCCTGTGGGATGTGGCGGTGCTTCTGCAACTTATGTTACAGACCAAATTTTACTTCATATATGTCTGAGCCTGTAAAACTGGCCAATGCTTAATTTGAGCCAGTGGTTTCCGGTGCTCACTGGCACTTTATTATCAACAACAGATCTTATAACAGCCTGCCACATGGTGGCGCTGTTTATCTGATTTTGTGATGAGCACAACAGTGGTTTAATAATTCAATATATATTAAAATCACTAATGACTGCCACCCAAAGCTATAGGTGTAGCTTGGGCGGCATGTGTTAGTCATTGTTAATGTGTATATATAGAGTCTGAATTGTCGCATTTGTATGAGTGTGATGGTTAGTTGTGATGGTAATGTCATCAGCAGCGCTTGTGAGGGCAATGAGTGGTGCAAGCTGCAGTGGCCTCCTGACAAGGGCCCTGGCACTTTTTTTTTTTTTCTTTTTTTTTTTCAAATTAAATACTGGAACCACCCCTCCTCTAATGACGTTTTTCAGCTGATTAGAGCAGGTGTAAAATGTCCCTGGAAACCGACAATGAAAAGGACCTTAATTTCGGGTTTCACATGTTCCTCTTCATGGTGGAGTCTGTAACTCGCTTGGCCAGATTCTAAATTGGCTGTGGTGGCTGCTCCTTTGAAGGCACAGAGATGTCCACCCTGCAGTGGATACGGCAGCGGGTAGTCCGCCAGGGGAGTGGACGTTATTACCAGCTGCCCGCGCAACTCTAAATCGGACCCATAGTGTCCAATGCCGTGAAATAGCTTGGGGGGAGGGGCTAATGAACTTACACATGAGGGCATGTGTTTTGTGAGTTGGTGCATGCATGTTTGTTTGTCAACCTCAGGCAGTTCTTCTTTTTATCAGGTATTTGATTTTTAGAATGAACCTACCTGCAAGGAACCAGTGCCACGCTCATTACCCGTGGACTCCTATGATTTAGCTGTTCCTCACTTCCTCACGCCATTCTGGTTTTTGGACTCCACCACAGAATATACTGTTTCTGAACCTGCACCCCTTGAGGCATGATATGATCCTGCTGTAATAAAAATGTTCTCTGTCACTCCACTGTTCCCTGCAGTTGGGTGCAGAGACATCTCTGTGCCTTCAAAGGAGCACGCAGTAATAGTTTACTGAGTGACTGTCAAGTTTCATGCAGCTGCTCAGCAAACTTTTCTGTTTTACAAAAAGAAACTCCCTAAGTGGGAGTGTGTGTTTGTAAAACGAAATACTAATTACCCTGACACCCTCACATTTTTCTCCCAGGGCATGAGGGGTCATTATTCATTTTGTTCTGCTCCACCGTGCCAGGCCTTCCCTGCTGGTCCTGAACAGAAAAAAGTAGAAAAGATTGTTCCCTCTAAATAGGGCAGGCAGACTGATGTACATACACCAACGGACCCAAGTCCTATGGGCAGCCGCAGTAACGTTTCTGCCGACAGAGCCAGCTGGGGCACCGCCAACCGTAACTTGACGGCCCGTCCGCACCTCTCTAAATAAAGCGAGTGCACCGTCAATCTGGCTGACGTTTGTGGCGGCGTACCCTGTCTGCCAAACTCTAAAAAAAACTCCCATGACCACAAAGTTGTTACACACAGATCACTGCATCAGACACTCAACTTTGTGAATTGTGTCATCGGAAACTGTAAACTGTATGTGGCACAGTTTCTAAAACATGTGCCCAACTCCCCAATCTTCTGCCTGCCACTATGAAAGCTTGTCCTATACAGCACTCAATAATCACCTAAACTTGAAGGACTTAAACAATTTTAGCTATTTTTCAGAATATTTCCATCCTGGTCTTTGACATCCTTAACAAAAAAGTCCACCCTCCCAATGCCCGTCATCCAGCCCTGTAAACCCTCTTGACACACCATCTTTTTTCAGTTGGGCACACTGTGGAAACGGGGTGGGAAGTCGCAGACTTGCAACCCTGAATCTCACTGACTAAGCTCTCCCCTGAGTGTAATCCGTATATATATATATATATATATATATATATATATATATATATATATATATATATATATATATATCCAAAAGATTCTTAATGAATAAATTCTTACCCTGATTGGGCAGGGCTCACCTACTCGAAGGCATTATTCCTACTTCCATTGTACCATCATCTGTTACTGCTCCTCTTTTCCATGCACAACGCTCCCCTCTCGGCCCGCGCAAACTTGTTTATTGTATGACCCTCCATGGTGCAACTGTACCTGAATTTGTAACAATTCCTGCTTGTGTGGTTTTTTTTTTTGTGGTTTTTTTTACTACTACTTGTTGTTGACTTTGCATTTATGTCCTTCCTTCCATCCTAATGTAAAGCGCTCAGATATCCCCCTGGATCTTGTTCGCGCTATATAAAACTTTATAAATAAATAAAATAAATAAATAAATCTCTGGTCTTGAAATCTAGTGGGCTTCCAGCTGTGCTCTTTTTGACTCGTATCCCTTTAACACTGTCGGGTAGCAGTTGCCGCCAGTCACAAGCCACGCAGTCTCATAGGTGATGGCAGGGTATTTCAGCGGGTGACCGTGAAGGGCTTTATTCGCTGCGCGTTCAAGCCTGAACGTCACTCCGCTCGGCTGTGAGCTAATGTACCTCGTGTTCTGACGGGGACTGTCTGCCAGTAGGAGTCCATCAGCTACACTAGAGCCTCCAGGATTTTTTGTCTGCAGAATGTTTTATGTGCTTGTGGGCTTAGAGCTTTGACACAGTGTACATGAAACATTGGAAGTGCTTAATTTGTGCCAGTGTTTACCGGTGTTGGGCATGAATGAATGAATGAACGGGTATTTGTAAAGTGCACTGTTACTCCAAGGAGTGTCCTGGCGCTCTGCACCTCTGCCCACACATAGAAGGCATCAGCACTTATTTTTATGGGCTGGGACCTATTTTTCACCATCAGACGAGTACTCGGAGCAAGAAAGAGAAAGGCGGAAATGGGAGCAAGGAGGTGGAAGAGAAAGATAGGAAATTAGTGACAAAGTGAGTAAGCAGGGATGAAAAGGAGCCTGCAAGAGGGAGATAAAGAGGCAACGAGTGTCTGCTGGTGGAAGAACGAGTCATGAGGTGGAATCAAGACTAGATAAACTTCATATTCGACAGCACCCTCGGCGGACACCTTAAAAACACTTGGAGCCGTGGCACTTTTTTATTTTTACAAATCAAGCACTGCCTAGATCAGTTGGCTGCAGTCGACTCTTTCTGTAGGTGAGCAATGCAACTGGCACCCTCCAAATCCCCCAGGGTAGAACTAAAGACTTGATCTTTTTCCTGAAATTTAGACCCCATTTAACTTGGGTCCATAGGCCAGTGACTAGTTGGGCTACTGGGAAAGGCTGTTCCTAGATCTACTTATCCTCAGGGTTTGTTTATAGGTGTCAGTTTGTGGCTGTTGTTACTGCAGCGCTTCTGTGTTTGTGTGTATCCATTGCTGCAGCAGCTGTGAGTTTGTAGTGGGTCCTTTTCTGTGGGGCCGAATCGTAAAGCTTTTCCAGCCGAACCTCTGACTTAGGCCTGGAAAAGTCACAATACACTCGTGCGTACGCGGGTCAGGGGGGTGCGGAGGGGGGTGGGGGGGGAGAGAGAATCACAGAAGAGAAAAGGTGTGTGACGTCGGGGGGCGCTCATTCAAGACAAAATACAATAGAAACAGAACAACGCACAACATCAGAAACATAACATGAAGCAACACAAAGGCAACTGGCACAGCGTCAACAAAGTCGGGTATTGCCTGTAATAGCCTCTAAAGATGCCCGAGGGTCCTTCCGGGTTCACAGAGCTGGACCCTAACATAATCTCAAGGCTGGTTACAACCGGTGATGCGTTTAACATTTTCATGATAACTTTTGCTCTTTGTTGGAGTGGAGGGTTCTGGTCGGTGGATGGTGCAAAAAGATCTGTGAGATATTAAAGGGGGGATGGGCTCTGTTTTCCAGACCAAGTAAAGCCCACTGCATGGAATATGCTGTTCTGAAGCAAAACAAACCTAACAGGTGCGTGTGAAATACTGTTAGGATTATCAAAGGCATCTGATTAACGAGGAGCTAGTCTGTGTTTCTTAGGCCCAGTTTTGAGCACTGTGAAGGTGGGAGTATCTTAGTTGGATGGGTGTACGGATTTTGGGGGTATTGCTCGAGAAAGCATAGTCCATGCCTATGTTTTTGCTTTCTCCATCTATGGTCTGGTAGCCAAAGAAGCTGTGTGTGTAAAGCCTGCCACAGGAAGCAGGTGGCCTTCTATATATTTGGAGACAGTTTACAGATGCTAGTATTGCAGTGAGGTAGTCAAATTGTCTAGTATAGTCGGGCATAGAATGGAGGACAGCTTTTAATGGAGAGAGCGAATCTGACATTCATTTGAAAGGTGGCGGTACCCAGGCAGTGGTCCGGGATATTCAACGCAAATTTGCTAACCAAGCAGCTGATAATGCTTGTGTGAACCCAGACAATTACTATCAAATGCACTGCACACACTGATTTGAGAAGCCAATGTAGATGTGCATGGATCAGGCATAAACGGTGCATAACATGCAAAGATGTATCAGCTCATATCCTCACGCTGTCAAAGAATTCCACCCATATGAGCTCTTCCCTATGCCTCTGCCTGGCAGAGTTTGCCTGATGGATGGACCTGAATTGCCTCAAATTCAAAGCGGGGAAAAATAGGGGTTTTGACCCTGGGCAATCGGTCGAACATCTGGTCTACTGCATGGTGGCCTAAGGAGCAGGGCCCAGTACCCGATCCTAAACCTAAGGCCAAGAATGTCGGCTTTTTGGGTGGATGAAAAACTGTTTTTTGACAGTCAAATCTCTGAAGTTGTTGGACAATGCTTCAGACTTCTCAAAATGCTGAGGAATATTTTGTGTTTCCTACCAGAGTTTGGTAGAAAGACAATATTGCAGGCCTTGATTGTGTCAAGGCTTGACTACTGCAATGTTTTATATCTTGGAGATACACAGGGTAGGATAAAGACTCCAGAGAGTGCAGAACACGGCGGCCTGGCTCCTACTGAATCTGCCAAGGTGTGCGTCTATAGGGGCAGCTTCATTGGCTGCCAGGGAGGCAGAGATCCCCATTTAAAGCCTTGTGTTATTGCTACAAAGCTCTGAATAACAAAGGCCCAGGTTACTTGAAATCGTTGGTTAGACCTTACGTACCGCAGAGGAACTTAAGGTCGACAGGAGAATTGTTGGCTATTGTTCCCAGAGTTAGGAAAGTGCGCAAGGGTAGGAGCTCGTTTTGCTACCTAGCGCCGAAACTGTGGAATGCGCGTCTCCAACAGTTCGGCAGGCCCAGTCGGAATGCCTTTTAAGGAAATATTTTAAAACCTGTTTTTTCACGTCGGGAAGTAAGGGGGCTTAAAACTGCAGGGGGGCTGGTGGATACCTGGGTCTGGTGGCTGAGTGGACTAATGTATCCACTGTAGGGGCCTGTTTTCGACCTCATGGTCACAGGTTCAAATCCCGGCGGGTCCACTCAGCCTTTCATCTTTCTGAGGTCAATAAAATGAGTACCATTGAGTTGGGTAACAATAAACATCTGTTATTTAGAGCCAAAATACCCTTTGGTGACATTCGCTTTACAAATACACGTTATGTTACCTGTACCTAGCGCTGGGACACCTCATATGAGGTATCTATGCGCACTAGAAATGGCATTATTATTATTTTATGCAGGATGTGTAAGAAGGAAAGGCATGTGTGGGATTCATTTTTTCATTCCAGCTCTTGGTAAGTACTAGTGCCTCAGCCCGACTCCCCCCGTCCCACTGCAATAGTCAGAGCGTGTTACAGGATGTTTGGGGTGTTAAACCCCACAATACATGTATTTTTTGATAAATAATTGGGTATGGGTGCTTTCAGTCAGATCTGGGGGGTGTCTGTTGGATTTCACCAGGATTTGTTTTACATATGCACAGACAAGAACGCACACACACTCTCCCCTCTGTTTTGATAGTCCTCGAAAAATTGGTTATATTACAAAATATTGACTTTTCTCTCACTTAGTAGTGTACAAATCTGCATTCCTCTTCCTTTCCACTGCCCCTTAGGCACCTCTCATGCACCCTGCTTGTTGAAGAATGTATTTTAACGTTATATGCCAGCATGATTGTTGCAAAATCTGCAGCTCGCCCCTCCACCCCCCCCCCCCCCCAATCTTGCCCCTGTGCAAAACAATTACGACATCTTATCTTGAGTAAATGCTGGCGCTGTGTGCGGCATCTGCTTGGCATGTGGCCTAATTTCAAGGAAATGCTTCTGACTCCAAAGACTGGGCCCAAGGGTACCATTACAATCACTCAGGCCCCAGCCTGGCTTTCAAACACTAGCTTCTTTAGAAGTGGGCGTCCAAACAAATTAGCAGGGAGAGCCCATGCATGAGCTGAGCCATGAAACTGGCATGTAATTATTACAACAAAATATGTGAATCTCTTTACAATTCAAAAATGTATTTAGTTAAAATGCAGACATTTTTCACTATAGTTTTTTTTAGATTACATTACTGAATTGACAGGCCTTTATTAAAAGTGATAGCTTAAATTTAGTGTGAATTTAGAAACATTCATGCCCTCTAACCCTAACAACAATGCTAGTAAAGAACTAAGAGGCAAGTCAATTGTCATATGGCCAGGTACTACCTACACCCCCTCCTCCCTTATCAAGACCCAGATAATAACATGAGAAGAGTTTTGGATGAGGGGGTCGTAAAACCCCCGGCCGTATTTATTAACATATAAACTTAAACATAATTAATATATACAAATTTACCAAATACGCAGAAAACATTGCATTACATTGATTACATTACATTGATGGCTAACCTTAACATATCTCTAATACAAGGTATTCCTATCAGAATCTAAAACATATCATCATCAATAATCATCATAGCAGTTAATTTTTCTGCGTATCCCTATTTGAGCCTACGGCAAGGTCAATAACTGGTGTCAGATCCTTATCACATTATGCCCGCCCTCCGACCGGAGTGCGCATGCGCAGAGGGCCCGTTCACCGTGAGGGTACTTCCCCCCCACCCCCACTGGTTACCCCCGGTCACTCTGTATATTATCTCCATAAGGGGCCCTTGCAGTTCTGTGCATTGTGCACGTGCGGGGTGGCCAACCAGCCTAGGGAAAGCGTTACTCCCCACTCCCCCGCACCCATCCAGCCAACCGGCTGTAACTGCCCCTGGAGTTCTAGGAGAGACCACTTGTCCCTCCCCCTTGGGCGACCCCATTCAAGAATGGCGCCGCCCTCTAAGGACCTTAAATTTACTGCTCACCAATCATGACCTTACCGCCACAGGCCAGCATAGTTGACCGACTATCTGGCCCCCCCACCCTATGCTCACTAGAGGGTCATGTTGGGTGGTGAAACCACCCAACCAAGCCAGCAGATTCTCTAGGAAGATTTCATTGCCCACTCTAGACAAATGGACACCGTCTTTTAAGAAGCACAGCTCCCCCCTGATGCACCCGTGGGCGATCGACTGTAGATGAGGAGCCCTGAACAGCCTCTCTATTTTTCTGTTGATTCTTCTCACTGAGTGATTCAGTGCCCTCACAGACTCGCCCCCCCTCCATTGGAATCTGGGTATCAATTGTGACCACACTATGGTACACCCCTGTAACGTCTTAGCTAACCAACCCACCTCGGTGATTAAGGCTTCCACTAGCCCCCTTCTCCCCAGATTCGCCAGGTCGTTTCCTCCCAGGTGCAGGATAACAATACTGGGAAGAGCCCCGCCCCTGTTCAATAGGTCGACCACCAAGCGTCTAAACTGGCTCAAGCGGAGACCCCCCTGCCCATGACATGATACCTTAAAACCTGCCTGCTCTGTTCTGGACCTATAATTGCCTGAAAGAAAAAATATTAGACAGACGCTTCACATATGAATGGCCAATAATCCAAACGACATGTGGTCTTTGCTTGCTTGGGTGTGACCGTCCTTGCGATGCTTGATGGTGTTGTCGTGCCTTCTCCAGTTTCCCCCCTGCGTGACAGGCTTGAGGAACTGTAAATGAGAGCAGAGAAGGAACATGCATCAGCACCTGGCAATTGCCCTACTCACAACATATGCAGCCGCACATAGCGCTTATAACAATTGGAGGACCACCTCCCAATCCTCTGAACGTTGCTGCTGTGGAAACCCCTTGCCGTTGCTTCACTGGCAGCCCCTATTCGGAAAGAATGAGTTCCAAAACAGCTAGGGTCCAAACCTGCCTTCTGAATTGCCATGTCCATGACTCTTTTAAACTGAAACCTTGTGAGTGGAGTACCATCTGTATGGATTAACAAAGTCCCCCCCTTACCGTTGGGTCTACGCTGTAGGAATGCCTCTAAATGTGTGAGGGGGCAGCAAGGATTACCAAATGCCCGATGCAGCACTACCCCTTCCCCGCGCGCCTCCTGGTCAGTCTTGGACTTCCTAATTGATATAAAAAAGCATCGCCTTGAACCTGCACACGGTCAAATTGCAAGCCACCCTGAACATCCTGCTTGTTTTGGGCCACTAATTCCCCAATCCTGAATGCACCATAAAAAGCCAATAAAAAGGCGGCGTTGAACAAAAGCACCTCTTCAGTGTTGTTGCAAATGAGAGGAAGGACCCCCAGTAATGATGCTAGAAGCTCAACCCCGATGGGCCGCCTCATGTCCGGTGTTGATCCCTGGAGGCGCTGCCACCCCTTCAAGGCCTTTCTAACTGTGAAGCTGTTGGTGGGATCTCCCCTGTCTCTCGCTTGAGCAAAGCAAGATATTGCCGCTACATGCCGCATGGCTGCTGCAGCTGAGCGCCCCTCCCTTTTAGCGCCCCAGGTAATGAAGGAGTGCTCCGTGTCATGCCACTTCTCTGCCCACTCCCTTCCCAAAAAGTGCAATATGCCCAGAACGCCCCTTCATACGCTTTCCTGGTCCTGGGTGCTAGGCTAGCTGCCACGAGGTCCGGTAGTTGGGGGCACCAATCTGCCAAAGTAGTTCTGGGAAGGGTGTGGGAGTTGCTGCTGCCAACGGGAGGTGTGCCCTGAAAACCTGCATCTTGAAGCGAGAAAGTGCATCAGCAGCATGATTCAACACCCCTGGCACATGCTTAGCTTTAAATTGCATATTCAGTCTCATGCATAGTAAAACTATCTCTTTCAACAAGCGGAGAATCATTTTACACCGTGCTGCCTGTTGGTTGATGCATTCGACCACAGTCATGTTGTCCGACCAGAACACCACAGATTGATTACGCAATTGCTCCGGCCATACTGTTAATGCCACCCAGATGGGGAACAGCTCCAAGAAACCGATGTTACCCGTAAAACCAGTCTCCACCCACCAGGCCGGCCATCGCTGTGCCACCCACTCAGTACCGAGTATGGCCCCAAATCCCTCACTACCCGCAGCGTCAGTCATTAAACCTAACTCCGCGGAAGTAGTGGGTGGACCGGGCCTCACCACCCTGCCGTTGAAGTCACGCAGGAATGCCATCCAAATCCGCATGTCCTGCCTAACCTCAGCAGACAGCCTGGTGTGGTGGTGTTTCTCCTCGAGGCCGGCCATGGCTTGTGAGATGGACCGTGAAAATGGTCGTGCCATAGGGATAACCCTGAGAGCGAAATTCAACTGTCCTACTGCCTGCTGTAGCTGGTGCAGGGTGACCTTTTTCTTTTGCCAAGCATTGCTGCAATGTTGCCTTGAATTTAGCAATCTTGTCTGCAGGCAACCGAAAACACCCTTGAACGGAGTCTAATTCGATCCCTAGGAATTCTATCGTTGTTGTTGGCCCCACTGTCTTAGCCGGTGCCAAGGGAACCCCAAAAGCCTGCATGAGCGTGCAAAATTCTCGCAGTGCCCACACACACTCCCGGGAGCCCGGTGACCCCAAGATAAGAAAATCATCAAGGTAGTGCATGACAAACTGGTGCCCAGTCACCTGTCTAAAGACCCATTCCAAGAATGAACTGAATTTTTCAAAATAAGTACAGGAGACAGAGCAGCCCATAGGCATACACATATCCATGTAGAATCTACCCTGGAACTGAAAACCAAGGAGATGAAAATCAGATGGGTGAACTGGCAACAAGCGAAAGGCGGACTCTGTCAGACTTCGCCAACAGTGCTCCCGGGCCCTACCCCCTGAGCATCTCCACTGCTTGATCAAAGGAGGCATATTTTACACTACAAATCTCATCACTGATAGCGTCATTCAATGAGTTGCCCTTGGGTGCTGACAGATTATGTATCAACCTGAACTCTCCACTTTCCTTCTTGGGAACCACTCCCAAAGGGGAGCAGACAAAATTCTCTACGGGGATGGAATCGAATGGCCCGGCTACTCTGCCTAAGCGCAGTTCTTTTCCAATTTTTGTTGCTGCTACACCTGGGTTGGTCCTAACAGAGAGTTGATTCTTGCACTCCGGTGTCCCCACATATTCCGGTGCTGGAATCCTGAAACCATCCCTGAAACCGTCTAGCAATGTCCTAGCAGTGGAATGACAAGGGTATTTGTTTAGCCATGGTGTCAGAGCCGTTACATTAATGGGTGAACGCGCCTTGTGTCGTGCAATACCCTTACTCCTGCTTCTTCTTCCCCATATCCTTTGACTTTCTGAAGCATTTGGACTCGGGGTGCGATGGGTTGGCACAGATAGAACAAGCATGTTTGAACTTGCACGTGCCTTGCGGCCTAGTGCATGTGCGCCTATTAAAGTCCCAACATGTCCCTTTTCTTCCTCCCCGCTACCTGCACTGTTGTAGGAGCCTGTGGATGAAGGCTGCCGAAAGGACTGAAAGGACTGGCTTCTTGCATTGTCCTGAGAACCCCCTCCAAATTGGTCCAACCAGGCAATCGTGTCAATGCGGTCCCAAGAGAGGGATGGGTCCGACACTTTGGCTCTCCTAAAGTTCTTGTCGTATTCTTTCCATCCCATCCCACCGTACTTGTCATGCGCCCCAGTGATCCTGCACTGGTAACATGCCATCTCTGCCTGCATATTAGGAAAACGTTCAGCCATTACTGCCATGAATATTGAGAAACCTCTGATCCAATTATTCAAATTCTCCTCAATCCTGAACTTTTGGAGTTCACTTGCCCATTCCCTAGGGAGCATCCAGTCCTTTTTCCTTGCTTCCTCCCTTTCATTTTCATCAAAAAGCAATGAGAACATACTAACATAACTCCCAGACCATATTTTTTCTTTCACTTCCTGTGTGACATGTCTCGCTAAGTGTTCCCTCCCGGTGCGGGATTCCCCCACACCTAACACAGGCAATGTTTCCCGCTTACCTCCTGAAGCTGCCCCAGTTGGCCCCGTCAGCTTCTCCTTTGCCATGCTGAGCACTGGTAGTCCTCCGGTTGGTTCCATTGGGGCGGCCCCACCCGCTGGAATGACAGGGGAAGGTGTACCCTGCCCATCAACTGTCTTATCCCCAGGTGTCCCTTCAAACCGAGCTACTATCCGCTTTGCTTCTGTGAGTACATCCTCCCCGATGTCCCTCGCCCCCACTGCTGGTGACAAGATCCCTACCTTCCCCAACCAAGGCAGGACTGCGGCTAACTGTGACACTAAATCTTGCGGAACCGGGTTCCCGCCCGCAGGGACCACTGGGGATTGTGGGCTACTATCCTTACGGCCCCCCCGCAGGAGCAGATGGGGCCTGTGGAATGGGGACCACCCCTGAAGGCCCAGGCTCTTCCCTGGGCTGGGGAACCAGCACTGGGGCCGCAGGTATAACAGGTGGGACACTCCCTAAAGGGACCACCCCTGAAGGTCCGGGCTCCTCCCTGGGCTGGGGGACAGGTTCAGGGGCCCTAGGCGTGGCAGGTTCATTTGGCCTCCCTTTCTTCGACCGAACCCGCTTGGGGAGGGGGGGAAATGCCGCCCTTGGGGGCACAATGCTACGCCTAGCCCTCTCCTCTGTCCCTTCTTGCCCATCCACTTTTTCTCTCAGGTCAGCGAGCCCCTGCCCCAACTCGTCCACCTTTTTCATCATTGCTTCCATCAATTTTTCCATACGGGAATGCTGGTCACCCCTTTTTGCCTTACCAGCCATTGCACCTATCCAAACAGCTGTAGTAAAAAACCTGTTAGTGTGCTGACTATTACCCAAGTACATACAGTGCCCTCCCACTAAGAAAAAAGGGGGGCAACCTTGTAATAGCCTAACTTAAACACACCCCTCCCGCACCTTAATGACCTGGCACACAGTCCAAGCCCTTACCTTACACCGCAGGAGGTGCACAACCGGCCGTAAGCACCCACGCAACCAGAGCCACTCCACACCAGCTAGTCCAGTGGGTCAGGTGAGTAATCTCAAACCCGCGTGGCTCCCGGAAGCGCTGGAATGCCGGCCTGTCCGTGACCCCTTAAGGTCCTCCTTTGCTCAGCAACAGCTGTCCCCGTATCCTGTAAAAATCCCCGTGGATGTCCGTGCGACCGTGTGTACCGGGTGCTCTTGCCTGAAACCTGGAAAAAACACAGCCAAGACAGATCAAGCGCAGCCTCCCTGAGACCAACCTTGTAGGCTCCCCCGCTCTTGTTGCACAAACCATGATAATTGCTGCTGGCAGTTGTTTTCAAAATTGCCCCAACCCGGAGCCTCCCTTAAACTAAATGACACTGCTTAATTTGCACTGCAGCCAAAGTAACATCAGTGTGCAAATGTCCAGGAGCCTCCCTTCAAGCACTAACACGACCAGCCCTTCCTCAAATCTAATAATCAGGGCGGTGTGACAACAGCTGTTCCCTAAAGGTCCTCCTCTGCTCGCGCTCCGCCCGGCAGTCACTGGCCCCACTGTCACCAGAAGCCAGCTCGCTACAGCACTGAGAGCGCTGCCCGGCACCCCTCCAGTGCGAGCGCGCGCTGACTGTAATCACCAAATGCTCCCCCACCCCCCCCGCATGCACCATGTGGCACACGGAACCAACGGACCCGGCCGCGCTCACCCGATCAGATGCGCAATGCTCCCAGCTCCCGATCCTCCGATCGGCTGTCTTTTCGCCGCTCTCTGCCCTTTATTGTGTCCGCCGCCCCAAGATCAGCTGTTTTTCCCGCCGCTCCTCGACCGCCGCTGTCCCGTGCTACTCCGATCAGCTGCAGTCGACCTGGATGCGAGAGGGAAATAAAAGAAAACACGTTACAGGCTCCTAGCGAGGCTGGTGCAGCAAGCTGTTTTCCCACCGCTCCTCGACCGCCGCTGTCCCGTGATCAGCTGTTTTCCCGTCGCTCCTCGACCGCCGCTGTCCCGTGCTACTCCGATCAGCTGCAGTCGACCTGGATGCGAGAGGGAAATAAAAGAAAAAACACGTTACAGCCTCCTAGCGAGGCTGGTGCAGTAAGCTGGGGGAGCGGGGAGCAAAGAGGCAGACTCCTACGCTCCCCAGCTTTTTATTGGCCTTTCCTGCCAGGCCAGTTCTAACCGGCCTGGTGTTCAACCAACGCGTGACCCGGAAGTGATTAGAATCACTTCCGGGTCACGTCAGCATCCACGACCAATTACGGTCGAGGCGCGCCTGTCGCGTCATCACTGTGCGCGACAGGCCCGCCTATGTGGTCGTCAGGGGCCGGCACGACCGCCATACTTTCGGCGTGGCCAATGCCGGCCCCGCCTTTCTCTGTGCACTCTATTTGTGGCCTAGATTCATATTGCACATGGAGCAACATTGTGGTCTATTAAACCAAAAACAAGAGAAAGATTTGCCTACGATCACACAATTTGTTCAAGCGGGGATGCCAGAATTGATTCCAGGTTTTCTCCTTTGCCATTGTGTAATTCTGACACCAGATGGACATCTCTTATTTCTTCTGTTTTACACTAAAGGTTAATGTGTTGTCTTTAATTCATGGTGCATGAGGCTTGAGCGTGGGTGGCAAGCAGAAGCCACATGCAAGTTAATTGCCATGTGTACTTTATATGGGGCCTAGATCTTTATTATAAATGGAGCAACATTATAGTCCACTCAAATGAAAGAGATTTGACTAGGATCACATAATTTGGTCAATTTGGGAAGCTGGGATTGATCACAGGTTTCAGCTTTCACATTGTGCAGCTCCTCCATTAGACGGGCTTCTTTTTACCTCTCCTGTTTTACATCAACGGGTAATGCTTTGTATTTAATTCTTGCCACATGAGGTTGGAGCATGGGTGGCAGGCAGAAGCCACGTGAAAATCCATTATCATGTGCACCCTACATGTGGCCTAGATTCTTATTATATATGGAGCAAGATTACAGTCTTTTTAATCACACAAAAGAGTTATCTTCCTAGAATCCCCACTCATAGCTAAGGCCCAATTCGGCTTTGACCTATTCCTGTATGTTTGTGAAAGAGGATAGACCGAAGTATATTTACATGTACACTGTCAACCTGAACCGATGGGTTCACGTTTGTTCAGTTCCACAGATTGATGCACATTTATTTGCCAACTCGTAGAAATCACATGCTCGTTTCTTCTCCCATCCATGCTGTAACTGTGCATTTTTCCACTCAAAGAAGGATTGTTTTGCATAATCCTGCTTGCTCCTCCATGACCCAAATATTTCAGTTTTTGTGCAGAAGTATCTAAATCTGTCACACCACAACAATAATGGTTTCTGAACACTTGAAAGTATCTGCTTTATTTACCAGCTTCCAAACACTAAATGTTTGTAGAGCTGTTTTCCTTGAAAGGAAGACAAGTTGCCTTTTTTATAGCTCTGGAAATTCTGGAGCACAGGATGTGGGCACACAGGGTAGTTGTGCTGTTATGATGCACTTAGGTCTGGCAGTCTGATGCAATTCAGAGTTATGTATGAGAAGAAATATTATGTGTGCTTACAAAGGGCTGATTCCTTCAGTATGAAGTTACAGTGACTAGGCGAGCCCATAGGTCAGTGTTACTGTAAACAAGTAGGCCTTCTTCTGGGTACCATGTTCGAACTGTAACATGTCTAGAATGTGCAAAGTTCTTCTTAGCAAGTGTAGTCTAATGTAGATTCTGATGACTGGCTGTAGTTTGTGGTATCGCTCGCTGTCCTACATCTCCACACTAGTGTAGATTTTCTATACAAACTAGACGTTATTCATTGTGAAGGCCAATTTCTTGAAGGTGCAAATTAGGACTAGAATTGCTTGTGCCCTTTTCTTGTGAGTTAACTTTATCACCATGTTCTTCTTATTCTTGACACTGGGCCGCTTGCACTTATTGTTATAGGAGCTGATAACACTTACTATGAAATTACGGTCTATTCTGTGTGTGAGTATTGTGGTGGTACTGATTCCAGGGTGAGTTGTGGGCGGAAATGACCCCTCACCTTTTTCCTTGACTTGGCTGAATTGACGAGGGAGTTTCAGGGTGCACTAACCCCTCACATTTGAAATGTCTTGCGAAACCTGTTACTTTGCAACAAGTCCTTTCAGAATATTGTATAGGGGTGTACAGTGATGGTGCCCGTATAATGCTTGGGTGAAACTATATTCTTTTGGAGAGGCTAGGTTCAAAACACCCAAACATTGTGAAATGGCACTGCCTATGCCACCTGATCAGCCTCAGTGTATCGGCATAGTGATACTGTGTCTGGCCTTCAGCACCTCACGCAATTTAAAAAACAAAACAAAAAACTTTATGCTGTGTACCACTAGCCTCGCATAAATAATTGGGGACTCTTTGAATGTGCAAAGGAGCTGGAATTTGTAATTCTCAAAATTGGTCTAGTGTTTTCTATTTGGTTGATTGCCTCTGGCAAAAGGGCAGTTCTATCACCATGGGAGTCATACCCAGCCTTTCACAAAAAGAAATTCAATCAAGCTTAAGCACTACTCGTGATGCCAAACATCATTCTACTCTCCGGGCACTGACTAACCTCCTGACATCAATCTAGCGGGTGTTGCTGATGCTGTTCACGAAATCAGGACACTTTCAGAAGCACTGCAAAGCCATCAAGTAATGCTTCCACGAGATTACCAGCTTATCAATCATGCAGTAAGGACAACTGAGAAGCTTAAGGAGTTCCCAGGGAGACACAAAAGAGAAGCTGAACAAGTCACTGAAAGTTGCTTCTTTAAAGGAGTGCCAATCCGCAGTCACGAATCACCTGGTCGGGTCAAAATAAGATCAATTTTATCAATCCACACAGGAGGCCAAACAACATTGAGAGTCCAGTGCGTGAAGGCGAAGAGAAACTGCAGAACTAGAGTAGGAGATTGTCTCTTAATTATAAACTCCCATCAGAAGGTTTTCAAGACTGATGGTGATCGGAATGAGATTTAGTAACAACTGCAACCTATTTTGAGGGCAATAAACACACTACCAGTGTCTTCCAGTGACTGCAATAGGTTTTTCGGCGTCATAAACCTGATGTCACCCGTACAAAACTGTCTTGGTATTGCATGTCCTGCGGATGATACTCAGTCTAGGAAGGTAGATCCTACTGTCCATCACAACAAAAGATACGCAGATGCATGGGATTTTTTTAAAGCTATTTTGTTACCCAGTGCTTAATTTGTGGCGGTGCTTTCCGGTGCTCAGCACCGGCACTTAATTGCCAGCACCTGGGCTTATGACTGCCACATGGTAGTGGTGTCTGCCAATTTAGGTATGAGCACAACAACTGTTTATTATTTCCATTTCAATTTCCAATTATTAGTATTTGCCTCCAAAACCATTCTTATAGCTTTGGGGGCCTGTAATAGTAGGAATGGTCACACTTTTAAGAGTGTGATGATTAGTAGTGTGTTGGTGCTGTCATTGGCAGTGCTGCCAGGGGCAACGGCTGGTGCAAGCTCTAGTGTCCTCCTGTCGAGAGCCCCGGCACTATGTTTTTTACAAATTAAGGTAGGGATTCAATGATGTAAACGGTCTCACTAACTACTCACTTCTTATGGTTAAACATCCTGTGGCATTAAGGCATGGTCAATAATTTCTGCATTAATGTGTGCAGAATATTTAGTTACAACTGTATCTTTGATAGGTGTATTGTTTGTCATGCTCAGAATACCAGAAGTAGTCTGCACCTTTTCATTTTTTTTTTTATTTTTTTTTATAATGGTCAAAATGTGCAAAGATTTTCAGTGTATTTATTGTTGGTATGTTAGGTAAATACATTTTATAGTTTTGATATTCACAATTGCAGTTTCTAGCATTTGTAATGCAGCAGCAAGTTTAGTACGCCTAAATTGTAGCACTTAGTGACTTGCATGCATGTCACAAGCTTAATTACTGATCAGCGTTCACTTGTTATATTTCGTAATGCGCTCAGATATACTTATGATAGACCTGCTAAACATATGTGTGAGGTTTTAAGATCCCATGTACCTTCTTGTGATGTCAACTCCTGTGATGTCACTCCCTGTGCTGTCACACACCATGATGTTATGCACCGTGATGTCACGCACAGTGATATCACTTGCTTACTGCTGAACTTGGTACTTCTGTTTTTTAAGCCCTTGTGCTTGGTTTATCGGGATGCAGAGACAATAAAGCCGAACTGGGTGAATTTGGAACACCCGACATTGGGCAACTTGAGATCTGTTGTCGGCTTGTTTTAAATCTGTGACTAAGACCAAGGTCGGGCTGGGACAGAAAATTGGCCCGGGCACCAAAATCAAAGTTGCTCACATTAGTGAATCAAATAGCTAAAAACAAGTGGCCCACAATTTCATATCAGGGCAGTTTTGAACTTGTAGCTGTATAGGTGTTTTGCAAGGTATGGGAGAGTGCATACATTTCTACTTGCTGCAGGCAATGTTTGCTTTAATATCAGAGAAATCAACAGTAAAAACCGGCCCGGCAGACCTTTAAACAGGCCTACAAACGGACACAAAACCGGCCCACACAGTGACCCTGTCAGACCAGCCCAATAAGCACTACCTGATCTGCCAGTCCGACTCTGACTAAGACACAGGGTCACATGACGGTGATCTTTGAGCTATCTGTGAGCTAAGAACAATACCTTGGTTTATTCAAAGTTTTCTTTGGAAAGTGTTCGCAAATACAAATAAACACGAATTGAACAAAATGTTCTGGTTGTGAACTGGTGTTTAGAGTCACAGACACTGAAACTGCAGCTGTCTATTAATCTGTAGTGTAAAACAGTAGTGGATCTGCCAGTAACCTGGAAAGCAAAACCAAAGGGGATGATGGACGGAGGGTTGAACATTGCAAGCACTCACCCCCAGTCAACTGATCTGGGTTTAATCCATCATCATTCTTTAGCTCACTCCGCCACCCCAGTTCGGACATGGCCATATGCAAATCAGTCTGACCCTGTGCCTCATGGGAACAGTCCAGCCTGAACTGCCAAGCCATGTCTTCCCTGGACCGGAAACAAGCATCCTGGGACCGGTTTCGGGCTAACAGCCCTCATCAGCCAGGCTAGCTTGAATCCAGTGGCAAAGTGAGCAAGGGACATACGTCTGGGCATACCCTGCCAACTTAGGGCCTGGTTTCAAATCACAGGAGGGGCTGTCTCGCTCTTTCAGCCTTCCAGGTTCGATGAAGAGCTCCATTCAGTTATCGCTACAAGTTATGGGTCAAATCAAGATTACTAGATGCGCTGTGACTTAAGAGATCTGGGGGTAGGTTCACCCGGAGACTCCATTTGCTGAAAAAAGGTGAAGGCTTCGGGTAAAATGTCGGGCTGAGAAGTCACCAGAGGAATCTGGACTGGGATTACTGATTCCTAAGGGCACCCCCAGAATCCCAATTGCAATCCCTGGTAATTTCTACCTTCTCCTTGGCCCATAAACAACTAATGTCCCCAGTTTCGGTAACTGCAGGGCGTGCTATTACCAGGGGAGAAAACGGGGTACTAGTAATGAGGCCTATAGCAGAGGTTTTCAGGAGGGAAGAATCCATGCCAGGTTTTCTAGAAACCCACTTGTTCTTTAGATTATTTCACTTTAGATTTACTTTTTGTAAATTAATCTCATGTGGGTATATTCGAAAGGTAGCCTGGGTGTGGCCCGCCTACTTCCGACACCTCTCATACATAGCACCAGTGATTGTAACCGCCAGGATATCATTTAAAGAATATAACTGAGGGACAGCCCGGTTCACTTATTACGCCTACATGTAATGAAAGTATACTAATGCATTATTAGATCTAAATATTGCAATGACCTGAGATCTGATGGTAGGTCTCCAGCTGGAAAGAGCAGCCTGTTTACTGACTGCATTACGCTGCCCCCTTGCACACCTGCTAACAGGGTTGTACACTGGCTCTGAAAGCTTCACCCTTTAGTCTCATCTCACTGCTTTGCAAAGTGCCTAGAATTGGTTCCATGAACATCAGAAGCGCCTCGCTGCTCGCTTAAAAGTAAGGCCGTTTGCAGTCCGTTGATTGTTGGGATGGGCCACAGATCACACTGTGCGATGCACAGACCTGCCAGAGAACTATGTGACACAGCCGTGTAAGATGCCTAAAGTGTCAGGGTTTGTTCAGACCCGCAGTCACTGCTCGGCCTGTACTGTATCCTCAGACCGACACTTCCCAGAGTTTGTTCAGACTGTGGTTCTGTTGGCTAGCCTTTTCCCATGACTGCTCGGTCTGTTCTGTCTCCGTTTCTTTAGACTGACAGTGACTGCTTGGCCTATCCTGTCTCTGCTTGTTTAGGCTGATACTGACAGCTTGGCCTGTCCTGCCTCTGTGTCTTCAGACTGACACACACAGCTCAGCCTGTCCTGTCTGTATCGCCAGGCAGACATTCCCAGCGTGGCTTGTCCTGTCTCTGTTTCTTTAGACTGACAGGGGCAGCTCGGCCTCTCCTGTCTTTATCGCCAGGCAGACATTCGCAGCGTGGCCTGTCCTGCCTCTCTGCCCCTGACACTAAGTATTGAAAGACCCGAGTCATTTTCTTGTGTCGAGTTCCTTCATGCCACCCTGCGCCCAGGATTACACATCTCTCTGCATGTGAGAGCAGGAGAGCCTGGCACACTTGAGGCGATCCGTCCCGAGGGGTGCACGCGGCGCCCTGATCCTCCTCCCAGGAATGTACCAGGTCACGATGACCTCTGGACTTGTGCAATGTCAGTCCCTTCTGACAGGGTACGTCCAGCGCTTGAGCCCATTGCTGCCTGGGGTGTAGCGACTTGTCCTCCGTTAGTGATGTCATCAATGATGTGAAAGGTGACGTGATGTCATCTAGGATGTACTACGTCCCTGATTGCTTCTATGGCGTTCAGAGCCAGGGTGTACGGCGTGCCCTCGCACCCCCCTCCCTGGGTGGTACTGTCTCCCTGCATGTGAGAGGCGAGCACCTCTGGGCCATCTGTGCCAGGGTGAGTGGCATGCCCTGGCACCCCCTCCCTGGGTGGTACTGTCTCCCTGCATGTGAGGAGAGGCAAGCACCTCTGGGCCATCTGTGCCAGGGTGAGTGGCATGCCCTGGCACCCCCCCTCCCTGGGTGGTACTGTCTCCCTGCATGTGAGGAGAGGCGAGCACCTCTTGGCCATCTGTGCCAGGCTGAGTGGCGCGCCCTGGCGTCCTCCATCCAGGGCGGCATTATCTACCTCCATGTCCGGGCACAAGAAGCTGGCATTGCTGCTCTAGAAAGTATGTGTTGCATGCTTTGACATCCCCATCCCAGGGTGGCACTATCTCTCTTCATGTGACGGCAGGAGACTCTAGCGCCTATATGATTGACAGGGTGTGTGGTATGCCCTGGCATCCTCCCTCCAGGGGTGTTACTACCTCCCTAGAGGTGGGTAAGCTGCAGTGGCGTAAGATTAGTGCCCTGCTCCAGACAGGGTGCCCCTTCAGGCACTGCGCACGGTTGGCTGGCCCCTGGCCTGAGAGCTCCTGACTGAGTCAGGGCGTTGCTCTTCATGTAATTTGCAGGGGGCCCCTCAAGTTTCGTAATGCCACTGGCGAGCCGCTAAAGGCTTGAGCCAGGCTCGAGCCTGAAGTCAAACTCTGGCTCAGCTCGAGATTCTGTTGGAACCTCGAGCCCATGAAGAGCCAAGCTTTCATATGTCTTCTGCCTGCCACCCTCGTTGTTCTACCCTCATGCACAAAGAGTCCAAACCAAATCATTTACGTTTGAGGTAACTCGAGAGACAAATAGATGCCGTTTAATGGCCGATTTGTACAAAGTGAACCAAGAAAACCTGCATTAATCGCGGCTTCCCCGCTTAAAGTGTGTGATCTTAGGCAAGATTGTATACCACCGATCCTCCTTTTTCTTCACTATGACGAATGAAAGCGTATTCAAATACACCGTGTTCCAAATACTAGTTGTGCAAAAAAACATGCTGGGCCTTTTTACAAGTATAAGCGCTATTTTTCGCGACTGGTAAATAATGATACCATGGGGATAAATAGCACCTATTCGGAGCTTCTGGGGAATATTATAGTATTTAAAGTATCAAAATCCACATTATATGGTAATTACCGTATGGTTTTCCCCGGTTAAATATCTGCATGTTTGACCTGCCAACATTTAACAAAAGGCTGAGGGATTTAACACTGGATACATTAAAAAACACTCATCTCATAATTACAACCACGCACGGGTCGGAAAAAAGACAACTGACTTGTAATCGGGCCCATTAGGTTTGATTTAATGGACTTTAATGTTGTTCTATCTACAAGAATCTGGGCCACGTGCAGGGTTCACGTGACCACTATCTTGCCTCGTAGAGCACTAATGGCCACAGTGGGGTCGGGGGCTGAATGGTTCATGTTTGAAAACTATCACTTTGAATGGATGCTTCTCAGTGCAGTGTTATAATGGACGCATTAATGTCAAAGCTTCCACATGTGAAAAAAAATACTCTCTTTTTTCCATCATGTTTTCTGTGATGTTTATTGTATGATTTACATAACAAACATTTTCAGGGCTCGGCTCGTGCACGGGCTCTAAGAGCCAAGCTAGACCATTGGCTGGGCTCCAGCTTGGCTGGCGCTGCTAATCTGTTGGTTCGCCCACCTCTATGCCTCCTGCATGTGAGGAAAGGCCCGCACTTCTAGGGCTTGTGGCATGCCCTGGCATCCTCCTCCCAGGGTGGTACTATATTCCTGCCCGTCGAGGCAGAAAAAGCGAGCACTTCTAGGCTAGCAAGGATGTATGGCATGCCTTGGCATACTCCCCCCCGGGTGGTACCATGTGGCGTCAGGAGAAGCTGGCTCCTCTGATAGGGTGTGTAGCATGCCCTGGCATCCTCCTCCCAGGGTGGTACTATCCCCCTGCGAGTGGAGAGAGGCTGGAACTCCTGCTGATTTGTACAAAGTGTGACCACGAATCCTGTGATGAATCCCGGCTTCTTCACTTAACCAAACCGCTTAATTTTAGGCAAATATTTTATTTTACCAATCCCCTTCTTCTTCATTACCGCTCACTGACCCTATAGTGTGACTTATTGATGTCAAAGCTGCTGCATGTTAAAGAAATTTGCTGTTTTTAATTTTGAAGAGACGTTAACTTATTTTACGAGATTTTTGTTGCACGATTAACATGGCGAACATTTCCAGGGCTTGGCTCGTGCAAGGGCTCTTAAAGCAAAGTCAGACCATTGGCTCGGCTCTGGCCCGGCTCTAACTGTTAATTTGCTGGCTCGCCCATCGCTGCCCTGCATCATGCAAGGGCAGGAGAGGCTAGCGCTTTGATGGCAGTCAATGTCTGTGCTATGGCGCATGCCCTGATTCTCCCCCCCCCCCCCCTCACCCCCCTCCCAGGGTGCTACGATCGATCTCCCTGTATGTGAGGGCTGGAGAGGCTGGCACTGCTAACGGAATCAGTGCCAGGGTGTGAGTGTCACTGCAGCGACTGACGTCATCTACACTGCCAGTCCAAGTCTCCGGGAGTGGGACCTCGAGGGAGTTTCCCTGACGGTCAATAGATCGGTGAAGTTAATCTCGGCGAGAAGTCACTATAATGTTAAATCTGAATGAAAACCGTTCACATGGCCATTGCGTTTGTAAATGGCTCAAGTAATCCTCAAAACTCTTTGCAATAGGCGTTGAGGGGCGGAGATGCCTTCATGGCTGCGTCATTAGACAGGTAATGACCCTCTGTGTCACAGTGACCCAGAATGCAGTTCTACTGACTAGGCCGGTCTCCGCGTGCCCACAGCCTGTGCCAGGCGTCGTATCTGACTGACTGTCTGCATTATTATAGCTGCGTCACCCGAATAAATGAATTGATGTATGCCCTGCTTTGATGCCAGGCGAGCTCGAGCTCATGGTGCCCTGCCAGGTGGGCGGGGGAGGCATATATACCTCTTCCCCCCCACCTCGGCCGGACGAGACGCGCGGGACCCCGAGGGGTCACCGGACACTAGACTGGGCAGTGTGCCATCCTGTGGCACTAAAGGGGCCGCCCTCTTATGAGGGTCCCCTGCTGGGACGTGTCGGTCAGCCCACAGAGGTGTGTGTAAGTGGCACAGGAGGCCTGTCTGGGCCCGAGAGCTCTCCTGGGATAAGCGCAAAACACTTGAGGTTGGAGGGGACGAACTGAAACCACACAGCACGCGAGCAGTCTGCTTAAGGCCTATTATTTTCAGACTCTGAACTAGGGACCATGAGGAACATGTACGACTGTTTTTAACGGTCGGAAACGGAGATTCGGGCCGTTTGCGACCTCTAAAAAGGGTTGTAGCATGTATCAACCCTATTTTGCGAGTCGTTAACCTGTTACCGACTCGCAAAATAGGGTTTGCGAGTCGCTATTAGGAAGGGGTGTGCCAAGAGCGTCCCTTCCTAATAGTGAGTTGCAGGGGGATGTACAATTTGTTTTGCAACTGGAATGCGGTCGCAAAACAATCGCAGTTTACAGCCTACTTCAAGTAGGTGGTAAGCCACTCGCAAATGGGGACCCCTTCCCTTTTGTGATTGGCAACGAAAACGCCTAATGTTAAAAACTGAAACGTTTCATTTTTAGGTTTCGTCTGCCCAGCGCTTGTGCTGTGCTTGGGAAATCTATTGTTTTTAATATAAACTTAAAAGGGACTTACAACCTGCTTCCTCTCTTTCCTGGCTTCTCATTGGTTCCTGTGCGTGGTACTTACTTTTCCTCCATTCCTATTGGCTGTAGCATATTTTCCTGCATTTACCAATGCTTACTCCTCCTCTACTTCTCTTATCAGTTTCTCGTAGCCAAAATATATTAACATCCGCTTTGGTGGAACTATTTTCTCATAAAGTTTTGCCTCTTTTTGCGTTTTACTCTTGCAGCATATTTATATAACAATTTATCCCCCAGAGTGATTTTGCATAGAATCACAGGATGTTGTGCTGCCGAGACTCGAACTGGGATCCCCAGTTCTCGAGTCAGGAGCTCTAGCCACTGCGCCACATCCACTCCACTCCCGTGCGATTTGTCAGGGAGCTTGTTCCTTCTCCCAGATGATGCTTGATCAAACCAGCTCTTTATTCATCACATAGGCGAAACCGATGCATTACCAATGCTTGTTGTTTTTGAAACGCATCCCACTTTCTTTTGAGGAAAACGGGCTGCATTTAAAAAGAAAAAGTTGCTTTATTTAAAAAGCAAACACAGACATGTGAGTCTGCTGTCCCAAACAGGCCACCATCCGTGTGTTATTGCCCATTCCAAATGGGTCACAAATTACGACCTGCCTCATGAATATTGATGATGCAGGTCATTTGTGACCCCATTGGGAATTGCAAAATGTGTCTGAGACACATTAGTACATTTCTTTTTGCGACGCAAGTCGCTAAAATTCACAATTGTGAGTTGCAAAAGGGAATGGTCATACATGTGGTCCCAAATGTACAAAAAATAGAAATTGCGATTTTTAACAAATCGCAATTAGAAAATCGCAATTCCTGCTGTAAGAAAATGTACAAACTTCAGATAGTGATTCCTAATGGGGTCACAAATAGACCTACCTCATGAATATTAATGAAGTAGGTCGCTATTTGCGACTCATTAGGAATTGCAACCATCACAGGGATGGTGGCCTGCTGGGGTCCGCAGACCACCATGTCTGCGATCGCTTTTTAATAAAGCAATAATTTTTTTTTTTAATGCAGGTCGTTTTGATTAAAGGAAAACAGGATGCATTTTTAAACATTCATGTTTAATTTTTTAAGAGTATGCAGTGGTCCCTCGTCACCCGGGCCTACTGTTTAAAAATAAATAATTGTTTCAACATTCCCAAAGGGGTCAGTGAGGACCCGTTCCCATTTATGAATGGTTACCATCACCCTTGAGGTGTCAGTAAAAAAATAAATGTTTTGTGACTGTAATTCGGTCACAAAACATTAATACATAGTACTGCAATTCAGTATTTGGAAGGGACGCCCTAAACTCGGCCATTCTGAATCGTTAAATACAAGTTGTGATTCGGTAACATGTTACTGAATCGTAGTTTGTGTTTTGTACATATGAAAAAGCATTTATGCTGTTAGAAACAGCCGGATTCTGTGAATCGAGTCATTTCCGACTGCAAAAATGCATTTGTACATATGGCGCCTGGTATGTGTGAAGTTTCAGTCAAATGCTTCGCAAATTTGGTGAGTTAAAAAAAGCATAAAAAGGCCATGTGTGACAGTGGGAAAATGCTGCCACTCATAGCAGCTAGGTGGTTGCCGCTACTCGGCAGCCCGCACAGTCTTTAAGGACTCTAGTGATTGAGAATGGCTGGTGCGCGGTTGCTTAGTGATAGCTAGCAGTTTTTCCAGCTCCACTCTGGGATAAGGGCAGCCCCTTGAGTGGCAGCGGCTAAAGCTCTTCCCACACAGGCCAATTCCCAAAAGCCTCCAGTCAAGCCCTCTTGGACGGCGCATTCAGCTGCAAGGAATCAGGACCGAGTGAATAAATTTCACTTCGCCCGACTATGCCTGACTTTTTTTATGTTGCCGTTTTATATAGTGTGAACGCTACCCGAAGGTATTGGAGCGCTTTATGAGCACCAGTTATATTACACAAGGTCACATTCATTTTTGTACAGCACAGGGAGATTAGGTGATTTGACCAGAATCACAGGATGTTGAGCCGACGCTGAGACTCGAACCTGGTTCCCCATTCCCAAAGTCAGCAGCTCTGGCCATAGTGCCTACTCCTGCTCACAGACGTGACACAAGCACAACCCCAGCCTCCTACGAATTTAAGAATCAGTCACTTATCCTCTGGATATTGGAATCAGTTTCTTGACTAAGTGTTATTACCCAATGCCTGTTTCTAGAGAGCGGTGCAGCATGTGTTACAGACAGCAAGTGTCTTAAGGGTCACCACTGTGGCTTTTAATATCCGCCATCTTATGCAGAAATTGCTACATTTTCAATTTTTAATCATCTGTGTTTATCATTAGTCCTGGGCAGGTACTGTCCAGCACTCAGTATCTCCACTTCTTTAATTTGCGAGGGAGTGTAACAGCGCTTTTCAGCAGGGTTACAATACTTTTATGGGGAGAGTACTGATGTTTCTTGTTAGCAAACTGGTACTCTGGGATCGTGAGTACTGGCGCTTGTGTGTTTTAATTTCAAGCACTGCTACTGCCCACAACTCCTCGTCCATCCCCCCCTCCACCAATCAGCCTTCAGCGTGGCATGGACACTCTGCTGAATGTGACTGGGATGTGACCCCAATGACATTAAGACTTCGTTAGGCATGAAAGCTACCCCCCCCGGTACTACATCTATATTTGCAATTTCTACCTCTATAGCCCTTGAAGATTTTCTCTTTCTGGCGATTGTATGACGAAACCCCGCATGCATTTACCACGCATACCTTTACAACGCAGTCTCTACCCCGACTGCGATGTTACCACGCGTTCCTTTACCACGCAAGTCGTTACAATGACTTGCCGTACGGGGGAGCTGGACTTTGGAAAAGTATAATTTACTATTCCAACTCCAGTCTATGCAACAGTAGGGATAGCATTGGACCTAAAATTCAACACCAGTCCAACAACGCGCCCCCTACAGCAAGCCATTGTAATGACTTGCGTGGTAAAGGAACGTGTGGTAACGTCACAGTCGGGGTAGTGACTGCGTGGTGACTGCGTGGTAAAGGATGTTTCCCCTTCCTCGTATGAAGCCCAAAGCACAATTTATATATATTTTTATCGATTTGTATCTTAGCTTTACTGTCATGGGGACACTTTTAGGCACTTTTGAGTGGGAACTGGGCCATGTATTGGCAGGAAGGTTAGTGTGGATGACAGGGCTGACGGGGGTGGGTGGGTAGAAGAGGTCTATCTTTCCATTCTATTGAAGTGGAGGTGGGGGTACCTCCCTCATTCTGTTGCCTCAAATCGATTGGCTTCAATTTACAAGAGATTGTGGCTCCAAAAAGCTGCGCCTTTAGTCCTCATTCGAAGTTAACAAAGAAGTACTCTAGCTTGTGGTAAGGGGATGAGATCTCTAAGGTGCAGGCCTTGTGCATTCTAGGCCATTTCCTAAAGTATGGTGCCAAAAGTTCATAACCAAAATATCTTCTTGCAGAAATATTGTGCGCTAAATATTGGTTGTAGATTGCCCTACTGGAGTTAATAATAGAAAAATCTACACCCAGTTTGATGATTTTTTGTAAACCATAATTAGGCCACATTGTTTCTGCCAGGTAATATGTCTGCTAACCATATCCTGACATACACCCTTCCCTAAGGTGTGAGGACTTCTCGGGATGAAGGAAGTTTGCTGTGGTAGGCTGATGTTGGTCATCTGGTCGAGTGGCAGTCGGAGCATAGGTTGGTGGAATCAGGCACATCTATGCAATGCTTTATGCAATGAGGATAGACCGGGTTTGAGAACCACACTGCTCCTTGATTGGGCGCCAGCATGGTTCTTTCATGGTAGAGGTGATGTGGTTGGATCTCTCCAGGCCAGAGGTGAGAAGAGCAGCGCAGTGCTGTGTGAGTGCTCCAGTGTGGATGGGTTGGAATCCCCAATGACAGCCCATTACAATAATAAATAAATGAGAAATTCCGAGGCACGGCATTGGGTGGCTTTTCTGTTGGAGGGTTATTTAGTGAATGATGTCACAATAGGTCTCAAAACCCAAGCAGATGTTATCAAAGAATGCAACATTCTGGAGTGTCTATTGTTGGCGGTTGTTAGTGATGTGGTTCTAGGGCAACAGAACAGTCTTTTTCTAACACAGGATGGCCCCTATAAACTGCAGAACTTGGTACACTTTCTTCTCCGACAATGAACCTAGGCCGATTTCTAAATTAAGAAAAGGCCATTTCTTATACCCCTCATGACTCCTCCAGCTCATGAAGTACACCCTGAACATTGTTCATGGTCCAGGGCACCCTCCTTCAGCTAACGAAATCCAGAGGATCAGGGCCGGACTGGGAACAGAAACCGGCCCTGGCAAACTGCTCAGCCGGCAGGGTTGGATTGGGATTAAAAATCGGCCCGGGCACGCTAAAAAAAGTGGTCCACATTTGCATATTGTCTTTCTGCAAAACACTGCTTCGGCAAAATTTTATAAAAAAGGGGGGGGGGGGAATGCACGGATTAGTTTACACTGGTGAAACACACCTGAAAACAAGTGAGGCCACTTCTGCTCAGGCCCCCTGGCTCCTGCCCCCTGCCCCCGCTCAATATGCATACATTAATGGGCCGGGCCAGCGAGAGAAAGGAAGTGACACCTCTGCCCGTTGATAAAAGGGAGGTAATGGAGGTCCATCTGCCTCCAGAAAGGCCACTCAGGCACCCACTGGGTCTCTGGAGGTATCCGAACAATGCAGAAACCACCCAAATCGGCCCCCCAGACTGCTCAAAAAAGAAGCCCACAGCTGGAACTGGACACCGGCCCCTCGGGCATTGCCCGAGTGCCCGCGTAACCAATCCGACCCTGTCAGCCGGCCCCCCCTGGGGTGAGGGGAGTGCAGCCGAGCAGTTTGCGAGGGCCGGTTTCGGCCGATTTTGTTACAGGGGGCCGATATTGCTGACCCCCGGTAACAAAAACGGCCTCCCAGGGGCCCAAAACCGGCCCCCACCCTAGCGGCCTACCGGGGAAACGCCCGGTGCCCGCTATGGCCAGTCCGGCCCTGCAGAGGATACTCGATTCGTGTGCTCCTCTGTCTACAGAGTACGATAGGTGCATGGTGGAGCAAACACGCTGCATGAGTGTCTGCTTTATACATGATGACTATGCAGTGAGTTGCATGCATAAGGCGGACCTCCATATGCTTACTGATTGGTGCCTAATCTAAGGTTATTAACAAGGATAGAGTCCTCGCTTCATGTGCTGCATATCCTGCCATGACTGACTGTGGACCACATGGCTGCGCTGCACAAGCGATCGCCTTTCTGACGGGAGCACCAGCCCCTGTCGTAATGCGCGCCTGGTGCTGTGTGCGCCCCTCTGGCCCAGGAAGGCCACCTATCCCAAGCTGCTCTCAATGCCAAACTACCTCGTACCTGGTGACTCAGAAAGGACACTAAGATGTAAGGGTCTCCCCCCTTGTCTCTCCCGCTCCCCAGAGAATAGTGATAAATGAATCCCTAAAATTCGAGCTGTGGAGTGCGAACAAGCCACCGTTCACTGTGTGGTAGTTGGCCTACTGGAGTTGACGGTTTGCTTTCATTACCACCAAAGACCCCCGTATCCGATCCAACAACAAAGCAAAGTCGTCCACATCAGTCCACTCTTGACATTGGCTGGAGCTGTGGGGCTGACCTAATGGGTTTTCCATTGGACAATCCCCTTAAAGAACATCTCAGCAGGTATACTGAGTAGACATCCTAAGTGCACCCAGGAACTAAAGTATAGCGTAATTAGGCCATTTTGCATCCAAGACTGTGTGCCTTGGCTTGTTTTGGGCGCTCCCAAACAATCCCTTGCCAGCCCTCTGCTGTTGACATCACATTGGCGTCCTATCAAGGACTGAATATGTGTTGTCCGCTCCACTGAAGAGTATATGGTCTCTCTCCTGTGTCCATTTACAAACTGTTAGACCTTATATCCCTTTGTGTTCATTGTCAGCATTTTTGTCCCAAATCCCTCGTTTTAAGAAGGCTCGCACTGTTGGGGGCTCTTCAACTCTGGCTCCCACTTTGTTGAACTTATTCTCGTTAACTCTCGAAAATATTCCTAGCCTTCCTTGTCCTTTTGGTGGGCTCTTAGTAAGCAGTAAAATACACTAAGTTCAATTTTACCCCAGCGCAAATTAATCCTTTGGGTGTTAAAGCGCTCTATAGAAGCCACACCACGTAACATTGCAATGGGAAATTAGAACCCTCGTCTTGGACTAGCGATTAATACAAGGAGCAGAATGTGATGCGCATCCATGAGAGAGAGGGAAGAACGCTGTTGGATGCTTTTCTAATAGTCTTGGTTTGTCCTTATCTCCTGCAAATTTTCTAATCCGTGAGATGATAAAAAAATCTTACAGATTAGTGTCTTGACCATGACCCCAGAGACTCAATTTTCTCCCCTCCATATATTGCTTCCAGTCACACTCGGTGTCATCTTAAGGATTTTGGGGGCCCAGAGCAGGAAATATTTTGAGGGCCCCTGTTCACAACAACTTTGAATTTTATTACCCATTTTCCTCTAATTGAAGCCCCCTGATGCAAACAATATTGAATTATATACTAAACGCTGAGATCCAGAAATAGACAGAAGTTGAAAGAGCAAAACTTGATTTTCCCAGGGGCCCTTTAAAAGACAAGGGCCCTGGGCAATTGCCCACTTTGGCCATGCCTTGAAATGTCTCTGGTCACACTTACACCATTTTGGGCAGGCCATGTTTTTGATTCAGGATATAAACCCTCTGACTCTGGTAAGAGGTGCATTAGATAAAACAGTGGTTCCTGTTACAGTATATTTTAGGACAATCATATTTCAGCATTGATTCTTGTAATAATATAAACAAGTATGCAACATGATACTGCGAAAGTAAGCAACACAATTATTTATTTACAAAACAAGAACACCTACAGATCAATTATAGATTTAAACAAGTGTGGGAGGAGGTATAGCCATATAACCAGACTTTGTTTTGGGTAAGTATCTGAATAGATGAATGATTACAACACAAGCAAGCGTCAATCAATACAGGGTTAATATAGGCACAGTCAACAACGTTTCCACCACATTAGCTATTAGGATCATCATCAGGACAAAGATTTTTAAAAGCCAGAGGAAAAAAGTGGTGAGGGGGCAGCAATTACCTAGTTGGGTTAAAACAACAGCTAAGGCATGATGAGTGTACCTTAAATGTGTCCACAAGTTGTCAATGGGCAGTCAGGGGTGTCGATTACAAACTAAATCTGAAGGGATGGCTTAAGGGCACCAGCAAAAGCGGTCACACCAAGTCGAGAAGGACCGTACGGATGACCATGAACATAAAATTTATACAATTTGTAAACCCTAATTGTAGGGGTTGAAGGACGTCAAACAAATCTGCCTATCGACTTCTGTGGGCAAAGCCAAGGCTCTGAGGTAAGGGAAGTGGTCCAGTTCCAGTAAGGCCATCCAGAGACTGTAAGGCACCAGACTCCGCTAGCGTCGGAGATCGCCTCTGTCTGGGACTGATGTAAACAGTGGAGGAGTGGCAGGAGGCTAAGTTGGAGATCTCCTTAGTCTTGTTAGGTGGACACTGCCTGATTGGTTTAATTCCCTTAAGTCCAACTGACGTGAGACGTGAATTAAAGTGTTCCTCTCTCGCTAATCATGTAGTGAGTTGAGGATTACCCAACCGGCTTAAAATGAAATCTGGTTGTGAAAGACTTCCCGCAGGGCTGCGACCTGAATCTGGTATTATCTAGGTCCTGTAAAGAGGCCTCTTAGCCTTTGAAGTTTATTAGTTTATTACATTTTAAGCTAATGCTTCAGCAATGGAGAAGAGTGAGCAGCACGTGTAGATCTTATATATAATGTGAAAATAAATGCAGGAGCCAAACATTTTGCCAGTGCTCAAAAGTGAGTGCCCCATTTCCCCTTTCACCTGCCTGCTTTCCCTATGGGCTGGCCACTGTGTCATGGCACACTGTCCACCAAATAACTTTACAGGCATGCCACTGTGCCTTCAATCCCCCTGCCCTACGTGAGAACCAGCCCTCCCTAGCTGGTGATGTGTACCCGCCCTTTGCACAGGTGTTAACCCCCTGCTCCACGGATGTACACCACACTTGGGAAAGAGTTGCAGACCTATGAGCACATGATGCAGTCCAGTGTACAAGGGCGGCAGGGCTGTGCGGACTATTGTGCTATCCAACTGGATTGAATCACAAATAAACTTACCCGCCCACTGTACTTTTCAAACTCTGGCAGAGTCACTGCACCAGACCTGTTGTGACAAATCTGAAGGATAGAAAAAAGGAAATCCCAGATCCATCCTGGTGCTTGAGTCTCCCTATTCCAGTAGCCAGTGCCCACCTTGCTATGGACTACTTAAATATATCCCTTCTGCAGGGGCGGAGCCAACCAGTCTCAAGATGGCTGCGCTGTAGAGCGGCTCCTTCAGCCATGTAATGAATCCTGTTGGTTTTGGTAGATGGGAGTGCCTAAAGCAACAGGAAGTAGGTGCCCTATGGTTGGCAAACAATGCTGCAAAGCCTCTAAACTTTCTTCTTTGGGGCAGTGTTTGTTGCTGAATTCAGGTATGCATGCCCCGTTGGGGAAAGGGACTGAATCCATGCACCAATATGTGCTAGAGCCCTCCTCCAGTGGAGGCAGGAACCAGTGCGTTACCTCGGGATAATGGTAGTGCCTATTATGTAAAAAATTGAGTGCCACGGCCCTCGCCAGGAGGCCACTGCTGCTTGCACCACCCATTGACCCTGGCAGCACTGCCAAAGGCAGTAACAGCACAGCTGCTAACCCTCAAGCTCCTACAAACTTGACAATTCTGACTATTCTAGTCCCCCAAAGCTATGAGAATGGCTCCAGCGACATGTATTAGTCATTTTCAATGTAGACTGAAGTAATAAAATGTGTTTTGCAAATCTCTTAATTAGACAAACAGCGCCATCATGTGGCAGGCTGTCATAAGTGCTGGTGTTGACAATTAAGTGCCAGTGCCAAGCACCCGAAACCACTGGCTCAAATTAAGCACTGGATAATGGTGCACATACCCAGTGGAAGAATTGATTGTAATAACAGAACAGCCAGGGACAAGTTACAAGATCATATAAAGAGGTGGATTAAGCTCCTGTGTTCTCGCTGGCAGAATTGGTATTCTGAAAATGGTAGCTCTTGCTTGCATTTTCTAACACTCTCCGACGGTTAATGATTCAGTGGAGCACACTGTGGCTGCCAGACAAACTGGGAGGAATGGATGCCCAGGTGGGGGACGTACTACTATGTAGCACTAGATGAGGTGGTGTTAATGCGTTTCTGATTGTAGAATACACACCCCACTTAAAGACGTCTTAACTAATATCTTTGAGGAGTCACATCTGGGGCAAACAAAAGAAGACAAACATAATATCGAGGATGTGTAAACCGGCCCAGAGCGCAGAAATAGTGAGTGAGCCATGCGCAGGTGCAATGGCAGCAGCATTTAGAGTGCACTATCACTAGAGCCACTGGAATTATGCGATTCCGTGGCTGCTAATTTTTTTGCATAATTATGGATTTGCTGCATTTGCGACACAATCTGTCTATTGTAAAATCGGCAGATTTTAACAAGAAAAAATGTTGCTCTTAGTTCAAACGGATCATATGTTAATAAAAATATTTCAACATGTGTTCTCGCGCAGTGGAAGACCCTTCACAAAAGTTGACTGGTAATCTTTCAGTTGCTTATTTCGGTATTTGGTGTTAAACTGGTTCTAGCGATGTGAAATTGTTGCCCAGACAGTGTTACCATGAGTCTAAATTATAAAATAATGAAGTATGCTATCACAAAATGTGCTGCATTATGCCACATAAATTGTTTCCTTGCCGCATAATTTAGTCAACCTTGCCACATAATTTGGTTCTTCCCTGCCACATAATTTGGTTCTTCCCTGCCACATAATTCCAGTGGCCCTGACTACTCCTGACGAGCAATGGAAATTATGCTGCTTGATGATACAAGAGGTTTCATTGAACACCAGACATAGATTCATACAATTCAAATGCATACATCGCTTTTATTATACTCCAGAAAGGTTATGGCGATACGGGCTGGTGGAAGATACTAGATGCCGGCATTGTCATGCACCAGTGGACCTTATTTAGCCTGATGGTGCCCTAGAAAAAAGGTGTGCTGGGAGGATGACTCTACAGAGATGGGGGAAATGATGGGTGGGGCTATCTCCTATGGCACCTCTATTGCTCTACGTGATGGCTGTTCCAGTAGCACTAGTGAAGCAGTGCTTAATTTGAGCCAGTGGTTTCCGGTGCTCAGCACCGGCGCTTAATTGTCAACACCAGTGCTTGTGACAGTCTGCCACAACGTGGTGCTGTCTAGTCAATTTAGATATGACCACAACAACAGTTAATTTTTAATTCAATATACATAAAAAATGACTAATGCCTGCCGCCCAAGCCCTTTTTATAGCTTTCGGGGCCTGGAATAGTCAGAATTGTCACTCTTGTAGGAATGTGATGGTTAGTAGTTGCGTTGTTACGATCATTGACAGCATGCCAGGTGCAATGTGTGGTGCAAGCTGCAGTGGCCTCCTGACGAGAGACCTGGCACTTTTTTTTTTTTTACAAATTAAGCTCTTTACGGAAGTATGCTGCACTGGCATTGTTATCAGCAAAGCAATGGGTGGTGATGAGGTGGGCAAGGGTCCCCTTCCAAGACTCCAAGGCTGGGTGCAGGGTTTACTGTTTGCAATAATGCACTTTTAGTTAGTTGATGCCCCTTGTGTCCAGACCAAAGGATACGTGGTAACCACTACAGATGTAAATGTGGGGATAGATAAGAGTCAAGATGAGGCTAGCTAACGACTGATAATCTCTGAATCCATGTCAAACGAGAAGATCAGTGAGTGCCAAAAGTGTACAGTAGATAAGACCTGTGTAGCAGGTGGGACAGATCTTTGAGACATTGCATTGACATGATAAGCGATGCTGCGTGGCATCAATATTTGTTAATGCTTGATATATCATGTTCCTTATATAAAAATAAAAGGAATAATAATACAAAAACATATCCCACCAGCGATTCAGCCAGGTAAAATTCCAGGGAGTCCATTTTCAGCTCTTACCAAGCCTTGGATCTAGGCTCTTCAGGGGTAGACTTCTGGGGTTTGCCAGGAAACTCCTGTCCGTCAGGACTTCTATCCTTCACCAAGAGCGCCTTTGTCCAGTCGACTGTCTGTCTGTCTCCGGTCCTTCTTCAACGAGGTTGACCTAAAATAATGTTGATTTTTTAAGAAAAGAAACAACCAGCTGCTTGATCCACCGCCCTTTACAATCTGTGTTCAGGTACCAGCAAGGGCAACTCTGGGACCGGCGTCCACCCTAGGTGTAGTGACCTTCTAGTTACTGTTCTAGTTGTTCTGTTACCAGCCACTCCCCGAGGGCTGGCTCACACCCCACCCCACACCCATCCAGCACAGGCGTCACAGGACATGTGACCCTGATAATGAAAGGGGCGGGGCGCACGAAGAGCAACAGCACCACCTAGTGGCCATTTTGCATTACCACGCTGAGGATCAAAGTAATGTTTAACATAGACACTGTCGCAACAGTGGGAAAACAAAGCTGTTGTGTCTTACAGTGAAGGACTGACTGTAATGCAGGGCCACCCTAATGGCGCATGGGTGCCTCCAAAAGAAAAAAAACAAAGGGAGAGATAAAAGTGACTGTGACAAAGTGCTAGCAGGATATTAATAGGCAGCCCTAACTGCAGTCCCTGTCTTCAAATGAAACTCCAAAAGGGAACAGTGAAAAGGGAAACTCACAGTAGCACAGCGACAGCTGCTGCCGCTCAACGTGGTTGTGGGAGAAGTGTACCTGCATGCAGAGCAGTTGCAGACCCCCCCCCAAAGACTGTCGTGTGAGGCGTGAAGAAAGGACTACTGCCTCAGTCAGCGCTGAAAGAACCTTAAGCGGAGACTGCCAGGGCCTGTGAAGGAGAGATGCAGTGGCGCCTAGTGGCCACAGGTGGTCACTGCAGCAGCAAAGACACAGGAAGTTTTGCCACCAGGAGAGAAGGCAGCAAGTCCCTGAAGGATTGAGGAAAGTACACGGCATGCGCGCCCAGTGGCGAAAGGATGCCACGCAAGTGGAAAAAGTAAGTGCGCAAGTCGCCCGACGCACGAGTACCATCAGACAAAGGATGGAGAGCGCAAGGAGAGAAGTTGCACTGAAGATCGTACCCTAGACACTGAAGGTACGGGTTGGAGCCGTGAGCGAGAAGTCAGTGGAGAGGACCAGCGAGGTCAGAAAAGCGGCGACCTGAGAAGAGGTCGAAGAAGCGGTGACCTGAGAAAAGGTCAGAGAAGCGGTGACCTGAGAAAGGTCTGACAAGATGACCGAGGAGCGGTCTGACAAGATGACCGAGGAGCGGTCTGACAAGATGACCGAGGAGCGGTCTGACAAGATGACCGAGGAGCGGTCTGACAAGAGGACCAAGGAGAGGTCTGACAAGATTGACCTGAAGTCAGAAGTAATGAAAGGAAGAAGGTCGCGACGACAGGTCTGGTCACCGAACGAAGAGAATGCTTTGTCCCAGGGGTAGGACAGAACCAGGGAGACCCGTGTGAAGTGCACGTCACATGGAGAGGCCTGGTCAGTGAAGACGAGCAAGAAGGTGGGACTAGACCGCGTCGCGAAGTGAAAGAACTAGAAGGAGGAAATTGTGTGGCAGGGCGCCACCGCAGAAAAATGGGAAGATGATGAGAAACGAAGAGTGGAGTGTGTGGTCTGACAACTCGCACACCAGAAGGTAAAGGTGAGTGCAAGAATATCTGGCATGGAGCACAGTACCTTGAAAACATCGGTGGCACTTGGAGAACCTAGCTATCCAGGAGTCTTCGTAATGCCAAGCAAACCTGGTGACGGCAGAGGTGAGCCAGCTGGACCATTGGTGACACCCACCTTTGGGGTCGAACGGGAGACAGGATAGCGAGAGTGCTCGAACGTCCTGAAGAAGAGGATCTGACCACTCCACATCAGACCGTGGAGATCCAATGGGCAAAGGCCTCGGGGACGCCGCTGAGAGCGGGTCCCGCCACGAGAGATGAGTCTACAGCCGCTCGTCTGCAGGTTCCCAGTAAGTTGAAGATCTCGCATTTCAAGACCATCCTGTGAGAGCTGGTGCACCAAAGTCGAGGAGGAAGGAGTATCCTATCCAGCTACAACTACCCTCCAGGTGGAGCGACGGACTTGAAGTTGGGACTCGTATCGCTTCCTCCACGAACCTAGAGGGTGACGTTGGAGTGACACGGCGAGGGATACCCAGTCCCGTGGAAACCTAGCGAGGAGGGCCTCCGGGACATCCCGTGAGAGGGGAACACCTGCGAGAGGGGCATTCTGGTGAGAGCGGGATGTTTGCAACTACTCCACCATTCGGCAGCCAAGAAACAACGACCAAGACTAAACTGTGAAGGGGTAACATCTACCAGATTACTATCAATCCACCTGCACCGTCCAAAAGGACTGTACATATAGAGACTTGCATGTCCACTTCCACGCCTTGAGTCCAAGGAGGACCGGACCCGTAGGGCACCACTGAACTGTGTCAAATAGAACTGGTGATCCTAGCTGTAGTTGTACCATCGTCTTGTTTCTGCAAGCAGCTGAACACTCAGTGGAAGTTTCTATTATTGTTTGCGAGGGATGTAGTGACCTGCTGGTCACTGTTCTAGTTGTTCTGTTACCAGCCACTTCCTGAGGGCTGGCTCACACCCCACCCCCCACCCCACACCCATCCAGCACAGGCGTCACAGGACATGTGACCCTGATAATAAAAGAGGCCGGGCGCACGTGCCCAGGGCCAGTTCTACACCATAACTAACAGTGTCTGTGTGGTCACTCCATATGCATGGGGGCCTAGGCCCCCGCACTATTACACTAGGCAGGTAAATCTCATACGAGTAAATTGGATAATAAAACAGTCTTTACAGAGCTTAGAAACAGCCGAAGTGCAGTGTGAAGCGCTTTATAAAAGACACAGTTAATTTTACAATTCCCTACCTTTCCTTTTGGGAAAGCAAAAACTTTGTAAGAAACCATTGTATATTGTTTGGTAATTGTCAATAGAACGCAAGTCTTAATGTCTGCCTGGCCAGGGATGTCCTAGTGGTTGTGCCCTATCACCACCCAAGTAGGCCACACTGCTCTTAGCTACCAGTGTTACACATCTGTCTCATAAGAATCTCAGCGCTTCGCCTCTCTATCATCCTGTAAGGACAGGAGTCCACTATCAATCATATAAAATAACCTTACAGGACACCCCTCTGCCTTTTCTGAAACCTCTGCCTTATAGCAGATGCGACCTCTTATAGCGCTACTGTTGAAAGATCTGCTTCCAAGCACTTGAAAGTGCTTGCAGAGTAATGCCCGTCTGTTTGCTCCACTCGTGTCAGGGGCTCTGATAGTTGTGGTACACTGGGCCGTGTTGGCCTTCTGAACTCAAGTGACCTCCTTGCTGAGGGTGACTGTAAGCGGACACTTAACTCTAAATACAGATCTTAATTCCTAATACAGAGCTTAATTCCGTGGAGCACATCCCATTGCTATTCGCCACCCTCGACCTGTATGTACTCGGGCATGAATTGAGTTTGCTTTCTAGGGGTCTGGCTTCGGATGGGAGGGGCTACAAGAAAGGGAGGAGCTTGTTCATATTTCTGTTTATCACGCAACCACGGTTCCACTATGGATTCTCCCGAATCACTCTATAAAATTACTTCAACTCTGCAGCAGGATTTGCTATAAATTTCTATATCTGGTGAGGTGGGAGCCTCCCTCTGGGCTTCCGTAGCCCATGGAAGGAGCAGAAGGACAATAGTGCTGCAGCGCCACATAGTGGAGCAATAGCAACTATTTATGGCAGTGGTATAATTGTAATTGCATTTATATAGCGCTCACTACCCCTGACAAGGCGCCGAAGAGTAGCACGCTGCTCTGGAACCCAAAAAGTATTAACAGTGAATTAGTATAGGGAGATATGAAATTTATTTGACCCGTGGACATGTGAGTTTGTTATTTGGATTGAAAAAGGATAGTGGAGGGATAGAAGAGGGAAGGGTTTGCATTTATGTAGCGCTTGCTACCCCTGATGAGGGGGGAGGGTACTCATAACAGTGCTCATTTCTTGGATTGATGTTTCAGGTATGAAAAGATGTTTGAAGCGAATGGTCATTGTGGAGAACATTGGGGACCAGGTGGTTTGGGGCATGGTGCTCTAAAATTTAGATGGCATAAATTTGAGTTTTTTTTTACATGGTGGGGGGTGGCTGCAAGTCCTGCACCCAGAACTGATGTGCGTTGAATTCTTTTAATTGTGATCATGAGCTCTTTGAATTTAATTATTAGCAATTCACCTTTTTTCCATTTTATATTTATTCTTTTGCGATTTTCTTGTTTCAACATTATTCTTTCATGCTTAATGATTTTTCTAATTAATTTAGTCGATTATTTTTTTAACCCAAGATCTGTTTAAAGCATTTCTTTGAACAGTCGTTTTCTTTTTTCCAATTATATGTGGAGCTCATGTAGGATGTAAGGCCCAATTTAGAGACTCCTGGTATTGGAGTAAGCTTAAGGGATAGAGGGTAAAAATAGAAAGTGAATAATAAATGAAGGGATGGAGTCAGACCGTGATTAATACATGTGGTGTAAGCCGGAGTTCTCCGGACAATGCCTCTTTTAGGGGACTGGGATGCCTCTCACGGTTCTCCCCTTCTGTCCCAGATGCTGGCAGTGTCTTTTTTTTTAATCCTCTGCTCATGAAGAGGCTGGCTTCAGATTAAAAGGGGTCAATGAAAGGCGCTTGGCAGCCTTGCAGCGGCAGCTTTCTCATCTGCCCCCCCTCCAGTCTCCTCCCTGAGACAGGAGTCGCCAGGCTCTGCCATTGGCTCCTGTGGCTGACAGTCTGATGCCTATGTGCCACAGTGAGGCAGCCAAGGGGGTGGCATGTGGTCCCCTGCTTTGAAGGGGTTCGCCAGGTCATTCGGGACCCAGACACGGTTGAATGATACAACCACGCATGCCTTAACAACGCAGTCTGAACTATGACCCCATCTTTACCCTGCATGCCTTTACAACGTATTTCATTGTAAAGGCATGATCTCTGAAGGGATATGCGTGGTAAATTGCATATTCCAGCCCACCTGCCCTGTGCCCTAACACCTGATACCCCAGCCTTGTAATCCACCCCAACCCAGCCCTTAAAATTACCCCGACCCCTCACCCTAACACTCGGTCCCTGTCACAAAAAACTACCCCGACACCCCCTAGGACCTCAAACCGACCCCGCCCTGCACTTAAAACTACCCCTTCCTCTCCCTCCACCCTGAGGCCTAAAACCCTGCCCCTGCCAAAAACTACCCCAGCTCTCCTGAGCCCTAAAACTGATCCCCGCCCTGCTCTTAAAACTACCCCTTCCCCTCTCCCCACCCTGAACGCTAAAACCCTGCCCCCTTCCAAAAAAACTACCCTGATTTCCCCCCGCCCTGAGCCCTAAAACCGATCCCTACCACTAAAAACTACCGCCCCCCCCAAACCTGGCCCCAGCCCCACTTACGTGTCTGCGTCCGGAGCTTCCTGCCCCAACGCTTCCTGTTCCTCTCCCGCCCTTGTCTGTAGTCGCTCAGCGAGCAACTAAATAGAAATGTGACCCAGAGAAGAGCTGGCCCTCTCTGTGGGTGAAATCAAATGAAATGAACTCTATTTGACAACTATTTAGGACATTAAAAATTCTAACTGGTCTTGTCAATCGACTCGCGAGGATTTCTGCGATGGGAATTTATGCAAATAGCTACAGAGTAGATATGACTGCAAAACCAAAGGCAAGGAAAGCATTTCAAATAAAGCTGTAATCAAACTAATGCTATGTGGAGGGAACTTAAGTTAAATCTACTCGGAGTTGATAAGGGTGACTCTTTCTAACAGTGAGGACAGATGAAACTGACTAGAACTATTGGAAATCTGAACCTCACGGACTTTTAGGGGATCCTTGTTGATAAGGTGTCATTAAGGCCTGTAGTTCGGCAGAGCCTTCCTGGATTCAGCAGAGATGACAAACTACAGACTAATGTGCATTGCAATTGTTACATCTAGGATGTAAAATAACCTCACGGACCAGTGTTGTTTGCACTCGAACAGAGATCCCAACTTTCTTCCATTCTCTTTAGTGTTTAGTCTGGGGCTTCAGTCAGTTATGTCATTGTGGCCTTAGTCTTCATAACTACACACATGACACACAGATTGTCTTCAAACTATCTCAATACCCGGTGGGCGACCAAAACAGGATTGACAAAGTACTTCAGATTGTCAAAACATGGACACTGGGGTTGAACTTAGTCAAAGGGAATGGGCAGGAACCGAGGATGTGTATAAAGGGCCTGAATCAAAGTGATGTACCAGTCAGGGATAAAGTGAAAATGTTAGGGGTCGTTTTTTAATGCACATACGTCCGTGGATGGTCAGACCAATGGCATAGTGTTCGTTTCATATTTTAATCTCAAATTATTACGTAGAATCAAACCCCAGCGACCTGGAAAGGGTAAAAAACTTCTTGCGCCATGCTGGAGGTGTGGGGGGACAGAAAACAGAGGAGAGTTTTACAATATAATTGCATTGATGACAGGGACTATGCAAAATGCACAGTTGCAAGCAGAGAAATACATTGCTGTAAGGGACAATAAAATCATGGCTTACAGAGATCTTTATTTCAGGCTTGCACTGGCTCCCTGTACAGATCAGTATCCAAGCGTGAAGCGTTCATTCATATAATCCCCCAGTACCTGGGCCGAAACTATGAGAAAATATCTAACAGATAGCCAAGGTGAAAGATCTCCACCATTATTATGTACCTCAACGAAACTATGACTTATCATGGAGTATACCTACCGGTACAAGTCAGTATCCAAGCGTCAAGGGTTCACCCATATAATCCCCCAGTACTATGAGGAAATATCTAACGGAGAACCAAGGGGAAAGATCTCCCAATTATTATGTATCTCAAGAAAACAATGAATTATCACGGAGTATACCTACCTCTACAAGTCCTCACCAGGCTCGACGAGCACCTTGTGGAACAATCTTCAGGATCACCTGCGAACGAATGACCTACTACTTCCGTTCGGGCAAGCTCTGAAGACCTTTCTGTTTCAGGAACTTTGGGTAACTTTAAGTCTCGCTGTTCTGTCTTGGCACTTACGTTATCTTCTACATCGTTGCACTAGGTGCTGAGATTCCAAATGGCTTTTAGAATTATATAAATGCAGGATGATGATGGTGATGATCAGAGTAATTCCCAATGGCTGAGATTAATTTAAGCGCTCCACCCATTATTTTTAGGTTCCACTACAGACTGCTTTATCTGTCTCTTCTCAACCAACCTATTGCATCCAGTATAGTCTTGGAGGGAGCTGTTTGTTCGCCCCCTGTTCATGATTGGATGGCTTTCACATCTATGACCGTTCCCTGCTCCTCATGTAATGACTATCTTCCCTCTTCTTTTGTTTGTCACTTCCAAGGAGCGCAGCGGTCTCATCACGTATTGATTGACTGAGTTGTATCCTTCCACTGTTGACATGAGTACATTGCAGTGCAGGAGGGACTATTTTCTCACCCTCTCTCTCTGTTTCTGCTCCCACCTTGCAGTGGCTTTTCTTTTGAATTAACAAAAAGCATGCCATATGCATAGTGGTGGTCTTTTAAAAAAACAAAAAAAAAACACAACATTGGCAAAGTCAGTTGGGCTGTGCCATAGTGTCAAGAGCAAGATATTTTTGCTTTCCAATGCTTGTTTTTTTTTCTCAGTGAGATTCCACAAATGGTCTTGGCATGCCCAGATGAACCCTGAATATATATCCAACACTACCCAAATAATTCTTTAACTGGGCATAGTGGCATGTGCTTCCTTTTCCTACCAAACACATCTCTCTGGCAGTGGGTAGCTGTGCCCAGCGTGAAGATTTGCATGTCAGTTGGCACAGCCGCTGACATCAACCTTTATACCCACAATATTCACCTAACAGAGGTGCCCACCATAACACCACTGGCTGCACATTTCTGCAAACTGAATCACGCTTCAGCTTGCGATGGAAACATCTGAGCTCTTTGAAACGTTATCCCTGCACTACAGAGCATATTTGGGTATCCGCAAGGGGGGTGCGGGGTGGGGGGGACTTGCCCCCCCCTGGATTTTTAACTTGCCCTTTAAAGAAAATTCAAGATTGCGCTGCCGGTATAATACGGGCAGCGCAATCTTGAAATCTTTTTAATTATTCCCCCTGAAAATTTTTCTGTGGACGCCCATGAGAACGGACTGCAATGTTATAACAATGGCAGAGTGTACGATATATAAATGGCTTCCAACAATACCAACAACATGGGTCCCATACCACGCGTTCCTATAGGTCTCCATTGATTTGGCCCAAAAAGGCTCAAATACATCTGAGTAATTAAATCATCTAAACGGGAAGACCTAATTCCTCCTATTGGAACATTTACGTGGAATGACATACCTTGTGTCAATATGGTCCCTCTTCTAACATATCGCATAGTTACTGGCTTCAAATGAAGCTTAAAAATCACAACAGAACAGTTACAAAAACCTTTTGAATTATTTTTGCTTCTTATTCTATTTTGATTATGGAGCGACAGTAGCCCACATTCAATCCACATTTATCATAGATATTCAATTGTTTTATCTGCCTGCGTTTATTTTGCGGAAGACGCTTTATCGGGTCTGAAAAAAGTATTGTTTGTCTAATATGAACTTTACAGAAAACACGTTCACAGAGCTTTAATTAAATATTACATACATTCTCTTTTCTCGGGTATAGTTATAATCTAATAACTATCATTAATTTCCTTTTTACAATAAGTGTTTTACTCCTATGAATTTGTCATGGAAAACCCTTCAAAGGCATTTAAATACATTCCTATCTTTCCTCAATAATCCTTTTGTCTTTATTGATATTATCTATGAATTGTCTCCAATCTTATTTTGGCCATTACCACAGTGCTTCTCAAATTTCCTAATCCCAATATCTTCACTCTTCTACTGTAATCATCGTGACATTTCAGCCCGAAAATCCTCGGATTCATATTAAATTTATTGCAATTCCCTTAGACGTCTAAACACCTGTACATTGCATTTTGTCGCCCTGTCAACGGACTCAATATAAGATGGCCCAACCCTAGGATTTCATACATGTTGCTTTGAAGATTACGTTAAAGTACGATTTATTTTTTATTTTTTTAGGCCTTCACCTAAAATTTCATTGCCAGTGCTCATTTATTTAGCCTATTAGATCATTGGCTGCGAATGATGCCTTGCCTTAATTGGCACCCTTCTAAAGTTTTATAATATATTTATTATATCTACAGAAAATCACCTGGGTCTTCTGACTATCTGGTTATCTGTTCACCCAAGCGCAATAGAACATTTATGACAAATTTAGATTGAATATGGACTGTTGTCATTCTGTGATTTTAAGCATGACTTGAAACCAATACTTTTTGATATATTAGTAGGGGGACCATATTGGCATAATGGATACATCAATCTTACTTTGTAAAGGTCCCAGCAGTAGGAATGATGTGCTTCCTTGTTTGATGTCATTATGCAAACTGGAACACTGGTGGTTAGTGTGGTGCACCAAGTGTGACGCGAAGCACTATATTTCCATTTATCGGATCATTTCAACTTTGAAATGTATCTGAGGTTGCAGGTTGTTCTGTGCCAAGGGGTTGTGGTTCATGTTGGACAGTTCCTTGTGTGCGGGCAAAGACTGATTTGCTTATGGATGGTTCTTGTCTGTAATGGGAGAGTGAGCAAACACACTATAGATAGGACTATGGATCAGAGTACTTACCAGTGGCTAGTTCCAATCTTCACTTATGTTTTTAAGTGAGAACTCCAGTACGATGAGTATAGGTAGCCTACGCTATGTGCCATAGGACTCGCCCATCACTGATGACGGGTAACAAGGCTCTGGTTGCTTGTATTGGTGTCTGGGGGTGACCTGGTGTTCCTTTTGGTGCAGGACCAAGCATGATCTACATATGGCTGGTCCCTCTGTGGAGTGGCATAGTGATAAAAGAGAAAAAAATGATGGGCTGTAAAGTGACTCGAGTAATTGCCAGAGGCAAGATTAATTCTAGCCAGCCGCCATTTGTTTTCTTATTACAATTGATGGTCACATACACAGGCAGCAAGTCCGAACCACTCTGTCATTGAAACTGGAGGTGTCAAACCTCATTATCCTTAAATTAGAGGTGTTTTGGAGGGTGGTATGCACATGATCAAGCTGTTACGCAACGGAGAGACCTTCAACACATTATGCTTGGGCGGCTACGTCATTCTTCATTTCTCCACTTGTAGGGGATAGGGCCAGTCTCGTCTCATTGTTGTGGTCTTTCTCCCTAACACGGTTTTGAAGCACAAACATTGTTAAACACAGGGTAGATGATCCGATATATTAAAGCTGCTTTTCGACTTGAACTAAAAGAAGAACATGTAAATGAATGTCTCTTCGCAGCCAGCTACACTTCACCCGTGTCTTACTAACAGCTAATAGCCCACAGTGGTGTAAACTTTGAAAGTTGGGGGGGTGTAATATTTTCCCCAAATTCTTCGAGTGAGCTTGCCAAGGAATTCAGGGATCTATTTAAGAAAAATACAAAATGTGTACGGACACAATCCTGTGAATATGCATTTGTGAAGATAAAAGATTGTTTAATTAATGCTGTTAATTTGAAACCAAATGATGTAAATGATCAGTCAATTTTAGTGACCGATGCCAGTCTGTATGGATTGGGTGCGGTTATAATGTAGAGGAAAAATGGAGGAGAGAGGGTTGTTGCTTTGGCTTCTCGTACTCTCAAGGGTGCTGAAGGAACATATAGCGTTATCGAGAAGGAAGCTTTAGCATGCTGGTGGGCAATTAAGCATTTTAAGAACTATATATGGGGAAGTTCTTTTGAATTAAGAACGGATCATAAACCACTGGTTGAGTTGTTTTCTACCAATGGTGCCAGAAAAGCTACTTCTAGACTAGCTAAATGGTTGTATTATTTGCAGGAGTTTCCTTTTGTTATAAAGTATGTTCCTGGAAATATGAATGTTAATTGCTGACTGTCTATCACGATTGCCTTTAAAAATTGATGAACAGGAAATGCAACATGGGATGGGTAATGGTAATGATATTGTTGTTGCTTCGTTATCGGAGTGCAGCAAGGGGGCTATTTTGGAAAGTGAATGGATATCAAGGATTGCAACTCATGACATGATGGAAGTGATTAAAGGATGTTTGTAAGAAAGTTGGCCTAAGAAGAAGTCAAAAATGGCATTGTTGGATGGATATAAATGTGTATGGAATGAGTTGGCGTGGGTTGAAGACAAATTGTACAGAGGTGACAAACTGTTGTTCCTGAGGAACCGATTAGTAGATTTACTGCATGATGGACATGGAGGTATGTCGGGGATGAAAAGAAATATTTTGGTGGCCAGGCATGGACCGAATGATTGAGAGGCGTGTGAGAGATTGTTTACCATGTTCAAGGAGTGACAAGACTCATAAGTCACAGGAAACAACAATTACTCCTGTGAAGCTTCCCACTGAGCCATGGAAAAAAATAGGTTTGGACATCAGCGGTCCATTTTCGGTGAAAGGGTGTTTTGGAAAATATGCCCTGCTATTAAATGACTATTTTTCCAAATGGCCAGAGGTCAGGTTTGTGAACTGTGTGAATACTGATGCAGTGATGGAATTCTTGAGCGAGGTATTTATGCATGAAGAATGGCCAAAGGAGATAGTCGCGGATAATGGCCCGCAATTTGTGTCTGGTCAGATGGAGGAATTTTTAAAAACAAATGGAGTTCTGCATCATCGCACAGCATTTTATCATCCCAGGGAAATTGGTTTAATTGAGAGGTTTAATCGTGTACTAGTGGAAAGCATACAATTGATTGCGTGTAATGATTTATGCTCAAAGAGAGAAATGCAAATGATGATGTGGAACTATAGGACAACTCCCCATTCAGCTACTGGTGCCACGCCCTTTTATTTACTAAAAGGGAGGAATCCACATTCTTTGGTGTATCTTGGGTGAATGTATAAGAATGAGAAGTCTGTTGGAGACATGAATAGTACAAAGGACACAGTTAAAGATAAAGTGGTGAAATATCAACAAGGATATCAACCGAGGCATGAAAAAATATCAAACTGCAAAACTTGCTCAATTAAGGTGGGTGATTGGGTTCGGTATAGGAAAGGAAGGTTGGGGAAAAAAGATGAAACAGTGTGATCAGTTTCATGCAGAGTATTCAAGGTCTGATGAAATACTTTGGTGTTGGATGATGGTAATATTTGGAATGCTAGAAAATTAACAAAGTGTCATTCTGTTGTGGTAAATGATGAGGTTTGAACTTTTCTTAATACTTATGTCATGTATTTTATTGTGTCATTCTAATATATTATAATTATTGTTTGAATCACAATGTTTTCTAAATCAGTTTTAATTGGTTCTATTTATTCCATTTTGTTAATGGAGATTGTTTCAAGTTTATGTAAGAATATGTTTAATCAAGCAAATTTTATTTATAGTTTTTATTAAAGAGAGGAGATATGTTGATTTATCATCTCCTAAGGTAGCTTGTAGAATTGTGGGGATGTATTGTGGAATGTTGGAAGGTGAGCGGGGGAATGTTCCTGGATCGGCAGTTGCTGCTGGACGGGGGAGTTGGAGGACGCATCTGTGTACTTGAGTAATAAAGTACATGTTACTCACCTAACATTATCTCTTGGATTTAATAGTGAGCTACCAACAAAAAGACTTTGCCGCCGGAGAGCTACACAGTCTGTCCTGTTCTCCATTTGAGATGATCAGAAAATCACAGTGGGAAGGAATGTGGTGTCCACACAATTAATACTGGACCTGTCTGCAGATTCAGCGGTCCTTTGTAGAAAGAGACTAGAAGAAAGATGCATAAAGGGAGGTATCCTCGACTGGATCGCCTCCTACCTTACAGACGGATCCAGCATTATCACGGTACTTTCATTCACTCCCTCGCCTTTCAACATCAAAACAGGTGTACCCCCAAAGACCGATCATTGCTCCACTCCTTTTCATCATGTACCTCAGCCCAGTCCTGAAAGTCATCAAGTCCTTTAATCTCACCTGCTATCAACTATGCAGATGAGACACAGATCATCCTGAAATTAGAAAGTCTGAGCAATCTTGATAGCTCTAGAGTAGATGACTGACTCTGGACCATTTGCCAATGGACAGAAACGAATTCGCTTGTACTTAGTGTATCCAGAACAGGCATTCTCATGTGTGGAGACGGGAAGAACTACAGTCTTTTGACAGCCAGACCTACAAGTTTGGGCTACCACCACCAGCATCAAGAGAAGATAGAATATTCTGAGTTATCAGCGTTCATGTCCTCTCCATGGCCCCCCTAGTTAATTGACCAGAAGATCCAGGAAACTACATCCCTCCTCCTATCCTAATCAGGTGAACACTACCTTGGGGTTTCACTTTCAGTTCTGCGATGGGGAGAAAGAATTCCGGAAGCACCTGTGGAAAAATTCCTACACGTAAATCTAAATGACCGCTTCTCCCCAAAATTAAATTCTCTTCACAGGCTTCCCGTGGTGAGTAGATCCACTCTCAAGGTCCTCTGCATTACACATAGGTCACTCAACGGCAAGGGTCCCGTCTTCCTAAAAGTATAGCTAAAAAGATGCTCCTAGAAAAGATGACTGCAATCGATGCGACTACCACAACGAATCACCTTGCCATACAATCAGAAGCTTTCTCCATTCAAGTGCTAAGCTCTGGAACTCTTTTCCGGCAATGGTGAGAACCATTGACAACCACCTGGAATCCAGGAGAATTGTGAAGACCTGGCTTTACATCTTCTATAAGGCCACAAGAAATGGGTCCGATAGACCTACACGCTCCCTCACAATAAGTATGAAGAACAATAGTATCATATCTCTGTAAGGGCTAGAATATGCAACACACATGCTACAGCTGCACTAAAATCAGTTGATCCACAGTGAACGGAAGAGGCTGCGACCAGTACCAGTGCGCAGTCGCCACAAATTTCGCTCAAGGGGCAGTTCCGGAAGTGACTGAAATACAGCCCGAATCGGCTTAGACTGGCACTAACCGGAGCACATGGATTGCATCAAAGTGACTGGTCTTGTGAATGAGGCCATAGACTTACTTCTACTACCCCTCCTAGGATATAAGCCATCAACCAGGGCTCTCCAGTCATCTCTGTCCTTTGCTTTTCTTTCCATATGACTCCAGGTTTAACCCATCTTTTTGCAGTCAGCCTCGAAGCCAGATGAATGAAGCTGCAGAGCAAGTAGAATATGGCACAGACCACCTACTCCACTCAGGTTAGGTGTAATTATTACTGAAATGCCATAAAATATTCTCCTCAAACCAGCCCACTGGGTAAAGTGTGAAGTGTTACCACTTGTGGTATGCATGCAGGCATGACCTTGTATGATCGCTTGCATGACCCCAGACTTCAGCGCTGGCATGATCAAAGGTCTCGACACCTGTATGAACTCTTCTGTGATCACCTGCATGACCGACTACCAGGGTTGGACTAGGACAGGAAATGGGCCCGGGCACCAAAATAAAAGTGGCCCCCATTAGAAAATTAGATAAAAAAATGTGGCCCATGTACCAGGAAGTTGGCTGAGATCTCAGAACTCCTAATACATCTTGCCCCTCTTCCTTCCACCTGTAACTTACCATCTCTGTTACCTGCTTCACTCTGCGTCTTTTAATTTACCTATCTTATCTTACATACTTTTTTTCCCCCTATAAGTTCCTCATCAGATTTTGCAGAAAATGTGCATGCCTGTAGGCAGCCTCAGCAGAGAGGACGAGTATTGTATTGGCTTGTGCTAGATGCTTTCTGTCTCAAGAGTTGTCCATACACCAGTCAAATCGCTCTCGCACCCTAAATTCTCTCAAGTGCCACAGATGTCTTTACTTTTCAGTGTTCACTACAAATACAATTCAGTTTTCAAATCCAGCTATATAAGTGCACTTATTGCTACGAATGAGCCCCTTTTCAAAATAGCTCAGCTATCACCATCTTGGTTGAACTGTACCCAACATCCTTATAAACAACTGCGTGTTTTGTGAGCCCGTACAACACCATGTTCTTTGTTTCAAAGAAAGACGGTGCAGCCACGTGCTGAGGACCGGCACACATAGCTCCATGTATGCAGCAAGTGAGGAGGATTCCCATAGAAGGAGCCAGGTACATGGAGGGTCACTCAGTCAGTTAGATCCTCAAATGAGGCAGAGCAGCTCACATAGCAAAGTAGGACAAAGCTGCTTCTCCTAAATTGGGAAGATTTCTAGTGATCCCTGATGTTCTATATGGCATTCTTTTGCAGGCAACTCCTTCGGATTGGATGCAGATACACACCCCGTGTGTGACATTGTGCATTCACAGACAGGGTATTTAAATATCATTGTTAATCAAGGTTGACATTTCTACTACTCACTATGTACACAGTTTCATAAAAGGCATGAACCCACTTTCAAATGACCCCTTGTAGGAGAGAGTACGCCCTTTTCAGATCTTGACTTTGGCACCATTATTACACTGTTTTCTTTGACCTTGATAAGAAAATACAATTTGCCCAACTTTTTTGTCATATTCACTGTGGCAGACTGGACAATGCCACAGCAGCCCCCAAGGTTCTCTAAACTTAGCTCCCTGGAAGTTTTATCAATGAGACAACACTAGAATATTTATAATTCTCTTATTAGAATCGGTAATACAGTCTTATCTATGGTAACGTCAAATCAACATTCTAAATTCTCTTTCATTTGTTCAAATATAATACCTCTGGTTCTAAATTTTTAATGCCTCATATGACCATTCTCTACTCTAGGTTCATCAACATCAAGCCATTTCCTTATACCATCCACCCATACAATAGTGACTATATACGAACGCGTTTCAGCCCACTAAACAGTCCTTCTTCAGGACAGAAGATTTGATATTCAAAGGACTTGTGAGCATTTATGTCAATGCTCGGAAAAAAATCAATCATTGGTATGCTGTGTATTGTAGTTATTGAACCAAATTTGAGGACTTTAACTCATGTTAGTGGCCCCGTTCGAATTTCCAGGCCCCTTGCAATGAGGACCTAGGGAGGCATCTTCTCCTTTCTGAAGGGTGCATCAGTGTGGCCTAAGCCAAAGGCAGTATGGCCTTCCCACTGCTACAATGTCAGAATGATAATGGGACACAGTTTTGTGCCATTGCATGGTTATGCCAAGCTCACTACTTGGATATGTGCACTAGCTGGACGACAGCGCGTGCAATTTTGTGCAATTCTTTGAACTGTGCACTTGCTGCTCAGTGTAGCTACAACTGGGCTCCGCTCCGACCTCTGGGTTGCCTTTCTGTGATAGAAAGTCATGCAATTCCACGATGGAAAGTCCTTAAGTTTTCTTGGAAGTTTAGATAACCCTATGCTTACAATTTTCAGGGTTAAAGATAAAAAATAAATATTGGTCAATAATTGGATGACGTAACTGACCAAATATTTCTGCACTTTGCTTCTTAAGTGTAGCACAAACTGGAAGGCAGGTCTTCAACTCGGCTCTTTACGACACCCCATCTGGGCCAAGGCCTTTGTCGAATTTAAAAATTCTTCTAAGGCTCCATAGATAGGAGAGATATTTCAAACCGAGGGTAATAATATGGAACTCTTTGACTTCTTCACTCTTGTTTTTGGAAGACCCCAGGAACATTCTTGGGGAGAGGTTGGGGATCGAAAGAGAAAGGACCGTGAGCTCTGTATTGAGGACATTGCGTGTAAACCTATGCCTGAATCTTTAAAAAGGCTTCTGCGACTTACTGCTAGTCTTCGAGGCGCTTTCTTATGAACGTGAGCCCTTCATGCCTGCTACATATCTATTATGGTGCCGAATCTCAATACATCCACTACCCCAGTGGTGTCTCCGGCAGGAAACTGAAGCAATATGTTATGAGGATCTTGTACTGGTCTCAAGACGGGAAGAGGATGCACTTGTATTGAAGGGTTTGTGGTTTACAAACCACATTTGCTGTTCACACTACACAGACTGTTGACCTATGCTGTACATAACAAACCTACCCACTGCCATTATCTGAAATCTACGTGTGTAAGCTCTACAGTTTCTGACCTACCTTGCTAACATTTGTACAGCCAATGAGCTTGACGCAGCCTTGAAAAAGCCCCAGACTTGCATGCAACTCGTGCTGGCTCTAAAGGGCAAAAAAAGGAAGGGGAAAGGAGAATAAACGGTGTCGCATAATACATTGTATTGCTTGTCTTTTGTTCCAGGAAACATCTGGGTATTTTACCTGTAACTGTGATGTGTGTAGTCATGGCTGCATATCAATGTCTGGCTTGTGATCAGTAAAGGTAAGGTGTTTGTTCACCGACCAGATGCTCAAGTGCATCTTTCCCTTTCTTAGGAGCCTTTGGGATGTTTTCCTGATTAACCAGAAGGCCCCTCCCCGGAGACTGTAAATATACCCAGTTCTCTCAGTGTAATTGGGTTTGTGAACCAGGACCTTGCTGCCTGTAGCCCTCTTTCCCCCTGTTAAGGCTCTCGGAGGGCCACCACACTCTGAGTAGATGGAGTATGTAGCTCTGGTTAGATATCGAAGGATAGCTCATTACCCCTCTCCATGAGAGTCTGGATGGTACCAGCGGGGTCTGACAGGAGGTCCCCTTCTATAAAGTGTCTTTGGTGAGGGAGAGGATGCTGAGGGCAAATTAAATGCCAAACCCATACTCCTCTGGAAGGAGAGAGGCCACCTTCTGCCCAACAAGCAGAAGATCTTCCATACTTCTGGAAAGAGCATGACTGATTCTCCTACATGCACATCTTGCCTGTAAATCACCTCTACTGCCCTTTGAGCAACAAGGGCCCACATGGGGCCCCAGCTACCACTCGCTATTACAGAGATCTGGGTTTAATCCATCGTTATCTTGCTCGGCTTTGTCCCTGCTCCCATGGGAACAGTCCAGCCCGAACTGCGAGGCCAGGTCCTCCCTGGACCGGAAAACAAGCATCCTAGGACCGGTTTCGGGGCACCACCTCATCAGCCACGCTAGCTTGGCTGACAACTTTGCGCCTAGGCATGGCACCGGGGCCATTATGAGAAAGTGTCAATGATACTAGACTATTATGCAAATATAACAGTGGTACTGGGGTTAATGTGTGAATATGGCTCTGGACACTAGGTCCACTGTGTGAATATGGCTGTGATACGGAGGCAACTAAATGAATATGGCTATGATACTGGTGCCACTATATGTATAGACCTCTGATGCGGGTGCCACTATATGTATAAGTATCGGATTCTGATACTGCTATATGAATATGGCTCTGATATTGGGGCCACTATAAATATTGGCTCTGATAGCTGGGCCGCCATATATATATATGGCTCAAAAATAGCACCACTGCATGAAGAAAGTTCTGATAATGTAGATACCATATTTATATCAAAATGAGACGGGACCATTGTATCTCATACTGAGTACAATATTTAACTATAGCACTGATATTGGGGCCATTGTATGATCATGCCTCTAATGCTAGAGCCACTACATGACTATAGTTCTGATACTAGTGGCAATCTTGTGACAGTTTGTCGGACACTGGAGTCAACATATGATTGGCTCTGATATGGGAACCATTACATGCATATGGTTCTCATACTGGGCCACTATATGAATTTGGCTCCCAAAATGGGCCATTATGATTACACCATAGTACTCCTACACTGTGCAGAACGTCCAACTGCACCTGTACCCCATATTCAGATATGTGCTGTTTTATTTGATTGGTCCATTTGGATACATGGATCTTAAAACTCATGTGAATTTACCTCCTGGGGGTCAGCATTCTTCCTTTGCAATGCAGCCTACAGCAGGTCAACCTAAAAGCAACTCCACACAGGAACCACTGCACAGATGTGGCCCCACCCTTGGGTCACTACTGCAAGAGTGTCTCCAGAGACATCCTTCCTCTAGTATGCAACCCTCTCTGGTCCCCCTCGCCCACCCACAACCTTAGGGCCTTATTTAGAGCTTGGTGGGCTGGATATTACATCAGATATGTGGTAGATGTCCTTTACGTTGTATTATAACTTATGGCACTTGTAATACGGCGGTAGGATTTATGCCTTGTTTTGACAGGGTATCCCATCAACCAAACTCTAAGCTAGGCCATTACTTCTCAACGATAAGGCGGTTGGATAGTTTCGCCTTCCTCTCTCGTCTCCTGATGCCCTGCTCCTTCCTCCCTGTGCACCCATAGTGTGGCAACCGCTGTAGTCACCTCTTGGGAAGCCAGCAGGCCCTTCTCTGATTTTTGGATCTCTGTCTCCTATACAATTTAGAATATGCTCATGTCACCCTAAACTCAGTCATCTGATGATCACTCCCTCGCATCAGATGAGAACTTCTGAAATCATATTTTTAGTGCCTTCATTACATTCTGGCAGTAGAACAGATGTTCAATCTTGGGAAGGGTGATACAGTTGCCTCAACAACCTCAGGAGGTGCAGACAACTGACTGATGGTTTATACCGAAGAACAACTGTTCGACCAAAGCACAAGCGCAAGGGCCTAGAATAACCTCATTGACAGCTGTGAGTTATCATGCCTATTTCTTCAACAAAAAGTCACTGATGCCACAGAAAATGTAATGGGATAAATAGACCTTAGCACTTGCATCTTATGTATAAAAAAACAAAAGTGATACATAAAACAGTACCCTTCATGATCAAATGAATTGGTTTACAAATTAAGTTTTGTGTTTTGATACTTCATTAAATTGCTTTAAAGCCCTGATGACTGGACATAGTTCGCAGAGCAATTTCAATTAATGATTAACCATAAATGAGATGTTTGGATACCCTATTACAGAATATATCAATTAAAGACTTGAAGTCTATATATTACTTGCCTAATTGGAAATACGAAGTGTGCCCTCTTATCATAGGGCCACAGAGCGTTGGTTCAAACAACACCTGGATGTGAAAGTAAACCACAGACAAGAACAGAAGAGAGACAGACTCTGCACTGGGAGGACTGGCACACACTCGGCTTGTCCAGCTGAAGGATACACGCTCTGCCGCCCTATGGTTAATGTTAATGTTAATAAAATTTATTAAGCGCACGAATACCTGGAGGTGTCTTGGCGCTAGGACTGCGGTTAGCCCAGACGGAGCGTCTAGTTCTGAAATAGCCAAGTTTTTAGCCCTTTTCTAAAGATGATGAGTGAGCTTGCGCTTCTGAGCTCGATGGGAAGCATGTTCCATAGTTTTGCAGTGCCATACGAGAGGCTTCGGTCTCCCCAACTTGAAGTCCGGATCCTCTAAACTTTCATAAGTCTGGCGCCTGTGGAACGTAGTTGTCTGGCCGGTTCATACCAGGAAAAGAGATTTCTAAGAAATCGTGGTCCTGTGTTGCTCTGTGCCTTGTATGCTAGACATAACGACTTAAATTTAATTTGTTGCGTCACCGGAAGCCAGTGGACTCTTTGAATTTCCTTGGCTACTGATTCGTGCTTGGGGACATTAAAAAGAAGTCTAACGGCTGCATTTTGTACCGTCTGTAGCTTTTCTTGGTATTGTTTCTGCATATTCAGATAGAGTCCATTACAGTACAGGGGACGTAACACAGGCCCCCGCAGCCCCCGCGGTGCGGGAGGGCCCCCGAGCTGCAGGGGGCCCCCTCAGCACAATACTCCGGCCCAAAAGCTCCGGATTAAATCCGGAGTGGGGGACCCTCCGTGTACGTGGCAGGGGGGCACCCTCAACTTTCGTTACGCCATTGTTACAGTAGTCCAGTTTTGACTGTATTAGTGTGGTTACAACCGTCCTTCTAGAGTCAGTGGGGATAAGGTAGAATCTTCTTGAGTTTCTTAATCAGAAAGTTCTTAATCAGAAAGAGGGAGGCAGACACGATGGCATTGGTCTGGTGAGATAAGGTTAATTTATTATCAATCAACACCCCCTGGTTTTTTGCCTTCTGAACTGGTTTTGGCGGTTCACCCATCTCCGCCGGCCACCAGAGGTTGTCCGATCTGGGTTGCACTGGAGCCACTGGAGTGCTTCGTAAATAAGCAACGCGCCTACAACTGAGATTGTTTAGGGGGGGGCGTGACACCCAAACTCCCCCATTACCACCCGCCCCCCCGAACAACCCATGGTATAATTCACACTGAAGCCAGTTGGGCTCGGGGGGGGGGGGGAGAGGGTCGCTAAATCCACCCCAATGGCCCCACAGTAGTAAAAACCCTTACTTGATAAACACATAAGCCAGACTCATTATAAAATATACTAGCAGTAAAGAAAAGCATCATAGATTTATGAGAGAAAACATTGTTACAAAAGAATGACTACATCCATATGTGTTTCTATGGTGTGTGTGCATATGTATATGTAGGCACTGGTTTTGTCTGTGTCCCATGCCCTAAAAATCATTTGTTGAGTGGTCAGTAATTATTTTGTTGAAAGCTGGCTCTTGTGGACCAGCGCTGCGCACCCCTGAAAAACCTTTGGAATCCTCATATGCTACAATGCTGGAACATTCGCCTTCTTGTCAGCCAATCACGCCCACTCTCTGCTAGTCACGCCTGAGGTTGTGTTGTGGTGTGTGGTAAACCAGACATGCTCATTAAATTCAAACTCAAACAAGTGGTAAGTTGTAGGCCTACGGCTAATGCGCATGTATACAGCAGTATGGAAGGCCGAGTAATGTTTGCGGTGTCTACCACATGGAATGCAAACACTGGGGATTGTGATGAGGGATTACACACGAGCACCCATTATTGTGTTCTTTCACAAGATTTTGTGAGTCCACTTCAGACTGGTGTAGCTGTCAGCCAGGAACTTTGGTCTGGTGTTAGCAAAGCCCTTTTGATTTTACTAAAACATGTTTGCATAATATTCGTACTTATAGGGATTATCAGCAGCCCTCTTCATCCATTGGTCTGTTGTGGTGTCAGTCACATTTTCTTTCGCCCACTACAGCACACTGCATGGACCCAGAATCAGCCCACTGTAGTTATCTGCTTATTTTACTGTGCGTGTTGGCATTCTGCTCTTTCACAAGAAATATATGCACACACAAAGTAGTTCCTTTCAGTATCGATGACCACTGTGCAACGTGTGCTTTTGAGAACAAAAAATATGTTTGCTTTTAGGCAGTGTTTTCTTTATATTCCTAGGGCCAGGCAACTCCCTCAGCAATTTAGTTGTACAAACACCACGCCAAAATTAAACTAGTGTTGACAAATCCAAAAGGCCGGCAGCCAATGCCTGACGTATTGACTTTGCCAATGCTTGTTAATCATGTACTCCGCCTCCTGCTCTACTTTCCTGTGTTTAGTTTGCTGTGGGCGGCTGTTCCATGCGCTCCCCACCATTAACTGGAAAATATATTTTCTACAGTTACTCCTGAATAGAGTTGTCACCTTTACCAGAGAAAAATACAGCCCATCTGTTCATCTGTTGATGTTTTAACATTCTGCAATGGCCCAGGCATGATTCTTAAGTAGAACTTAAAGTGAAATCTGTATTCATTTTAGCATGGCCTTTCTGTCTCTGTTTACTTTAATTATCAGTCAGGGGTCATCAGGAAGCTGTAGAACACATTCTAATGTGTTCTTACATTTACTGTTTATAGCATGTACTAATAAGGGGAAAACAATACCAGCTTTCGGTGAGTTTTCTAATTTTTGTTCGGCAGCGTATTAACATGCTGGTCACGCCAGTATAAAACCACCCAGGTGGCAACCCTGCTCCGGAACCATTCTGGCCTCGGTGGTTCTTATATTTTATTTGGAAAATATTTTATGGATGTGGATGGTCTCAAGAGCCCGTGTTGCTGTCCTCTCTGACTTCACCCTGGCTGTCAGGCCCATGTTGGGGATGGTCCTGGGGCCTAAACTCTAGACAGACCTTCTCCAGACCTCCTCCCACATTTCTTATTTCACGGAGGTTCCTGCTGTATCTTCCCTCTTCCCTTGCTTCTTTTGCTGCTGTTTTTCTTGTCCACCTGTGGCCTGATTCTTGCTTTCCGTTGCCTCGGAGTCTGTTTCCCGCCCTTTCTTCTGTCAGTTGCAGCACCCGGATGCCTGTGGGCGACCGTTCACTCTTTACAAATAGACAAGTAAGTGTTTTACTGGTGGACTCGACCACAGCTGGAAGGTAGCCGATGTCACATGACTCTACCGTCACACAGGCTTGTGTTTACCTAACAGCAGTTTGTGGTTCTGTCTTGTATGCCCATAAAGACAAGGGTAAAAAAGATACAAACTCCACAATACAGCCTGCCATTGGCGTAAGCACTCCAGTCCTGCTAAGGGTGTCACACCTGACATGGTATCACACGGCAGCTGTTATAGTCAGAGACACTGAAATCATGCGGCAGCAGAGGGCCACATTATGCAATAGGGTCGACAAAATTATGCGGCATAAAAAAGGCAAATTTTATGATGTAATGCGGCACATTTTGTGATAGTTTACTTCATTTTTTTTTTTTTATAAATCATTTTTACACGTTAACACTGCCTTGGCAAAGGTTTCACTTCATTAGTACCCATTTATCAGCCAGACACTGCAATAAGCAAGTGAAATGTGACCAGCCAACCTTTGCAAAGGGCAATTCACTGCGCTGCAACCCTTGTTGTCAAGTTTTTAGTAACTTTTGATCCATTTAACTTGATTTTTTTTAATTTTTTTTTTTTTAAATAAATCGGCAGAGTATGCCACAGATGAAGGAGTATATGGCAAATCTATAACTATACGAAAAATGCCTGTAGAATCTCATAATAAAAGTGGCCCTGGTTTTATTGGGCGTTATTGTGCATGTGTGGCATCCAGCCACCACACTATTTGGGGGGGGGGCTCACAGGTAGGAAACTCCACAGTGGGGGCATCTACGTGTAACATACAGCAGCGATAATCCATGCAGTTGTAACGCTATGAAGCAAACAGTAAAACATTTTGTGTACGGCACTGTATTCTGCTGTTATGAAGAAATCAATAACAGGAGTGAAAAGAAATTAGAGGCTTAATACGCTTTAATCGAGATTCCGAAACACGCTTTCTAGCTATTCAAAACCAGAGGTGAGTCATAAGTCTTTCTAAAGTACGCGTTGTAGCTCGCACAAAGCAACATAATGCAAAGGTATTTAACTTCAGGTTTAGCTATGATGTAGAAAGACTCCACAGAAAGTACCAAGACGCCAGATAGGGCACCAGAATAGAGACCCCAATACAGTACCGGCTGGTGTCAGGGCAGAGTGGCGGGGCGGGGGGACGTCGACGATGAATATACATAAAAAGAAGAAAAAAAAAGAACTTACCTGTCGCCCGCCACATCGCTGCTCTTCTGCTCCTGACTGTGGCACAGGCTTCCAGACTCCCCTGCAGCCAATCCTGATGCTGCTCGCATGCTGTGGCAGCATGAGAGTAGCGTCAGAATTGACATAAGCGGCCTGGATGTATGTTCCCGGAGAAAATGGGAGCCTGTGCCTGCTGTCTCCAACCTGGCGATACAAAAGGGGATGATGGACGGAACGTTTGAGCCAATCAAACACTCACCCCCAGTCAACTGATCTGGGTTTAATCCATCATCATTCTTTAGCTCACTCCACCACCCCAGTTCAGACATGGCCATATGCAAATCAGTCTGACCCTGTGCCTCATGGGAACAGTCAAGGCCCGAACTGCCAAGCCATGTCTTCCCTGGACCGGAAACGAGCATCCTAGGACCGGTTTCTGGCATTCCAGCCGTCATCAGCCAGGCTTGCTTGAATCCAGTGGCAAAGTGAGCTTGTTTCCGGTCCAGGGAAGACATGGCTTGGCAGTTCGGGCTGGACTGTTCCCATGAGGCACAGGGTCAGACTGATTTGCATATGGCCATGTCTGAACTGGGGTGGTGGAGTGAGCTAAAGAATGATGATGGATTAAACCCAGATCAGTTGACTGGGGTGAGTATTTGATTGGCTCAAGCGTTCCGTCCATCATCCCCTTTTGTATTGCTTTGTTCGCCCTAAGTTGGGGGGGGGTATGCCCAGACGTGGGTCCCTTGCTCACTTTGCCACTGGATTCAAGCAAGCCTGGCTGATGATGGCTGGAATGCCAGAAACCGGTCCTAGGATGCTTGTTTCCGGTCCAGGGAAGACATGGCTTGGCAGTTCGGGCTGGACTGTTCCCATGAGGCACAGGGTCAGACTGATTTGCATATGGCCATGTCTGAACTGGGGTGGTGGAGTGAGCTAAAGAATGATGATGGATTAAATCCAGATCAGTTGACTGGGGGTGAGTATTTGATTGGCTCAAACGTTCCGTCCATCATCCCCTTTTGTATCGCTTTGTTCGCCCTAAGTTGGGGGGGTATGCCCAGACGTGGGTCCCTTGCTCACTTTGCCACTGGATTCAAGCAAGCCTGGCTGATGATGGCTGGAATGCCAGAAACCGGTCCTAGGATGCTTGTTTCCGGTCCAGGGAAGACATGGCTTGGCAGTTCGGGCTGGACTGTTCCCATGAGGCACAGGGTCAGACTGATTTGCATATGGCCATGTCTGAACTGGGGTGGTGGAGTGAGCTAAAGAATGATGATGGATTAAATCCAGATCAGTTGACTGGGGGTGAGTATTTGATTGGCTCAAACGTTCCGTCCATCATCCCCTTTTGTATCGCTTTGTTCGCCCTAAGTTGGGGGGGTATGCCCAGACGTGGGTCCCTTGCTCACTTTGCCACTGGATTCAAGCAAGCCTGGCTGATGACGGCTGGAATGCCAGAAACCGGTCTTAGGATGCTTGTTTCCGGTCCAGGAAGACATGGCTTGGCAGTTCGGGCTGGACTGTTCCCATGAGGCACAGGGTCAGACTGATTTGCATATGGCCATGTCTGAACTGGGGTGGTGGAGTGAGCTAAAGAATGATGATGGATTAAACCCAGATCAGTTGACTGGGGGTGAGTATTTGATTGGCTCAAACGTTCCGTCCATCATCCCCTTTTGTGTCTCCAACCTGGCAACGCAGCTTGGGTTGGAGACAGCTCAGTGCGCATGTCGGTTTGGCCGTCCTACGACAGCCGGCCAAACCGACATGCACACTGATGGCAGTGCCCACCACTCCCCCTCCGTGACTGCCCACGTGATAGCCCCGCCTCCAAGACTCGGCACTTAGAAGTTGAAATATAAAACAATAATAAGCCTGTTTCAATCTCGTTTTATTTTTTTACTTTTGAGGGTGCTGGCAGGGGGGCAACGCTTCTCTGCCATAGCGGAGAAGCCGCCGCTGCCCCAACACCATTCAGTGTTAAAAAAAAAGCTCTAATTTCTACATCAGTTACTCCTTCACACTTGCACTTCCCATGCAGTTCATTAAGAGGCTTTGAGTCAAACCAAAGTAGGGGTGCATTGCCAATAACTCGGGCACACTGCCAACCATGTCAGTATAAAACTGAACTAGGGACATACTGGGATAGAAAATAGGCCCGAGCATCAAGTTAAAAGTAGCCCCCATTAGCGAATCAGACAGTTAAAAAAAAAAAAAGTGGGCCGCGTTTGCACATCAGGGCAGTTTAAACTTGTAAAGACAAGATGTACAGGTGTTTCGCAAGGTATGGGGGGCTGCATGGATTTATGTTTGCTGCAGACAATGTTTGTGGTAATATCAGGGAAATCAACAGTAAAAACCGGCCAACATAGTCATAAAACAGGCCCAAAAACAGGCCATAAACTGACTTGTCAGACCAACCCCCTCGGGCCCTGCCACATTGCCCTATAGACCACTCTGATCCTGAAGTGAACTAAGAATGTCCATTGGTTCACTTTTATAAACTGAGAAGCGACAAAGACCGTCTTCTGGCAAAGAAGTGCATGCTCTCGTTGAGGTCCTAGCTGTAAAGTACATCTTTTTTCGGTAATTGAAGCAAGAATATGTATGTCAATTACAGATATGACAAGTTGTCAACAGTGTATACTTTTTAAAAACTTCATATGTTTTCCAAAACTCACATTCGGGGAACTTGCGCTCTCCCAGGTATGCTGTTCACCCATCAAACACTTCCTCACCCCATGTGCTCAGTGTTGCTGCCTCCTTGCATTGTCCCTTTGCATTGCCCCACCTCATACAATGAAAAAAAATGTATTCCCAAAGGTACCTCGTTTCTCAGGCTCCTCCATTGCTCCCACGGCCTTTCGTGGTTGTTCCTCCTCTTAATTTCTCTTCCACTCGCTCCCCTATTGCTTTAAACCGATTTTATTTCTTTTTCAAATTATACATACATTTTCATGGACATCTTTCCTCTTGTCTGGCATCAATCAATTCCCGTCCCTCTCGCTGTTATCCTTCCCCAACTATCCCCCCCGTCTGTTCTCTTATGTTATTTTATTTTACTCAGCTAGTTGCATCTGCTCTGCATCCCTTTCCCTGTCTTGTCGTAGTGGGTTCCCTGTCGGGATTGTACCGCAGGCGAGGATTCGCCTGATTTCGGCTCTGGGCTTCTCATACTCTCTACTAGTGCTTCCCATGCTCTAGCCCTTTCGATTTTGCCTATCCCCCTGCGTGTGTTCCTAAGAAGGATCCTACTCTCACAGCTCGCCCAATTTTCCAGTTCCTTTTTCCATCCTGCTAATCGTGATCCCGTTTTCCATCGGCTTGTGATTTCACGCTTGGCCAGTATGAAAGCCAAGTCTTGGAATCTGTCAGTGACCCTCAATTTAGATGTGTGGGGAAATTGGATGAGGAGACACTGCGCCAGTTCACAGGGAACTTCCGGTTCGGTTATTTTTGCTACTTCAGCCGTCACCTCCTGCCAGTATGTAGGTACGGTTGGGCAAACCCAGACCATGTGCAGCCCTGATTTCCCCACATCGTGGGCATCCCCCATCTGCTCTGTGAAAATATCGGTTTATGCGTTCTAGGGTGAGATATGCCCGATGCAGAACGTAAAAATTAATCAGTCTGAATTGGGCGTTCTTCAAAATCTTAGAGGTCCTGGCCAGAATGTTCTCCCAATCTTTATTTTCCATAGGGATGCCCAGGTCCACCGTTCAGTGGTCTCTCAATGCTGTCAGGGGGTGGAGGAAGTCCTTACCAATCGCTCTGTAAAGGCAGGTGACTGCCTTTATGCCTTTATAGTGCCCCCGCTGTTCCCATATATCCACATGTGGAATGATGGTTGGGTTCCAAGGTGCCCATCCCCCAGTGTCTTCTAATAGCTGCCATAACCGCTCTGTAGAGCAAGAACTGGCCTTGGGGGATGCCCCAGTCTGCTTGGAATGCTTCAAACGGCAGAAGCTCATAGTCTCTATACAGGTCTCCCAGTTTGGTGGCCCCTGCCTGTATCCAGTCCTCCAGGCCCCTCCATTGTCCCCCATGTGGCAGCACCTGAATCATTACCATTGGGAGGCCCGGTGAGTAGGGCATTCGAGTTTGTGTCTTCTGAAGGCACCTGCCCCAGCATTTCCGTATCACGCCACCAGCAGCCCTTAATGCCTGCCAGCTGCCCAGAGGCTGCTCGATTTCTGTAGAACGCCTTTGCACATTTTTAAATGTTTTTTTCTTATTTACTGCTCCAGGTGATGTCCGCCACCTCAAAAAGGTAAATAAAATGGTGGCCCTTTTAGTGCGCCTGCGTGCATGTACATCATCATGTTAGGTGGCCATAGCACCATTACGCTCATGTGTGCACACATATCACTGCACTTTTTTTTTTTTTTTATAGCTGATGCTGCACAGCTTCAGCAAAAGAAATGTCGATGCTGCAGAGCAGCGGCAAAGCTAATAGGTTGAAATCCAAGACCTATTGGCTTTGCCAATGCTGCTTTAAAAGGGAGGCAGCTAATACTGATATTTATAGCAGTCAGAATCCCTGCCCTCGCCACGCCCCGCTACAGTCACTGTGCCATCCCTTGCTACATTAGCTCCTCCCCCCTTCCAGCAAGGCCCCTTTTCCATGCTCCGCCACGCCCATACGCACTAGGGCTCCACAATATGAACTCCACATGAAAGCATCACCCATGGAAAGAACAAGTAAAAATTTGGATCCGAATTCCCGGATCCTGATTCCAAACCAAATTCCACATAAAGCAGTTGATATTCTGCTGGATTGACAGAATTTTCACTGTTGAAAGTATAGTAAAAAAATGCGTTTGTAAGTTAGGGTCATGCGGTGGCGATTGCAAAGGCTGGGATTATTCACCAAGATAGATCTACGATTGTTTTACAGTCATCCTTCCATTTCACACCCTAAATATGCATGTAAAGTTAGCGCAGCAAAAAAACCTGGTTAAGGCAGGCATATAAGTTTGAAACTACCCCAAACAACCCCAATTATTCAGGATGTGCACTGGAATTAATTTTTCCACCCAGAAAACATGTTGTAGGTAGAAAAACCCAAAACTGGGAAAAATATATGCAAACCCCACTTGTTCTAACTCTAAACTATCAGATTATCGGCCAGTGCACACTTTGCTGGAGAATGGTCATGGAACACAGGCCTGAAAATACAGAATGTCATAGATTTTCAGAGTTACTCCTTGCACCCTTTGTACATCTTGGAAAAAAAGTAATTCTGTGAAAATGGTAGGTTGAAGTCTATACAAATAGCAAATTTATTAGTGTTGAAGAATCAGGCCTATATATTTTTGGAGTTAAATGTCATTCATACTTTAATACCCTCATCCCCCATTCAGGCTCTCAATTTCTTTAAAGAGTGGCCACATGCTAGTTTTTCCAGCTCCTCCCCTGAGATATCCAACAATTGGTTGTTTTATTGGAGGCTATTTTAATAGCCAGTGTGAAGTTCACCTTCTCAGGCCTCGAGTCAAGAACACGGCTCGTGGCCTCCTAGGACATCGAGTCATATTGCATCCATAACCCCCTGGCTTGAGTCTTTTTTTTTTTTTTTCTGAAAAGCTTTTCGCAGATCCCTTTGGGCTCTAACATTTCTGACCTCTTTTCCTAGGTGGGGGTTTCTTTGCATTCAAGCTCATTAAAATGCATGAGCTGCCTGTAATGTACAAGAGGTTCCCAGCAAACATTAGCATATGTGCGTTCACATCAGAGGATTCTTAGGTCTGGTTGAAGCGAGATTCAGTTCTATATTTACCTTTTGTTACTAGGGAAAAGGCTCTAAGAAGAGAACTATTTGTAATTAAAGTTTACTTCATTAACATATAAGTTCATGATCTATGTCACTTCTTTGTGCGTGATTTGTAGCTTCATCTCAAAACATGCCATGCAGGAAACGAAAGATAATGAAAAGATCACAGGCAGTAGCAAGGAAGGTGCCCATAAAAAGAGCAGAGAGAAGCTGTGGTCAGGAGCAGCATTGTGCCTGGAGTGGCATCTTACTTAGAATGTGTACATTTCTAGAAAGACATTCCTCTTGAAGATCAACACTTTACATCGTGAAAAAAAGCAATGAAGAACATATTTGCTGGAAATTTATCAAATCCAGTTCTACAAATAAAAATTTAGAGCCAGATGTACAAAGTATTTTTGCAGTCGTTTGTGATTGCAAAAATGCATTTTCTTATGTACAAACTGCGAATTGCGATTGAGTAATGAGTTACCGAATCGCAAATTTGGGTTTACGACCCAATACCGATTCAGTATTCGGAGAGGGTGCATTTAGGGCATCTCTTCCAAATGCAGAATCGGATTGGTATGCGTTAATATTTTGCTGCCAAATTCTGGTCGCTAAACATTATTCTTTTACCACTCCTTCATAGGAGGTGGTGAGCCATTTGCAAACAGGAAGGGGTCCCAATGGCCCTTTGTGAATGTTAACAAAAACACTTTTTAAGAGTAGGCAGTGGTCCCAGTGACTTTTTTCATTCTCTTTTTTTTTTTTTTTTAAAGCTTCCCATTTGCCTTTAAGGAAAACAGGTTGCATTAATAAAAAATGCTTTATTTAAAAGCAATCGCAGACATGGTGATCTGCTGACCTCAGCAGGCCACCATCCCTCTGATAGCTGCGATTCCTAGTGAGTTGTAATTTGCAGCCTACCGCATCAAAATTCATGAGCTAGGTTGAATTGCGACCCACTAGAGATTGGCAATTTGCAAACCGACCTATTTGTACATAGGTTCAGTTGCAAATGAGCACATTGGTTGCTGTACTACTAGTCGCAAAAATACTTCTCGCAAATTGCGTCCAGTATCTTGCCATCAGTTCTCAGTACATCTGTACCTATTTTGTATGATCAAATCTGTGCCATAATAACCACGCACATAAAATCATTGCCCATTTATCGATATATTCCGCTGTAAAATGTTTAGACCAAGTCTTAATAGTCCCTTCTCTTGTAAAGCATATTAATTTGAGGATTCCTACCCGACTGTGTGATATTTCAATTAAAAGTGTTTATTTTCAAAACCACTGTTCTATAATTATTAATAAGGCATATTCTCCTATTCTTTCACAACACCTTTAACAAACATTCCTCCAATTCACAAGGCCGATGGAGGAAACGTTGTAAATCTTCTCCCGATGGATTAGTCCTATGTTTGGAGCAAATTGTCAACATGAGAGGTTTCACAAGTGCTCACTCAAGTTCTTCTGGAAAACTATACCAGTTGTAGATTTGTAAGAGTAATCACATATAATTCTCGATGCAAAACCTTCACAAGATGGAAAATTCTGTACGAACAGATGTGCATTTCATTTTTTTTCTCTTCAAGTGGAGCTTGTTTTTACTTTTAGAGTAATCTTTACCTACACCCTCATTAGATATGGGGGTGCTCCCTCTCTGTTCTGCCATGGAAGTGTGCTTACTCCTGCCCTTCACAGAAGTAAATTTGCCAATGTCTCAATTGTAGGAAAGACCAGCAAGAGATATGTGAATGCCCACAAATCTATGAGTTTGTGGGTACTCACCTATTTTTCTAGGAAGCCCTCCGAGAAACACCCAAAAAACCTTTTATTAAATTTGTGAACAAGGACATTTCATATTGGTAGAATTTTTGCACTTGTAAATACCCTTTGCAAGGGTCATTTCCCACCAATCCTGACACTGGGAAATTACACCCAGCAAAGATTTTTTTTTTTGCTCACCTAAATTGATATTAGGTGCTCAAAATGATTCGAGAATAAGGTCTCTATTGTTTGTAAAAATAAAAAGTACCTTACGTAGTCCTAATCCTCCTACTCAAAGGTATCTTTCTATATGCAGCATATATTGTGACGATAAACAGAGACAGACCTATTGGCTTTATCAATGCTTACTAGGTCTTCATCTCAATTTGGCAGCTATGTTTCTCCCTATGTATTTAATAACTTGGTATTTATGCTTTTAAACAAGAGGAATTTGGGGTTGCTTTTATAAAGGGGTTATCGCTATACTATCCTAGAGAACATTGACCACTTATATAATGAACTTCCCAAACTAAATTGCCTCTTTCCATAATTTTATTATCTGACTCTAAGGTACTCATTCAGTTGACTTTAGGTGGGTGATACGCGGAGCTGGCGGCCTTCCTAGCTAAATGCATCTGATAACTTATAGTCACTTGTAAACAAGACCAACCACAATATTCTATATAGAGCGATGGTCTTTTACATAGCAAAAGTACTTAATGTCTACAATGAATACATCAATGCAAGGGTCAATATAGAACCATTGAAATCTATAGGTGCCGTACCTGCACTTCACGGTTATCACCATGAGGTACACTCACCATGGTGTTTTTGCATCGTGTTAGCGGTTACATTGGGAGTCCACTTAGTTTTGGCCATGCATGCATAAAATTGAAAACTCAACGCAAAGTAAATGCATTTTCTATGGAGTAATAAAGTAAATGCATGCATGGTAAAAAGCGGATTGTAAAATACCATGTGGTAAAGCCATGCGATGTAGGACTGACCGCAGATCTATGTTTTGTGTATGAATAACTAGAACCTTGTGCTATACAGCCCTTGCTACCGCAGTTTTGCTGTTTCATAATGGCACAAATAGAAGCTATTACTACTGTTAAATTCAATGGGACTCAAGGTATAGTTTATTTATTATTATTTAAATGAGTGTGTTTACGGAGTGTAAACATGGCCCACCAAGGCATCGAGGCGCTGCAGCAACAAAGGACTGTGGCCATCTTGTAGGGCTATACATTCATGTGTGGACTTTTATGAAGCTAATTAGAGAAGAGGGTTACATTTGGCAAGACATTAGTGGAGACAGGGTGGGAAGTGGGTCGTCCTTCGGTGGGAGGAAGATGCAGCGATGAGCCTTGAGACCCTTCCTTAATGCCAAAGGCGGTGTGACACCAACTCAGAGGTGTAGTGAGGGGGCATTCGATAGCCTTGATGTGTATGAGGGGAAGGTCTGTGTTGTGTTGTGTGATTTTTCAAGAGTTTTCTGGAATTCTTAAGCCTGACCGGGGTGGAGTTGCACTGGTGCCATTAGAGAACCTGGTGGTGATGAAGTAATCCGGTTCCCTTGAGTAGGGTGCTTTGTAGATTATGTGGCTTGCCTAGGAGTGGATTTGTGCCAAGAAAAGGGAGCCAAGGCTGTTGTCTCAAGGTGGCCGAGATCAGCTTGACTTCTCCCGATTGATAATAAGCGGGGTTGCTGTTACATCATGGGCTCTAGGCAGGGCCGTTTCTAGGTGTTTTGCCGCCCTAGGCGAGAATTGAAAAATGCCGCCCCCTCCCTTTTACTACCATCACTCTCTCTCCCTGTCATCCAGGCTAGAGAGGCACACCCTCTACTGCCGAACCCTTCTACCCTCTCATTTACTATCAGGAAACACGATCACAACAGTCAGTCCTGCAAACGACCTCAACGAAAGGCCCAGGCGAGACCGTTACGGTAGCCATACACTCACAGAACTATGTACACGGATGCCCAATAGAGCCTTGTGTTTAAATACCACCGAGGCGTCAAGTGCACCTCGTTTTCAAAACCATGAACAACAAAAATAGTAACTTGCATTGCTCACTCACCCAGTACCTGTCCTCAGTACCCATCAGTGAACACAGACATCGGGGCTCACTTGGTCAGTACCTGTCCTCAGTACCCATCAGTGAACACAGTCTTCCGTGCTCACTCGGCCAGTACCTGTCCTCAGTACCCCTCGATGAACACAGTTTTCAATGCTCCCTTGGTAGGTACCTGTCTTCAGTACCCCTCAGTGAACACAGTCTTCAATGCTCACTCGGTCAGTACCTGCTCTCAGTACCCCACAGTGAACACAGTCGTCAATGCTCCCTCGGTAGGTACCTGTCTTCAGTACCCATCAGTGAACACAGTCTTCAATGCTCACTCGGTCAGTACCTGCCCTTAGTACCCCTTAGTGAACACAGTCTTCAGGGCTCACTCGGTCAGTACCTGTCCTCTGTACTCCACAGTGAACACAGTCTTCAGGGTCACTTGGTCAGTACCTGTCCTCTGTACCCCTCACTCAACACAGTCTTTAATGCTCAATTGGTCCATATCAGTCCTGAGAGACCCTCGGTGAGTACCAATTCTCAGTGCCAGTCCTTAATACCCCTCCCTATTGTGCCAGTCCTCAGTGCTCCTCGCTCAATGCCAGTCTCAGTTCCCCTCAGTGCCAGTCCTCCATGACCTTCACAAATACTAGTCCTCGGACCCCCTACCCCCTCCCCTCGTTAATAGTAGTCTTCAGTACTTCTTGTTCAGGGTCAGTCCTCAGTGGCCCTGCGTGAGTACCAATCCTCAGTGCCCTTCGCTCAGTGCCTGTCCGCATAATCCCTCTCCAGTGACAGTCCTCAGTGCCCCTCTGTTAGTAGCAGTCCTCAGCGCCAGTCTTCGGTACACCTCGCTCAGTACTAGTCCTCCGTGCCCCTCTGTGAGTACCAATCCTCGGTGCCAGTCCTCAGTGCCCCTCACTATCATTCAATCAGTGCCAGTCCTCAGTGCCTCTCTGTGGGTAGCACCCCTCAGCACCTCTCGCTCAGTGACAGTCCTCAGTAGTGTCCTTGCTCTCGCGTCACCGGTGCCCCTTCCCTCTTGCATGGATCATTGAACTCTCTGTCCTCGTGCCCTTTGTGAGAAGTTGGCCTGGTATATGCTGTTCACTAATTAAAGTGGACACCTTGCACCAGTCCAATTCGACTCTTATGGTAGGTAGGTTTAAGACAACCTTTATAGAAAGCTATCCTAGTGGTAGCTGTGGAGAGCAGCCTTCAGGCTAAGTCTTGGAGGAATGTAAAGCAGCTTGTTTTACCACACAATCTCTTGAATCACCAAATGAAAAGACACCACACAGGTATATATATCAAATATATATGTATTTATTAATAAACAACTCTCTACTAATCTCTTTATGAGATTAGAAGCCAGGAACATATGTACAAGTCAATGTTTTATCAAAATAAGTTAGCACAAGTAAATATCACAATCTTATCTTGGCTAGACCGTGGTCTAGAGCATTTAGATTCGAGGGACCCCAAAGAACCACCCCAGGTAGTTGTAGGGGACCCACAGGGGACGGACGCGGTGTTTAGACACTGGTGCGAGTCCTGTACGAGTCTATGCGAGAGGACGCGACTGAGTTATCAATGTTACAGGTCCCTGGTGTGTTCGAGGCGAACACACCGATCGGTCAGTACGAGTCGAAGGACGCGGATACTGATAGACACATCGCGTCCAACTCCCTTGTAACTCTATCACAGACGCGAGCCCTGTACGAGCCAGTGCGATAATCGCACGGGGAAAATAGGAGTTTTAGGGCACTTCTAGGGTAGCTACAAGCAAGCCACTTGCAGGGTAAGTAGTTCTAGGGCCCACACCCACAGGAGCACCGTAGTGCTGAAGTTACCTCACCCAGGGGAGCCGGGTGCATAGGTGTCCTTTGGTGTCGGGTCGCGGCGTCGTTCTCAATGGGAACCAATGAAGACTTGCTGCTTGCGACGACAGAAGAAGTGTCCGTTGGAATCCAAGCCTGGATTCGGAAGGAGGAAGACCTGAAAGCAGAGGGGACAGTGTTCACAGTCACTTGGCAGTGACTCTGGGCAAGGAAGATGAATGCCCACCGTCGTCGACCGCTTCGGGTCGTTCACAGGTGTCTTGACTCTTCGACCACGTGGTCCAGGCAGCGTCGATGATGACCAGGAACTGGATTCAGTGTGTCCCACGACGTCTGCAGCTTACTGAGGTGTCGGCGACTCGATTGGAGCCAACAAGCCTTGGTAGCAGCAAGTCTTGTGGTGATGAGGAAAAGTCAATGGTGCAGACCAGCAAGGTCTGGGGGACTTACCCAGCAAGGGTAGGTCAGGGCAGGCCTGGAGCAACCAGGGGAGCCCTTTGGTTTCATTGGAAAGTCTTCTGGGGACCCACAAGCCGGCTGGCAAGGAATCGCGAAGACGCCTCGGGAGGATCCACTCAACAGGGGCCCACGGTCACTCGGGACGGTGTAGGCCTCTGAATTCGGGAGGGATCTCTGCTAGAGGCTGGGACCACACGTGGTCCAAAGCACAAGTTCGTAGAACGTCGTGAAGGGGTTGCACTTGACAATAGTGCACGGTACCCAGGGGCTGCGGTTCCTCGTCGCTCGTGGGGTCCACTTGCCTCAGTTTCGCTGGGGACTCACGATGGCCTTGGAGAAGTCAGGAAATCCTCTTCCTGGGCTGCAGGGACTTCGGGCTCCGGCGGGAGCGGCGTAGTTTGCGACCGTCGTTGTAGTTTTTGGTGCCTGCCAAGCAGGGGAGTCACTCCTTGACTCCAAGGGAGATTCTTCAGTCTTCCACAGGTAGTGGAACGTCGAAGGTCCAGGATTCTTCTGTAGAGCGTCGTCCAGGGAGATCTGGGTTGCAATGCACAGGTTCCCCCTCTTATACTAAAAAGAAGGGAGGGACTAGCTCTATGACCCCACCTATGGGAGGGTCAGGGGAGTGGGTGGCTACACCCACTTCCCTTTGTCCAGTTTCGCACCAGAGCAGGGGCAGGTAGCCCCTGAGCCGGTTTGAACTTGGGTATGCACAGAGGAGCCTTCTGCTCCCCCAGTGCAGGACTTCAAAGCACTCTAGGAGTGCACCCACCCAGCCCCAATACACTAAACCCTGTCTGGGAGGTGGTCACACCCCCTTGCGACAGGATATCTATTGTTGGGCTTCCTCCACTGTGAGTTTCGGTCATCAGCAGGAGGGCAGCCCAGTGTCTGTGACTGGTGGCATCCACCTTGTGATGCCAGGGCTCTAGTTACCGGTTAGGCCGGTGTGTACATGTCTCTCCCTCTAGAAGGGTGGAATGCTACCCCCGCCGCCAGAACTGGCGGGGGGGTAGTATTCCAAGATGTTTGACACCAAACACGACATGTTTCCGTGCAGCCATCCCAAAGTTGGCATTTAACGCGAGGTTATAATGCGCTTAAGAGTATATGGTCAGGCTGCACTACAAACAGCATCAGAGAAGGGTCTCTGAACGCTGCAGAGGGCTCTGCTCACGCAGGGACACCCTCCCACATAAGAACCAAGCACTCTGCCTTCAGGATTGATAAGGCCTGCCATAGGAGTGACTTATAGGTTTGTATGTGTGTATGTATGTAGTGGTATAGGTAGCCCATACCACAGTAAGGGGTGCATGCACCACCTTACCCAGGCTGCAGTAGCAGACCTGTGGTGTCAGATTTAGTCTGCTTCCCAGGGGTGGCAGAATACATGCTTCAGCCCCTGGTAGGCCTGTGAAGTACCTATGCCCTTGGCACCTAAGGTACCATATACTAGGGACTCATAAGGTACCACAGTATCCAATCACTAGTGCACCTAGAGTGCACTCCAAGTCGTTTAGAGAGAACAGAGAGGCTGGGGCCCTGATTAGCAGGGACCCAGCCCGACTATAGCCAGAAACCAGTGTAAACATCAGAAAAAAAGTGGGGGCAACATAAGAGGCAGATCCTACTCTCCTACACCCTTCTCATCCCACATGCCGATGCCGGCACTCCCACCTTCACCCAGCAGCTCTCGCTTCTCCCACGGCGCCTCCCGCTTACCCTGGAGCGCTTCCTCCTTCTACCTTTCACTTCTTCTCCTGCGCTCCCTTCTTATCCCCGCAACCTCGGTGTTCGGCGCCTCTCTTCCAGGAGGCCTCCTTCCGGATCCCCTCTCTCCTCTGCAGGGCTCTCTGCACCAGTCACTGCCCCTCGTGCATGGCTCCCTCTGACCCTCACATGTCACCCCGTGCGCCTCTCCTCCCGCTGGTCTTTCTCTTCACCCCTCGCGTCTCCTTCTGCACGTTTCCCTCAGCTCTTCTCACGCCTCAGTTTGCAGTTGTTCCTCTGCACCTCTCCTCTCTGAACTCCCCAGTCTTATCACCTCCTCTCCTGGGTCCTCTCACCTCATTAAACTCCGCAGTGAATTGTTGCAGGACCGGGACGAGCAGTCTGGTGGAGATCAACAACGTGCAGCACTGATCTGCGGGACAGAAAAATCATGCAGAGCACACAGGGCACGACGTAGGAAGCCGTCGTGCAGAAAAATCTACAGGCCAGGCAAAAACGCATTTAACGAGGAATGACGGCACCATAGCCTGTCCCTGGGGATATGAACGGTGAAAACGAGAGCTGTTCGCTGCAGCTCACCCACTTCTTCATGGAAAAATTACAGACAAGACACTTCCAGAAAATCTATCCACACGTTGACAGCACCTGGTGGCTGGTCTCTCAACCCCTTATTTGTGTTCCTTCTTACAGAGCGTTAGTCCTTCCGGTGCAGTGAAAGGACGCTTCTCTAGGTCAGGCGTGGAATCAACTGTGCTGGTGAGTCAGTCGTGGTGCGCATACGCACCCTAAGCCCTTAAGACTGGATGGAAATTCATAGTTTTCCATAGTTTTGAGGGTTCTGGCGATGCAACAGGTTCTTCTTCTTTTTAATTTAGGAAGAGGAGGGGTTATTTTTGTTCAAAAGTCGGCGTATTTGAGTACGTATCCACTTTGCGGTTGGATTACCGAAATACATTTTGTTTAGATGCGAAATGTGCGTGTTTGTGAGATGTCTTGTATCACCAATACTTTTTTCGAGTTTATCAATTGAGCGTGCTAAAGCACACTTCCTCTTCTGATGCATTAGGTAGTGGTAGTCAGCAGGGTGCATGCAGGGCCGTTTCTACCATTAGGCAAGACTAGGCGGCCGCCTAGCTTTACTTTCGTAGGTTCAAATTAAAATAAATTCCCCCCCTTTGCCGCCCTAGCCATTTTGCCGCCCTAGGCGGCCGCCTAGTCTTGCCTAATGGTAGAAACGGCCCTGGCTCTAGGTCCTCCTGGTCAGATAAACGATGACACAGACTGTCTTTGTGGTTACTTTACTGGCCCTAAAAATGTGCGCCCGGGCTCTTTTATTAGCAGGGTCACCTGACTAGTGACACCTGTGTTGGATGGATGTGGGGTGGGTTATAGGACTACCCCCGGGGAGGGGCTGCTGCATGACGTGCCCAGCAGAACACTACAACTGCTGCATAAAAATGTAGCTTTTTATGGAGCCAGGGTGGACTGTGGGAGGTCACTAAGGGTGAAAGGAACCGGGCTGGGAGAGCGGTATGGGAAATCCAGAGCGTCCAACTGGGAACGACTGAGGAAAAGACTTGATGTAATGTTTTAAAAATCACTACATACTTCCAGATTACTTTTATAATGGAAACATTCTTATTATTTAATTTTCATTCCTTTGCTATTACAGTAAATATCGGAATAAGCCATTTTTAAATAGCTGTTTAATCGTAGATACACGCCATATACATCATTTTCCAATGATTCCCTTAAATCAACTGTTGGCCGTATCGCCTCCAATGCATTTCGGGCAGAGCACGTGGGTGCCGTCTGCGACACCATGTCCACGTGCGGCTTACTCAGGCTGCGCTGCATTGTTGTAGCACATTGTCCCCCCTCACACTGTCTGCACAGTGGTTTAACCCTCAGCTAGAGATTGAAACGCTTTTGCAAGCGATTGTATTATTTCCCGTGAATAAAGGCTGTGCCTGAAGTGCCTTGTGGATGATGTCACCAAGCGCTGATTTAAGGAAATCATTGGAAAATTATGTCATTGTAAATTGTATTTATGTAGCGTTTACTACCCCTGATGAGGCATTGAAGCGCTTTGCAGCGAGTAGCACGGCACTCAGGAGCCAAAGATTAGAGTTTAATAGTTTGTAGATTAGTAATAATTATTTTTCCTTGTGCATTAGAGGTGTTTGGTTTGTGCTCCTGATTTCTTGTGTGTTTAGTAGAGTTTAGAGTAGGGATAGAGGGATGGGAATGGATTTGAAAGGGGAAGTAGTAAGTTGTTTTGGATAGTAGTGCTGGTGTGTGCCTGTTAGTTGGGCGACATGGCTAAAAAAGGAGGGGGAAGATTGAGAAGGATATTTGGGAGTTCATAGGTGTCAGAAAGGTTTTGGATATATATATATATATATATATATATATATATATATATATATATATATACACTAGATACTTGTTAAAGTTTTTAGTGGCTAGAGTAAACACCTCTATATAAATACCCATATGTGCGTGGAAGCAGGAACAGTGGCATAACAATAGCCCCGTGCTCCTGGGGGGAGTCCCGTCCGGGACTGTGCACGGGCGGGGGCCCTGTCCTGAGAGTTCCTTACTGTGTCTGGAGCTTGAGGGGGGGCCCTCCATGTGCTTTGCAGGGGACCCCCTTGAGTTTCGTTACGCCACTGAGCAGGAATATTTACACAGTCTGATGTGCACATTTATCTTGTGGTGAACTCTGCACGTGTGTGTAATTGGCTTGGATCCTCTGTCTAACAACTGTTAAAGACGGGATTATTCAGATATTTACTCCTAGACTTCGGGAAAGGAGTAAATTCCTGGCTCTTTCTCTACCCTTGCCTTTAAATTGTAAATAACCCACAGAGGATGTCCCTAAAAGACGACTTGTCAAGCCTGAATATGTAGTGTTCCCAAAAACTGTCCATACCTGCTCTCTAGTGCAGAACATAAACACATGCAGAAGTTCTCCACGAACATGCTGCAAGCACACAACATAGGACTTCAGCCTTCTGAGGTTTCACTTGTATTGCGATCAGGTTGTTAGTCACCTTGCAAAGCTCTGATCACAACAAGTGTTTGAGATGGGACATCATCACATTCTCATGTAGGTAACATCATCGGACAGGCAGGTAACTGGCATGGTGCAATCGAATCAACACAGAAATCTCTTCTCAGAAGTGTGTGTGACCAGAACAGGGTCTCTCTGAACGCGCAGATGCTCCAGTCTCAAACCACCAACACAGCGGTCAACACATTCACACACATGTGGACCCAGACAAACTCATAACGCACGTCTGACTACAGCTAAACAAGATACAGGCCTGTACTAAGCCCACACATCAGTGTTGGACTGCCAAAACTAGCTAGTGCACCAGCACAACTTTAATGCCACCATCACCATGGTATGGCATTTAAGAGGCTGCATGGACAGCAAAAAAAGGCCCTGTACAGGTACATTGTACCGGGATCTCATCCTATAGACACAAAGTACTCCCCTTTAGCCGTGTAAAGGGATTTCACTGTACAAGCATCTTGCAGGGTACAGAGAAAGTGATACAGCAAAGAAAGCATTGTGGATAGAGATGTAGGACACAGCATATACTGGTCCATGGTGCTTCATATACCTCACAGACTGCAGGATCATTTTACAAGTGCTTCCCTAACTGCAATAGATGCAGGATACTGGCATCTTAGATGCTGTTTTTATATAAGGGCTAATTATGATGTCGGGCGAACTTAAGTCTGCCCGACACCGTCGCGGACCTGGGACCGACCGACCTCTGGTCGGTGGTCCTGATCGCCTAATAAGGATGCGACCGAACTCTGTTCGGTTGCATTCCTGCATTTCCCTTTGGGAGCATGCATTACGGCCGTAAAACGGTCGTAATACATGCTCCCATAGGGAAATGGGAGGTGCTGTTCATCCCTGCACCCCGTGGCAGGCACCTTACGGGGTGCAGGTATCAACAGGGAGGTGCCCCCTCAGCCCCCAACCGAAGGCCGTACACACAAGGGGGCCTTGCTGGGGGCCTCCAAACACGCTGTCCGACATGGTTTCCATGTTGGACAGGCCGGCATGGAAACCATGCCGGAAACCGTGCATCGTGATCCCAAGGGCAGAAAGGCCCGCCCTTTGGGATTACGAGCCGGTTCTGACTGACCAACGGGCTCCTTGAGCCTGTCGGAAGCCAGCCGGAATGACCGGCCGGTTTAGTTTCCAACCGCCAGCATTGTAATGGGGCGGTCGGAAAGTAAACTGAGCGGCCGATTACGATGTGGCCCCATAGAATACAAATCTGTAACATTACATGTAATACTCTGCAGCAGGCACATGAACCCTCCTATCTATTAAAGCTTTTGCACAAAGATTACACATTCCAGAATGTGCTTTAACCACCTGAGTTATCTGGTACCATAAGGCACTAGGAACACCTATTAAAACAGCACTTCAGACTTGTACTGCAAATGGTATGAAACCCTTCCATAAATAAAATAAAAAAGCACTTGTCTCTGGGTCAGTGCTGTGCCGAGCTGATCATAGCCTCCCTGGTGCATTCACAAAGCCCCCTCCTTACTACTAAATCCTACTGGAGAGATGGATGAGTAACGCACACCTTGAGGCCATGGGAAGAAGTTGCATGCAGGGCTCTGCCTGAAGCCGAGCATCACCAGTGGTCACTGGTACACACAGCCAATGTCCATGCAGGCAGCGGCGGCTCCTCCGTAATGACGAGGAACGTCGCCCTACTGCAGATGAAATATAAAATGATAAAACTTTTATTATTATTTTATTTTTCACTGACAGCCGATGTTGCAGAGTCTAGGGCGGGCTAGAGCCGGGCTGTCCTCTATGGACAGACAGCAGTACTGTAAGTGTGCATGTCGGTTTGGCCGGCCGTCTTAGGACAGCCAAACCGACTTGCGCACTTAAGATTTCTCCAACCCAGCTGTATTGTACATCCAAATAGAGAAATGGCACAGGCTCTCAGTCCCTTAGTGAGCGCCTTACCAGGCTGCTCAGACCTATCCTGGCGCTGCTCTCATAGCATGAGATCAGCATCTGGATTGGGTGGGGAGTCTGGGAGCTTGTGCTGGCCCTTGGACGTCTTCCGGGAAGAGAGGAGCGCCGAGGCAGTGGGAGCGGCAGGTAATTGCTTTTTATTATTATTTGCCTTCCCCACCACTTTATTTTGGCAGTAGCTGCCCCTGCATGCAGGAGTACCGGGAGAGGAAAACAAATGCTGCCGCTGCACAGACACAGGGCCGGACTCGCAAACAGCCTTTGCATTCGTGGCAGAGGCCCTGTAGTCGTGGGTGGGGAAAATCCGCAATGAGAAACTACAGTTCAGAGGTCCTGCCATGAGTGAGGACACCCCCCATGACTGCGGGGCCACTGCCATGAGTGCGAAGATCCTTTGTGAATCGGGCCCTTCGAGTCTAAGACGTGACTTTTCTAGCTGAAGGGATGCCATCAGACCCGAGTACCTTGCGTCGGGTCACTGGGGTCAAATGGGCTCCAGTCCTCCGCAGTAACAAACAGACCCAACAGTCACAGGGCAGGGTTACATGACTGAGCAATTATTGGGTTGGGGGGGGGGTTTCACCCCCTCTCCCCCACCCCCTGAAGACCCGGTCCTGGTTGGAATGCACACATCTCCTTTGGCAAAACCTTCTAATAAAGTTGTTGTTTATGGCTTTCATAAGATGCATTTATTTTAAAGCTATCTAAGTTTTGTTTTCACTGCTCTGATGTTAGAGCAGTGAAAAACTGGGCTCCAAGGTCTGTGTTCTGATGGATGCTGACCTGCCTCTTCCACCACATCGCCAGAGGGTTGCAATGGTGGTTAATAGTCCATCATCCCTCCCATCGCTCTTAGGTCTTCACAGAAAACACCCTCTTTTCTGGTTAGTTTTTAATTGCAGGGTGGACCAGAACTGCTGCAGCAAATTTGCAAAAAGGCCACAATAGATTTGCGCTCAGTAAAAAAAAAATGTCTAGTTCTCTTTATTGCCCCCACAACTTCTCGTGAGCCCTTGTCATTATCTACTATTTATTTATCATGTGGGCAAAGAACAGCCCTTATTGTTTGTTCTCTTGCATACTTAAGAGTTAAGTCACAGTGCAGTTTCTTTAGTGCACTATATAACCTTAGCAGCTGTACTGAAGCATTGCGTGGAAGTGGGACGTAGACAAACTTCTAAGTAAAAACTAGGTTGCAGCCAGGAGAAGAAAGTGGAACTAATCCTCCACTGTACAACATGAAGTCCAAATAAAACATCGCCATATGAACATACACACCCATCTGCAAAACGTTGTCACCCTATAATCAAAGCACAAAGTGGTGGGTGTGCAATTACAGTGCGCTCTTTATAGCAGGTTGGCACAGTTCACATATAATTACTGCATATTTTTCTGTACCAGACCTGCCAACTCACACGGTGGCACCGTCTGTCACACAATATCTGCTCCCTTCACATGGTCACCCAGTGAAGAGCTGATGTCACTCGGTGTCAGGGAAGGCGAACTGCACCGAGTGGGTTTCCAGCTGCCTTTGGAGGATCTAAGCAGCCAACGTCGAGCTTTCAGTGGCTCGCCCACCTCTAGACATCGGTGGGGGCAACATCAAGAAGTTTTTTTTGGGGGATGGGAGGATTGGTGGGCAAAAGGGCAGTGCCTTGCAGACAGTTATTGGCATGAACCCCCCCTCCACCCCCCTCTTCCAAAGTCCAGCCCCCTCCTCACACAGTGACATTTTTTGGTCAAGTTAGCATACCTGATGTTCGAGCTATCGGAGTTGAGAATATTGTGTCCGAAGTATGAAACTAACGTGTGTGCCAAAAGATGTGATCCAACCATGCCCTTACTTCCCATTGTATTCCGGGCTGGCTTTAGGGCAGTGCGACTGGTGCAGCCGCTCTGGGCACTGGCCTGTGGAGGGGGCGCTGTGTTTAGCAATAACTTACGATTGGAGAGATGAGGGGCAGTTTTGCCCGGTGGTAGTGAGAGAATCCGGGGAGGCGCTCATGGGGTATGGCAGCGCCAAAAATTATTGTCGCACCGGTTTCCACCAGCGCTAAAGCCAGCCCTAATTGTACTTGCGGCCTTCTGCAGGACTAGTTTTAATCGTTTTTTGATGGGGGTGATTTTTCTTTTCCAGTTCGATCCTGTTTAGAGACTAGTGGTTGAGTGTTTTATTGGTGTTTTACAGTGCTTTAGGCAGGTGCTGTCCGGCACGGAGTTCCTGCACTACTTTCATATGAAACGGAGATTACCTGCACTTCTCACCTCCTCTGCTGCAATACATTTAAAGGGAGAGTACTGACACTTCTCAGGAGCAAACAAGTACTGTTGATAGTGAGTACCAGCACTTCTCGATTTCTATTTTAAAAAAACTGGCGTTTTATATTTTTTGCTTCTGCACATTCTGTTCGTACACTTTCACCAGCATTTTTTGAGCCCAATACAAGCCTGCTGAATCAATAAACATAATATCGAATAGAACGAATTTAAAACCAAAAGGGGTATGCTATTTTTGAACTTGTGAACGAGACGGCTTTTATTTTTAGCAGGCTTTTTGGGCTTTGCTGATGTCCTCGTCTGGCTCTCTGCGTGGTTCTCCCTCGTCGAAGCACTATAAATAGTCTGTGTGATTTTCTATCTCAATGAGCGCCCGTCAGAGATGATGTCAATAACACTGTTCAAAGACTGCGTGCGCAGCGTGCGTGAGGAGGCGCGTGCTCCCTGGTGCGCCGACGTGCACGTTTGCGGGGGCTGCTATCTGTCTCCAGCCGTGTCGTGTTCCCTTAAAACTAAAAGCCTTTTGATTTCCGTGGTTCCTTTCTTTCAGTTTCTAAAAAAGAACTTGTAAACGCGAGGATTGCGCCACATATATTCTGTCTATTAAAATTCCCCTGCACGATGGCATTCCGTAGGTGTTTTTGTTTTACGCCGCAGTAGAGGTGGGCGAACCAACAGGTTACTATAGAGAACTGAGCCAAGGGTCTGCTTGGCACTTAGAACCCGTGCATCATCTGAGCTCTGAAAATGTTTGCTATGTAAATATGGAAAGGAATCTTTGACATTAATATGTACCACACTGAGAAGTATTTATTAAAAGTGATAGTTTTTAACATAAACTATTAGTGAACTAAGAAAGTAAGACAGTTGTCATGTAAACCCTGTATGTCGCCCAGATTATTATAGAATAACATTATTGGCTATTGAAGCAAACACACTAACTTTTGTACCACTGGTGTTCTGAACTCACATATTTGAAAGTGCTTTCATACGCGATAATGAAGCAAAAGTACTCTTGGTGTAATAAAATATTTCCTTAAGATCACACAATTTTAGTGGAAACCATGATTTGTCCAGGTTTTCTGGTTTCGCTTTGTACAAATCATTCGCTAAATGGGTATTTATTTGTCCTTCCTTCTTTTATGTTAACGCTTTTTTTTTTTAAATCTCTTTGTACATTTTTCGGCAGTTTTTAAATGGAGCGAATTCGGCCCAAAGGTGCGGGGGAACCTGAAATGAGCACCAGTTACATTACACAAGGCCAGATTCATTTTCTTTTAAAAGGCACAGGTAGATTGTGTTTTGCACAGAGTAATAGGATGTTGAGCTGATGCCAAGACTCAAACCTGATTCCCCAATTCCAAAGTTGGCAGTTCTGGTCGTAAGGCCACATCCTGGTTGGAGAGAGGGTGGCAGGCAGAAACCACACTCGTTGTGGGCTCAAGGTTCCAACAGGACCTTGAGCTGAGCCAGGCTCGAGACTGGCTTCATCTTTCAGTGGGTTGCCCACCTCTACACTGCAGTTCCATTAGGCATGTGATATAAGCCAGATGTGAATATGACAGCAGGCTTACAGTGCCCACCACTGAGGTGATTACTTGACAACAACACCTTGAACTGCCCTCTGAGATGTTTGTAAGTCGTAATAGCAGAGGGAGTAAGCAGGCTGTCGGGTATGTTCTGTTCTGTGGAACACCCTCAGTGGCTCACCATTTGCTGGGATTGACAGGTCCATGAGAAGTGCAGAGCAAAGATATGACTCTGATACACATCCATTGTCCTGCGTCAGGCTGCTGCCTGTGTGTGACAAATCTTCTATTCACCCGCGTGGCCATGGCCACCTGTGATTGTATGTACGGTAACCTCAGTGTTGGACATAATACAGATTACTTTTCAGCCAGGATGCTGGGAGCTCCAGTGAACATGCGTTCCAACTGGTCTTATCACAGACTGCATGCCCTCAGACGAATAGTCCACTATTAATACAAACTCCAAATTGTTGGTATTATGTACGATACAAGTAACTAGTATTTTCTACTATACAAACGTCCGTTTAATAACACACGAGGAATTTTACGACCACTCCATATACAGTGACTGACAGTTGTGCATTTATCAAACTATATTACATTGTTTCCTTATACGTTCCAGTGCAGAAATGTCCCTAGAACCACCTTGACTTGAAAAAGTCGTAAGCGGGGATGAAATGTGTTGGTTGTCCTGGTGTAAATTAAAACAATGTTGTACTAAAATATATACAAATCATATGTACTTAAATTAATAGGGTTTACCATTTGTCACATCAAAAAGAAAAGGATGGCCTTATGGGCAAGTAATGCATAAATATAATGGTGTGCTTCTGTTAACTATTTATACACACGCCAACATCTTACATCAGATGCAAGCGCTAAGGCTGATCAAATCCTACCCCGAAATATAAAGTCAAGATGAAATATAAGTTGTATGTCTGGGTTTCTGGGTTGCTGCTCATCAGAGAATGTTATTGAGGTCTTGCAGATATTTTTGGCATTCACTAAAATTGAATCAGATTGTCCGTTTAGATTTCCCTTGGATGGCCTATGTGGCCATTATCTTCTTGAGTTTTGGTGCTACCTGCTCTAATGATGCGGAGTCCACCACATTCACCGTAAGAAATTTGTTGCACACATCGACTACCATGAGTATGTAGTGGCCATGAAGTACGCTGCAGAAATGTGCGTTCAACTCTGACCTTAGTTCATTACACTCTTCCTATATCATGATGGTTTCCGGTGTTTTTTTATGCCTGGCATGGTTCACACTGGTTGACCATCACTTCCACCAGCGACCAGGGAATCAAACCATTTCCTTATTCCTTTGTGGTCTTGATCCACTAGCTGGAGTGTTTATTTCATGAGGGAGGATGGGATTACGATGCCATCACCCCTTAGAACCACTCCGTTTTCAATTGTGTATATTTCATGTCTTATTTTTCTCAGGACACGAAAGGCAATTTTTGTGGTGGAATCTATGTGCCTCCTTGCGGTTTCCTGGTATTCTTTTGAGTAACTCAGATGGAAGACTACGCATTCATCCTGGGCAGTCTCACTCCGTGTCTTCGATGGCAGTGGCCTTGGAGCAGACACCTCACTTGAGCAGGTGTACATGTTCATCGATGCAATCAGCTTGTCGATACTCTTTCACATTTGTCGTGTGGGTGCCTTGACAAGTAGTGAGTCTGTTTACCCTGGTATGGTATTGAATAACAAAATTGGTAGCTTGGAGCTGCAGTGCCCATTTTTCTATGCTCTGCATTAAACCCTGGACCAAAGGTATCAGTAGTTTACTGTTTGTTACCACCTGAACACATTTCCTGTCGAGATACAGATGAAACTGCTGACATCACCATTTGCTGGGTACAGAAACTTTCTCAGTTTAATATCAAAACCGAGTATTAAAAGGGACTCCCCTGAGGAAAGCTATTGGTACTCAGCTGTAGGCAGTTGTTTCTTAATGGCGGACAGTCAGAGCCCACATGAACTACCATCAACCACCTATTCATTATATATTTCAGGGTCAAAGTAATACTAGAATATCATTGTCGTATTGTGTAGCAGAGCATCCTCGGTCACCTGCAAGGATTGTTCATGTCAGTCTGTCCAGGGCCAGTCAGTCTTGTTTCTTGTACTTTCTCTCAGGATATGGTTAAAGTGGCTGAATTCTGGATGAATCTCTGAGTCTGTGGCAATCCTAAGAAAACTGCTGCCTCCAGTAACAGTCTGTGGAGGTTGTGCATTATCTCCAGATCACGGCAGATGCCTTGGCTTGAAAAGACATAGCCAAAAAGTCACTGTGAGCCTTTATGAACTCATGATTCTTCTGTAGATTAAGCCCACTCTCCAACACAGCCTTGAGCCTCTTGTGGTGTTCAGGAATGGTGGTGGCATAGATCGTGTTGGCATCCCATTCATGGCACCTTCCAGCTTGTGAGGGCCTCACATATCGCATTCTAGAAAACCTTTGCTATTGAGGAAATCTGAAAGATTAGCCTTTTTATATCATCTTAAACCAGTGTGGGTAGAAAATGTCATACTGTATTGGCTAGCTGCATTCAGCTGTAGATGAAGTTTTGGAAACCACTGGGCCTCGTTAAGATCTGTGAGGAGGTTGTCAATGTTAGGAGGGCTTCCGCCCTCTGCGTGCAGGGGCCCACACACACCTGCAACTTGCTGAAAGCCATCAAGAACCTCAACACCTAGATCACCTCTTGCGCTGACGGATTGTCTCCCCTTAGGCACAACCTAAGAGAGAGTGAAATTGTAAGCTTGGAGCTGCAGTGCCAATTTTCTATCCTTGGCTGGGCAATGGGTGGCCTTGTTTGGGACCTGCATGTTGATACAAGTTCTCACTGTTCCTGAGTGTTTCAATTTGTTTGTAACTACCATAGGTGATACAGATGAGGAGGGGCCCACCAACTTTTCTATTATGCCGACATCCTTAACTTTCTTGGATTTATGTTCTACTTGGCTCCCCTTGTTGCAAGGGATGTATTTGTGTCTGAAGGCTATATGCCACACTGTACCATCAAGGTGTAGTTGAACTGGCTTTGCATTCAAACACTCTAAACATAAGATGTGTGTACACCCAATGAGATGAATGTCTAGCCCACATGTGTGCACGCTCTTTGCGAGCTATATTAGTTCCTGGGTTTGCACTGTGCTGCAGCTAATCAAAGTATTTATTCTACTTTTACTCACTTAGAATTTAGTGGCTATCTGCAGCTTCCTGTTCAGCACCTCAGTTTTCAATGCCCTGGCTAAAGGAGAGGTTCTAGACCTCAGTGTGCATAGTTGTAGGTATTTGCTTCTTAATGTTGGAACAAGGTTTCGGGGAACTTACTGCTTTCTGTCCATGACATTTACTGGTGCTGTAGCGACAAGAACGCAAAAGTCACACAATTGATGGACGGAATGCAGAACAAATCAAAACATTCACCCCCAGTCAAGAGATCTGGGTTAAATCCATCATTCTTTTGCTCACCATGCCACCCCAGTTTAGACCTGGCCATATGCAAATCAGTCTTGACCCTGTGCCTCATGGGAACAGTCCAGCCCGAACTGCCAAGCCAGGTCCTCCCTAGACCGGAAACAAGCATCCTAGGACCGGTTTCGGGGTTTCACCCCTCTTCAGCCAGGATAGCTTGAATCCAGTGGCACAGTGAGCCCGGGACCCACGTCTGGGCATACCCGGCGCACTTAGGGCGAGAAAGCAAAAGACACACAATTGATGGACGGAATCGCCACCTAGTCCATTCACCTTGACGGTGTCCTTCATTTGCAGTCTTCCAAGCATGTTGGCCTACGATTGACATCAGAAATATTTATTCCTCCTTGTCATGCAGTGTCAGAGACTGTAAGGTGCATTCACTCATTCGCTTCGGTGGTCACTGTCAGTACTTTTTTGTGCTGTGCAAAGTGTCACGTTCTTGCTTTCTCAGATTGAGTGTTGCATCAAGGTTGTGCCAAATGGAACCCATCTTGCCTTGACTTAGGCATGTTTGATCCAGGTGGACTTCTTCCCACATTGCCTAGACTTTTCTCATGTTCACGGGAGTAACTTTTCAGAGAAAGTCTGACTTGAGCTGGCAAAGTATGAAATGCTTCTAGTTGTGGTTAATTTGTGTATTGAGGTGTGCATCTCTTTCTACCGAGCTTCGTTCTCATTTTCGTCTCCACCGATGCTGCCAGGAATAGGTGTACTGGTTTGTGGTGTGTCCCTCTGCATGTGCCCTCGGAATGGGTGCACCTTCCTGGTCTCTATCCCCCAATGCACCTGCACCACCAGCCATCTGGATGGGCACCATTGTGTTGTGGGCTATTCTGTGCAACAGCCCACACGACCCACCATTCGTTGGGATTGACAGGCTTGTGAGGTGCACACCACAAAGAAGTGCTTCCCCCTCCATGAGCTTTCCGTCAAGGGGTTGCACTGGGTAGTGAGTGGAAACCTTGAAATTTGTGATTGTTTGAGTATTCACAAACTATTTCTCAGTCCATTCCCACCCTTGAAGTGGTCTGAGAAGTTCTCCTGTAAAGAACAGAGGTTAATCTCTTTTTCTGGCTGGAAAAGGGCACAGTTGGTGGGGTGTAGGGAAAGAGATCCTTTCACAAGGAAAATATTTTCCTCATCGAGAAAAAAATAAATATATATATATATGTGCAATACACAAATGCTTGTGCATTTTTTACATGCACAGTTATGCACGATGTACAATTAAGCATGTTGAACTGCCTCTGCTGGGATGTAATTCAGATTTCATAAAAGAAGAAAGAACTCCTTATAAACTATGAGTGTCACTGGGGGGTCCATGAGTAATCTTGAAAAAACCTTCAGAAATCTAAAAATGTGTGAATCTGAAGGGAGTAAACCTACAGGTGGCGAGCCCGCAGCGCGTGCCTCTGCTCGGCCATCTTTATCTTCAGCACTTTTAGGTCCACACAGAGGTTTTCACACTCCGGCATACACGTGATGTTTTCTTGTTTATTTAATAAACGCTGCTTCTCCCAGGGGTGTTCTGCCGATCGTTCCCAGTATATAGACGTGAAGCTGATTCACAAGGATTTAGTCATGCTCCTAATAGTATGTGTGTGTGTGTGCCCTATGCCTCAGCCAAGTCTTTAAATACAATAAAAACTGAAAAAAAATCAAATGAAAAGGACGCAGTTTTAACCACACATTTTTACTTTATGTATGCTTTTTATGTAGTGCTGACTCTGCACAGGCGTTGCTTCAAAGCACTTATATCATCTGTATTGTAATCAAGGTATAATTTTCTGTTTTATGAAACAGAATTGTGCAACACAATTCCTGAATATCTTATGTATTATATACCTAAATGGTAAGAAGAGTGTTATGTCATAAAATGCCATCTCGGGATTCGGGTGACACTCATGCACATATACACTCATACCCATACGTACATACATACATATCTGTATGTGTTCATTTTAGGTAAACTTACTGTCACCTTTCCTACTTCTGGGCTTTTAGTAGTAGCGGTTAAAGTTTACACAAAGCAATAGCCGCCGATTGGTTATTTTAAATGATGATGTGTCTAATTGTACTGAATTGTAGTGTTTATACAGAGCTCCATACCCCTGACAGGTGTCACGCACCGCTCCAAGCTGCACTGGGATCCTGGGTGCCATCTTCGCAGTATCGGATTTAGCTGGGTGTTGGGTATAGATTGGCTTATATGGTTGGTGTTGGGTGAAGTGCGTGAGGTTAGGAGATTTGCTTTAAATATGGCGAAGCAGCATGGCTGGGCTTCCGCACAAGGTATTGAGGAATAGTGGAAGGATAGACCCATTTATAGGCGTGGATACCTTCTCATTTTTGGGTTAATGCAGTGGTTAATTTGTAAATAAAATAAAATAAAAAAAGTGCCCGAGGTTTCATCAGGAGGCAGCTTGCACCAGTCCATTTCTCCTGTTGGCGCCGCCTAAAACAAAACCAACTACTAACTATGAAAGTGGGCAGAGGATATGGCTTAATGGCCGAAGCTGGGGAACCAGGTTCGAGTCTTGGCGTCGGCTCAATATCCTGTGATTCTGGGCAAATCACTTAATGTCCCTATGCTTAAATGAATGTGTCCTTAACTGGTGCTCATGAAAAGCACCGGTTTAGATGATTAAGTGCCGGTGCTGAGCACCGGAAACCACCAGCTCAGATTAAGCACTGGGTTAATGATAACATAGTACTTAGGTACTCTCTGGAATTCAAGATGGCCGCGCATTACTCCTATTCTGGCAGGGAGAAGAGCATTCCACACTTTAGTGGAGTTTCTTACAGGATGAGATTCATTGAAGGAAGGAACCAATAGGAGTGGAACCGGCCTAGATTGCGGAACTCTGGATTGGTGGGAAGTCCTGGGTTTTTGCTGAAGAAAGCAGGGTCCTGATCTTTGAATGGCACAGCTTTGAAAGTGGTGCATTAAGTCAGGGACAGCTAGCGTTGAGAGTGAAGTGCGGGTGAAATGCATGATCTGATATTTACTTTCAGGAGCTGTATCTCAGCTACGCTCTACATTCTTTGTAGTTTCTGAATAGCTTGGTGGGAAGCTCCGAGGTATATACGGTTGGCGTAGTCTGAAAAAGAATAGGGTCTAATGGGTTGTATGACAATACAACGCATGACTTTTCCATGCAACCTTTACCACGCATGCCTTTACCACGCATGCCTTTACCATGCATGGTAAGTATAGTAAGGTAAGTAAAACCCCTCTGTATGTGTGTATGTATGTATGTATGTGTGTGTGTGTGTATATGTGTGTATGTATATATGTATGTATGTATATATATATATATATATCTTCTTCAAACAAAATAAGGCACTGCACTCCAGAAGTCGTGTTATTTAAGAAAGCTTTTTAATAAAGCGTAATTACCGCCACCATTACCACCACCAAACGTTTCGACCAAGAGATGGTCTTTGTCACGGTTACGTGAGTCCTTTGTCTATTTCACCCTGTTATAAATAACAATTAATAAATATGCGAGTCACTCTTGAATTAGGTACTAAACCTAGAATAGACAAAGAGAAAACGGACGAGCCCGTCATGTGCATAATAAACAGTGCAAATTAAGTTTATTCAAATTGAAACAGAAATAAAGTTGGAGAAATACTCGCTAAAACTTTATAAAGTGCATTACAACAATTGGGTAATATTGTCAGAGTGCCTATATGAACATATGGACCAATGTAGCATGTAAATTCATCAAATGTGACTTTTTTTTAAAATACAAGTCCCAGAATGCATTGGAACTGGGAATATAAATCAACACTATAAAGGGTGAAATCGACAAAGGACTCACGTAACCGTGACAAAGACCATCTCTTGGTCGAAAAGTTTGGTGGTGGTAATGGTGGCGGTAATTATGCTTTATTAAAAAGCTTTCTTAAATAACACGACTTCTGGAGTGCAGTGCCTTATTTTGTTTGAAGAAACTACTGCGAGGTATGGTCTGACCTCGACACATGCACCAGCGGAGCAAAGCGCGCACCAATTACGGACTGTTTGTTTCAAGAAATTAATTTTATCGGTAGCGCCCGGCGTTTTGTGGAAATCTGTTAACCTTGGGATTACAAGCATGCGGTAGGATTACAACAAAACCGCAGGGAAAAAGAAATCTACAAATCCCACACACTTGAGAAATACAAGTGGCAAACTGTGTAATTCAGAACATCAAGGACACGACGGAAAAACGGAAGGGGCGCCCGCACAGCAGAAGTATAAACCTGGAGTGGGAGCACCGTGAAAGCGGAGCCGGAGGACACCGCTTAATCGGAAGACTCGCCAGGTAAGGAGGGAGTTGGGGGCGCTCGTAATTAACACACAGTGTATATCAGCATAACGCCGTAGCGAGGATTTCTGTATATACAGAGATAGAATATACAGATACCTCAGAAGTCGTTCAAAGCAAGCATACGCCACGGAACTGATCAATTTACCACTTAAAGTGAGATAAGTAGTTTAGAGTCACAACTATTAATAAAATGGAAGCGCGAGCTGCAAAAAGAACTTTAAAAGCAGAAACATTATTTAAAAGTGGATTGGGGGAACATGCTCGTGATAATGAAATCAGAGGAGAAGACCGATCACAAAGAAATATCAAACAACTGTTTTTCCAGCTGGAGAAATTGCTTAAAAAAGAAATATCTAAAAGCTGGGAAATAATATTAGAAAAATACATTGAGTTTGAACGCATTCCCAGAGGTCTCCGGATCTTTACTTTGCCCAACCATCCAGACACAAGGCCAGAAATGCTTGAGGAGTGGGCAAAAAATAGCATGCAGTGTTCTACGAACATAGTACTTATAATTATCAAATTTGCTAAACAAGACAGAGGAACTTCATAAGGAAATAAAAACACTGGAAGAGCAGATCCTAGCTTTAAAACAAGAAGAGGAAAGTAACACACTACGGAAAGAGATGGAAAAAAACCTGGATAAATACGAGGAAGAAATTGAGTTACGCAAACAAAGGAAATTTAAGCGCGATGAACATGACTATGAATCGGGATCTATTTTAACATTTGCAAGGCGCTTTGATGGTTTAAAGAAACAACTCCACGCAGGCAAATTGACACTCACTGGGACCAAGATAACACCGGCTAGTGAGTCTGAATCAGATCTTAGTGAAGAAGAACAAACAATAAGGATTGGCGGTCGAACAACTTTTTTAGACGAAATGAAGTTGATCTACATGGATCAAAAAACCCAGAGGGAAAGAGGAAGAGGACGGGGCCGTGGGAGAGGAAGAGAGAACAGCCAAACAATTGTCCAAAACGAAGGAGAAAAACACGAAGAGGGAAAGGAAAAAACAAGAGGCTACCCTCTACGCAACAGAATGTCGAGGAAGTAACTGACATAAGAATACAACAAAAAGACAATTTAATAATCAATCTCTCTGAACATACTCTCACAAAGGAGGAAACTAGTGTCCTCAACAAGGGCTTAACATTCTGCCCAGAGCAACATCACGACCATGTGGAAACAAGAATCAATCTATATAAATATACTAGGAAACTAAAACTAAGGAAGTTTTTCGCTAAAAAAGTACGCATAGAAGACCCAGAACAACAGAGTGTACATAAATATGATAACCTAACCGTGGAAGACGCCACAAACCTGAAAATAGCTTATGATCTATCACTTAATCTAAATGATGATGAGATGACAGAGACACAGATACTAGACGATCTGGAGATAGAAACTGGAAAACACACCGGATCCGGTTTAAAATCAAAATCTAAATTCTGTCCCTCCTTAAGCCCAGGAAACAGAATTGACCAATTTCATGATCTGGTAATAAATGAATTGGAAAAGATGGAAAATACAACATCGAGAAAATGTGAGAATCTAACAAAACAGGAACGTCCGGCATTAAAGAATCTCATGAAAAATGAGAAGATAACTATCAAACCTGCGGATAAAGGCGGAAATGTAGTCATCCTAAATACAACGGACTATGTAAATGAAGCCATGAAACAACTTGGAGATGAGCAAAACTATATTCAACTGTCCTCAAATCCGATCAATAGATTAACATTGGAAGTTGAATTGAAGATCAGGACATGGAAAAATGATGATGAAGCTCAATTCCTCCTCAATGAGAGTCCTGTGATGCCTACTATATATTTTCTCCCTAAAGTTCACAAAACTCTTATAAATCCGCCAGGAAGACCCATCGTTTCCAGTTGCCAGTCTTTATATGAAAATATCTCTATCTATGTGGATAAATATCTCTCACCTATAGTTACAAATCTAAGTTCCTATATTAAAGACACTGGAGACTTTTTATGAACATTGTCAGACATGGGATGGCAAAAAGGGTTCCAGCTGGTAACCATTGACGTGGTATCCTTGTATACCTCTATTGATCATGAAATCGGATTGAATGCAATAGGATATTTTCTACGTCAAAGGAGCATCCAGGAATTTAAGCACACAAAGATGCTAATGGAAATGGTGGAATTATGTTTGAAAAATAACATCTTTCTTTTTAATCAAAAAGTATACACCCAACAACGCGGAACTGCCATGGGAATATCCTTTTCACCGAGTTATGCAAATCTCACCATGGGGTGGTGGGAGAAATTTGTTGCATGGAGAGAGGAAAATGAAGGATATACAGCCAAGATAGAACTTTGGCTGAGATATATCGATGATCTCTTCTTAATCTGGAATGGCAGCCCAAGTGAATTCAAAGAATTTTTGAACATCTTAAATACTAACGATGTAGGTTTAAAATTTACCTACAACATCAGTTCCAAAACAATTCAATATTTGGATGTCCAAGTGTACATAGAGGAAAATCAGATACAAACCAAAGTCTATCGTAAACCTACATCAACTAACAGCATACTCCATGGTAAAAGCTTTCATCCAGCGAATCTAATAAAAAGTATCCCATATGGGGAATTTATTAGAATGAGGAGAAACTGTTCTACAAACGATATGGCTGAAAAAAACTTCAAAGAAAGTGAAAAACGATTCATGAGGAGAGGATACAAATACAGAGACGTAAAAGAAGGTCTAGAGCGGGCAAAAGCAATCCCACAAGCAGAAACTCTAATTACCAAAGTAAAAAATCAAACAGAAGATACAACAAGGTTAATCTTGACCTATAGTAAAGAGAGTTTCAAAATCAAACAGATCTTACAAAAATATTGGAATGTTCTAGAAAAAGATCCTGACATAGGAAAAACAATTGGACCTAGACCCAACATAACGTATCGCAAAGTTGCATCCTTAAAAGACAAACTTGTGAATAGCCATTTTGTATCACAGAAACCAAAAGTATGGTTAACAGAAAAACAAAAAGGATTTGTTCATTGTAACAAATGCAAGGCTTGCAAAATTGGCAAATCTATGACCAGCATTAAAGATTTCAAAGGAAAGACATTCATGATAACTGAAAGAATCACATGTGAAACAGCTTACGTTGTGTATATGATAGAATGTACCTGCGGATTACGCTATATTGGCAGCACCATCTGTCCTCTTCGCAAGCGGATATTGGAACATCTCAGAGCCATTCACAATAAAGATATGAACTATGCAATATCAAAACATCTTCACACACAACATAAAACAAATTGGGAAAACATACGATATTTTGGAATTGGAACTATCCCAACCCACGAAAGAGGAGGCAACCGCACTCTTAAATTAAGAAGATTGGAATCGCGCCTAATCATTAAGTTCAAAACCAAGACTCCTTTTGGGCTTAACGGAGACGAAGAATTACATGTACATTTATAAATTGTTAAAAATGTAAAAAGTGAACTGGCACTCCAATATTAGGGTACTTAACCCGAAAATAAACTGTTTATAAATAACAATTAATAAATATACGAGTCACTCTTGAATTAGGTACTAAACCTAGAATAGACAAAGAGAAAACGGACGAGCCCGTCATGTGCATAATAAACAGTGCAAATTAAGTTTATTCAAATTGAAACAGAAATAAAGTTGGAGAAATACTCGCGAAAACTTTATAAAGTGCATCACAACAATTGGGTAATATTGTCAGAGTGCCTATATGAACATATGGACCAATGTAGAATGTAAATTCATCAAATGTGACTTTTTTTTAAAATACAAGTCCCAGAATGCATTGGAACTGGGAATATAAATCAACACTATAAAGGGTGAAATCGACAAAGGACTCACATAACCGTGACAAAGACCATCTCTTGGTCGAAACGTTTGGTGGTGGTAATGGTGGCGGTAATTATGCTTTATTAAAAAGCTTTCTTAAATAACACGACTTCTGGAGTGCAGTGCCTTATTTTGTTTGAAGAAACTACTGCGAGGTATGGTCTGACCTCGACACATGCACCAGCGGAGCAAAGCACGCACCGATTACGGACTGTTTGTTTCAAGATATATATATATATATATATATATATATATATATATATATATATATATATATATATATATATATATATAATTATATATTATATATTTTCAATCTTTTTTTATTTATTTGGGGAAGCACCAACCCCCTTTTTAAATTTACTGCTAACCTGCCATTACCACCACCCACCCCTGTACCCCAAAGTTACCTTTACCTCCCTTTACCACTGTCCACCCCATAACCCCCAAAAATTGTCTTTACCACCCTTCACCACTACCCAGCCCTAAACCCAAAAATGACCCTCACCACCCTTTACCACTACCCACCTCTAACCCTAAAATTTCCCTCACCACCCTTTACCACTACTTACTCCTAAACCCTAAAATTGCCCTTACAACCCTTTCCCACTAACACCCCTAAACCCTAAAATGACCCTTGCCTCCCTTTACCACTACCCACCCCAGACCCCTATAATTACATCTAGTTGGGTGCTAGTTATTGCTGCACCTACGCTCATCTAATAAGAATGGCTAGGCGGAGTTACGCTTGGCGTCCTCAATGCATGCAGCATCTGAAAAGGCTGCGTAAGCGACACGTACCTATACATGTGCTGGGACACTAACTGCTGGCATGCGTGGGTGACGCAATGCATGGTCGCTGAACCCATGTGAATGGGTATGTACACGCAATTGAGGCAGGATTGGGGCTGTTGGGGGCAGAGAAGTGTATCCCTGGTTCTGCACCATCCACTTCGCCCACACAATCACTTGGGTTAATTGCTCTGGCATAGGGTACCCTGCTGGGACCTGGCCTTCAAACACAGTGTAGCATGCAGCAGTATCGTAACATTAGCCCCCACGGTGTGGGGGGAGGGCGCGAGCTCCAGGGAGCTCCCTCCGGCACTGTGCACGGGCGGTGGGCCCCTGGCCTGAGTGCTCCTGACTGGCCCCAAAGGAGGTGCTGTGAACAAGGCCCGAAGATACCTGAAGGGGGGGTGGCCAAGGTGGAGTGGAACAATAGTGTATGCAACCTATATAATCATTAGCACTTTGGGTTTTATGGTATTTATTTTTTTCACATTTCAGTCTATATGTATCTATTTTTTCATTTAGTCACCGTATTATTTACCTGTATTTATTTTTGTGTTTAGTGAAAACACATAGCAACAATTAATTTCCACATTTATTTAATCAATAAATTCACACCCAAACATGGTTACCTCTAGGAATTTAGTGCGACCAAAAGCCAAGTATCATACACTACACTCACCTGAAAAAATATAATTGTAGTACATGTGCATACTTGCAGCCATTACACTTCAATCTAAGGCAAGACCTTTTGGCTTTGCCAACGCTTGTTCTCCCATGCTGTCAAACGGCACAGGTGTTTGCTAGGCAGTCGTAACTGACAGCGTGGAGGAAGGGTGGTCAAAGATAGAGGTATCCCACTCTGGGACAACGTCCATGTTAAATCCCTATATGCGGATGAACTTCTCATATATATTAGAGATGGGGCGCAAGATATGGCGGCGACCGTGCAGTTATTGAGGGATTTCGGGAAAGTCTCTGTATTGCATTCGATCACCTCCAGGAAAACTATGTTCCCGGTATAACCGAACATGGATAAGGCAGGACTGGACACTTGTGGGATGCCTTGGGCACCCCATACCTTCTGAAATCTGGGCGTTTAGATCGACCATGACCCAGTGGATCTCTGGGACTGGAACCTAGAGGTTTTACTTCATGTCCTAAAGGATGCTCGCTTCGATTGCCAGCTATGGCACACATCTCTCTAACAAAAGTAGTAAGACTTCCCAGACTACTTTATTTGTCAATTTGCCAACCTGGATACCAAGAGGGTGGTTCCTGAGACTTGACACTCTATGTAGAAAATTGATATGGGACACAGGCCGACAGAGGGTGGCCCTCAGCACACAAAAAAAACCCTATCGTGGCATGCAGCCTGGGAGTCTCAGACCTCCAGTTGTACTCCTTGGCGGCACAGCGCAGTGGATAACCCGATGGTTAGATGGCAAGGGCGATAGAGAGATGGGCAACATGGTAAGGGTACCCAACTAAGGTACACAAATATCTCTCTTACTGAACAAATCAACTGGCCCCTGAATGATACCGAGCTTACAAACAATTGCTTTAAAGTATTTTTAGAAAATGTGTAAAAGTGACAATACGCTGTCCATTGTGCTCACCAGCACTTCCCCTGGTTGGTCTGCCATGAGGCATGGAGACTCCGGTCATTCCTTCTACACGTCCCAGAAGCTGATGGAGTGGACAGAGGCTGGCTTGGTCGCGGGGGGGACTGCTACAGGGATGGGGACGTCCGAACCTTAGGACAGCTGATCGGGGAGGCGGATGGGGGGGGGTTTGTACACATACGGTGCACTAACTTGTATATTTGCATGGTTGTGGGCCACTGGGCCAAGAGAGCCCACACAACATGCGGTCTTACACTTACTGCTGACCCTGGGTTGCAGCAGACACCTCATAACTTGGATATATAAAGCCCTCAATGGCATGGTTCCAACTGATCTCATAACACTTAAATACGGGTGGGAAACCTTGCCCATGATATCTCGGAAAACGAATGGGAAAGAATGATGTCCCACGTACCAGCAGTTTCTCAAAACACTAGACTGAAGTTCACTCTATTTAATTCCCTGCACCAAACTTACTTTACTCCTAAGAACCTAGGAGACCTATTTGGAGATGACCCCAAATTATGTCCCCAATGTTCATCCCGGCAGTAGATTTTATACATATGGTCTGAGCATGCCCTATAATACAGGGATACTGGACACGTGCTGTTACACATTTGAGTGACACCCTGGGGCGGGAGCTAAATCGGTCACCCAAGGCATGCCTGCTGGGTAGGTTTCCCTGCTCTGCGCCCAAGAAAGCAGACTGATCGGCCTGGCAATGCCACTGGCAAGGAAGTAGATAGCTCAGCCTTGGAAGTTATCCGCGGCCAACCTTATACGAACTGGGTCACGGAAGTAGAATACTGGGCCAGAACGGAAGAAGAAGCGCTATAGAGGGAGGAGACGTGTGGATCCCGCAGAAGAACACTCTTGGAGATGTGAAGAACGGTCCTCCAAAAATTCATAGTATATTTGAACCCACCTGGGTCCCACCACTCCTCCCACTCAGACTTCGAAGACCAGGGTGACACAGATAGAAGACCCAAGGAAGGTAACGAAGATACGCCTGCCCCGACGAGTCCCTAAGCATGATCTTTCACTAGTCCCATGCACCTGCTACCAAACTCAATATGCCACTTAACCACATCACAGAATATTGATGATGAACAAAGCCTATACATGTGAATGTTATTTTTACTTGGTTTAGTTACATTTTGTACATGTATTCAGTGTCAACTTCAATTTGCTAATCCATGTAAAGTGATGTGAGATCTTTGTCATTTACAAAAATGTAAAACTTTATAAACGTGAATCCTATATGATCAATAAAGAGAGGTTTACAAAAACTGATATCGTGGCAAGACACCCACTGGCAAATGCTCTAAATCACTGGCAATTGCTCTGGCTAGCATTCCAGCCATCGTTTTTTGCCCACTCTGCCATTCTAGACAGAGGACAGCCTTATGCAAATCAGTATTGACCCTGCCCCTCATGGCACATTCTGACCTGAACTGAAAGACCCTCCCCAGAAGGAAACACAAGCAACTCAGACTGATTTCCTTCTTATAAGGCCACATCAGTGAAGTATAGCTTGGATCCAGTGGCACAGCGAGCAGGTATTGGAACATACCCATGGCTACTTAGGGCATTATATCAAACACACAAAAGGTGATGGGGGAATGCTTGCAAATAGTCTAAACGAACAGCAATCTCTCTGGGTAGCATTCCAACCATCGTTTTTTAGCCCACTCTGCCATTCTAGACAGATGACAGCCTTATGCACATCAGTATTGACCCTGCTCCTCATGGCACATTCTGACCTGAACTGAAAGACAGGCCATCCTCAAAAGAAACACAAGCAACCCAGACTGACTCCCCTCTTATAAGGCCCCATCATTGAAGTATAGCTTGGATCCAGTGTCATAGCGAGCAGGGGAAACCACATTAGGACATACCCATGGCTACTTGAGGCATTATAATCAAACACACAAAAAGGTGATGGGGGAATGCCTGCAAATAGTCTAAACGCACAGCAATCTCTCTGGGTAGCATTCCAACCTATTGTGTTTTGCATACTTCTGGATTTCCCACATTCTCCATCATCTGTTGCATAATTTGCAGATTTTAACAAAAAATGTTTCTAGCTCATCTAGATTAAAAGTTAATAAAAACACAGTCACACTTGCAGCACAGTGTGAGTTTTGCAGAGGTTAGCTGGTCACTTTTCAGTTGCTTAATATTGCATTTGGGTGATAAACTGATACTAATGAGGTTAAACTTGTGCTCAGACAGTTTTAACGTGTAAAAATAACAAAATAGTGAAATGATACTGCCATAAACTACCACAAACCTCTGCATAATTTGCCTTTTGTAGCTGCATACTTTAGTCGCCCCTGCTGCACAGTTCGGTCCTCCCATGCCACATAATTGTAGCGGCCTGCTTATAGCTGGACGGTCTGAAGACACGCCCACTTACTGTCACATAGCGCAGAGACAACTCAAGTACATGTCAACTCCATACAGGTTTGGAAAGTAGGTTACAAGACGCTATAGACCCTATCCATAGGGAAATCTCTACACTCATCCACAGTACACTACTCAGTGGGCCAGGGCATGTCCACAAACATCCACCACATAGACCCAGTCTTATGACAAACTCAAAACAGCAAACAAGCTCTATTTCTAAGCACTAGGAGACCAACGTATTGGTATATTACCTAACTACTTAACTTTATCTGCCAAAAACTGAGTGCCTAGAAGCAATTACATATAGGGCTCCCGCTTTTATGGTATTTATATTTTTGTTATTTCCGTCTGTATTTATCCATATTTATTTTTTTCTAATTTTACCTGTATTTATCCATATTTATTTTAGGTTTTGTGAAAAAATTAAGCTGAAATGTGTATATTTCTGCATTTATTTAACCAGTTAATGTGCACTTGTGCTTCAACGACTGGCAGGTTTCAATGATATATACACACTCAGATGGTAAAATATGTACTTGTAAGAAAATATGTAAATTTTAGTATCCAGGTTGTGCTAATCTACTGCTCTTTAAGGCTCTTTACTAAAATCCCTATATTTTTTTAATCCCCTTGCTTGTCAATCCGCACAGCTATAGGCGTGGCAGTCATGATTGACAGCATTTAGAATCACTCAAAAACAACCCATATTTCCATTTTTATCCACATTTAAAAATAAATACAGACAGGAAAATAAATGGTTTTCCGTCTGTATTTATCTGTAAAAATCAGTAAAAACGGAAAACAGGGAGCCTTAATTACATACAATGATAGTATCCTAGAACATTTATCGATTTATACCTGGTAGACTAAGGAATCGGGGGAAGAATCCCCTACTGGAGTGATTGAAAGTTGGTAATAATGCTGCTAAGCTGCTCCAAGTTGCCAGCTTACTGAAAACCATAAACTGTGTGCCTGTCTCTCATAATTCTTCATTCATCACACGGCTAAGCGCTGCGGCTCATAACACGATTAACTACACCTTGGAAATCCTCACACATGACATGGAAACACGTCCCACATAGGGTCAAAGCAACACACTTCCAGCGGTACACTGTTCATAGTGTAGCACTCTGCCCATATGGGCAAGCGCTTCAGCGTCCCTCATAGCAGTAATAGGCACTATATAAATATTGCAGTACAATACAGCCTGTGACTTGGTGCGGTATCCTGCTGGCTGACTTGCATATATCTGTGATATTGATGTAAGGCTGAGAGATACCAAATGCCAATTCCTTCCTGCTGCCCTCCAGTAAGCCCCACCTTCCCCAGAAACCTACTTCAAACAATTCCCATGGGACAATAAAAAACACAGCCGAGAAGTGAACCGACTATATAATGAGGCCTAATGGGTTCCAATTACCCTTTACTGTAGATGCTCTGAAAGAGGAGGGAGGATTAGCATCTCTGTGACAGTATAGGCGAGGGATGCTCAAGCTGTGCAAGGCAGGGAGCCATGAAGGTGGGAGGGAAAGGTGTGGGAAGATGGTGGGGGAATGAATCACGCAGGCTTTTATGTGGGAAAGGTCTCGGAGCAGGAGTGGTGGGATCTGGAAGTGATGCTAGCAGTATGGCCAGGCTTCCTGCTTTCACAAGGTCAGGATGCAGGCAGTGATGCTGAATTCCTTATATGCAGATGTTTTTTTATTTTTTATTTAACAGCAGAGCAAGCACTTTCATGCTCATCTACTCAGCCTATTTTCCCCCCCGTCCCCAGGGATTCCTCAGCTTTTCCAGTAAAAATCATTGTTTTCAGATCTAATAGTTCAATTGAATCAACTGAAGTGAACTAGCAGTACAACTCCCAGAATGCATCACTGTTAATTAAAAAACAAGCATTTAAGCACCAGGTCCTGGCAGCTCAGACTCCTCTGGAAATCTTCTATATTGTTCCCAGGTCTGTCTTTGCTCGTACATTTTGTTTACACCCACAAGTTTGCTCCAGATCTTCATGAAATCTCTTACTGATTGTTCCCACCTAAGAGACTTGTATTTACCTTTTTGTGTGCGTCACAACTTCCTTCTTTTGCAACTGAGCCTCTCCCCAACTAGTGGTGAAGATTTGCCTAAAGCTATTTAGTGTATTTATCCCACTGGAGTGTCGAGGTATTTTTTTAATGCATCTCTCATCGCTCTGTCAGTTCGCGAAACATATAAACTCGCATTGGGGCTATTCACAAATGTAACTTACAATCGTGAGTAACTTACATGCGTAATCTACTACTACTACTACTACTACTACTACTACTACTACTACTACTACTACTACTACTACTACTACTACTACTACTACTACTACTGCTACTACTACTACTACTACTACTACTACTACTACTACTGCTACTACTACTACTACTACTACTACTACTGCTGCTGCTGCTGCTGCTACTACTGCTGCTGCTGCTGCTGCTGCTACTACTACTGCTGCTGCTGCTGCTGCTGCTACTGCTACTACTACTACTGCTGCTGCTACTACTACTACTACTACTACTACTACTACTACTACTACTACTACTACTACTACTACTACTACTTTTAGCTTTTCACAAATCCCGAGTGTAAACACTGGGGTGTTTAAGTATTTTTTATTGCATCGCTCGTCACGCTCTCGGTTCCCTAAACTCATGCACATTTAGTCCTTGCACCCGTACACTTGTCGAATTGTAATGAAGCACATTAATAAATAATAGAAACTTGTTTTTTATACAGCACATTTGTCAATTGAAGGTATTATTATTACTATTTTTACTGGTACTCCATGTACCGACCTCTGGCAGATGGAAGACTGAGACAGTCTTGCCTGCATTCAATCTCTTGTAATACTTCTTACAGAAGATGTCAGTTGTGAGCATTAAACTCTCTGAGCTAGCATGGCGGTTACAGTGATGACATCCAACCAGGCCTCTCTTTGCGGAGCGGTCCTGCTTTTGAGCTCATATTACTGACAACAATGCTCATTTTATTTACCTTACAGTGGTGGCCGCCACAAACAAAGTGGTGAGGCGGGTGGAGGGGGTGCGGGAGAGCGCGGGAGGAGGAGCGAGAGGGGAGGTTTGATGATAATAAAAACAGGAGACTTACCTTAAGCTGCCGGCCTCCTTGTGCCTCGGTCTTCCTGTGCTTCCTGGTCCCAGCAGCCCCTGGGACAGCATCAAAGACTCCCTGTGCAATCCCAGCGCTGTTCTCATGCCATGACAGCAGCAAGGGGATTGGCCTGAGCGGGCTGGTTTGATGCTCAACTCAGGCAGTCTGTGCTGTTTCTCCAACCAGGCTGTGCAATTGAAGACACATAAGTGCGCATGTGTGTTTGGCCGGTCTGAGATGACCGGCCAAACACACATGCGCATTTAGAAGTGCACCAACCAGTCCTCCTTTCCCCTCCCCCAATGATGGTCCCGCCCCTCCCTACACACGCTGCCTGAGCCAGCAGCTGAAAAATAAGACAATGTTATAATATTGTTTTATTTTTGAGCTGCTGGCTGTGAGCCAGTGGAGCAACGGCCCCTGTTACCGTAGTCGTTTTATTTTCTCAAAGTGTTCCAATTGTGAGATGAGGCATTTCCCCTTATCTGGCTCAAAACGTTGCTCTTCTGGACTTATTAGGTGTTTAGGCCTCTGAGACAGTTTTAGTTTTCTCGCCAGGCTATTGATTTCCAAAAAACACCTACGGAATATATACAGGCAAAGGGTCAGCAGGCTTCATCTGTTGGTCTGTTAAACTGTCAGTCACATTTTGCTTCCGCCCACCTCAGCATAGAGCATGGGCAGTGCGGCAGCCCACGTTCCCATTGACTCACTTCACTTTGAATGACTGTGCAAAGCTTGTACATTTTGGTCACATCCCCCTAAAAATATTTCCTTTCTTTTCAGTTGTAAAGCTGGTTCAAAGCATGTTTTCTTAATCTTATTTATATTAACTTTAACTGCCGACTATTAATTTTGCCTACACTCCTTTTAAGGTTTACACTATAAAGTGCGTAAGTGACATTGCATCATTGTAGCTGCCTGTGTTTTGAGTAATTCATTATGTGGCGATTCATTCTTGTCTCTTTGACCAATAATAATAATATTAAATGCATGGCACAAATTCGCAATTTTCTTTTTTTTATTACGCATTTTTATTGAAAGCATAAGGCAACGTTATTAAAGAGACAAGATATTTTCATTTTTTCTTTTTGTGGCATATGCTTGCAATAAAAATAAATAATTATGCATCTCACTAGCTTGTCAAGGCCAGACCTACTAGCTTTGCCAATGCTTGTTAAAACCGTGTGGCTTGATGGTGAGGTGGAGGGGAGTGGTTCTGAGTTCCTGCACTGCTTGTACTGTCTGCACCCTTTCCCCCTTTGCAGTCATGGCAGCAGACTGAGCATTGAGAGTGTTTGAGGTGGTGGTGTGGTCTTAAGTAAAGTAATGTACTCTGTATTACTTATAGGAATCTCCAGAGCAAGAAGGTTTGAGAAGATTTCAAGTTGTAAAGGTAATAAACACTAGAGTTTTGGACCTCTGTCATTCTTTGCACAGTGGACCGCATACATGGAGAATAATTTTTTGTTAAAGATTAGTAAATGACCAGATCTATCCCACATAAGTGTTATTGCGTGTAAGCGCTTGAAAGTTCATGTCCACTGCTTTATCCATCATTACCAGGGGATGATTTGTTTCCTGCAAAAACAGATTTTAACATAAATTTCGAAGTAAACGTTCTTGTGGGAAAATTGAATCAGAAAAAGTAGGTTTGCTGGGCTATATTCTTGAACATTACAAAGTTTTCAAAAAAACCTTTGTAAAGATTGTGAAGTCCTGCAACTTCTCCTTCTCACTTGTACATCCCGATGAATGCCTAGCACAGTATGCCTTGGACAGAGATGTGTTGATTCTATAAGCCTTTTGATGGCGGGAATGTAGATGGCAAATTGAATACATAAATAATAATGGCCCTGTATCTTTCTTTGAATTGAAATTTTCCCATTCAATCATCCCACACCCTTTCACACACTACATATGAATGCACAGTTAGAATGCAGAGCTTTTCTTGGTGGTACAGGATTGTGTTAATAGATATCTCGAGATACATGTTTCAGTTCTATCACAGTATTTTTATTCAACGCTGAATCCTTTGTAATCTTTCGTAAAGTGCATCAAAGTAATAGAGTGATCTTGAGCACTAACGTCAACGTAGGGTCAGTTCAGACAGATTCATGCAGGATTATCAGAATAGCCGCATAAAATACATTTACATACGAAGACTAAAATTGAACAAAGTATGCATAGTTACCCTGAATCCCTTGCATGGATTCTGTTGTCGTATACCTTTGTAGGATAATCCTGGCCTAGAGCGGGCCAACAAAAATAAATCTACATTCCAGTAATAATTGAGGTGGAACAAGTATGGAAGAGCAAGATGCTGATCTGAGAAGCATCTATTTGGAAAGAACCTTTTGTGTTATTTGTTGTTTCTATTGTTTTTCAAAAATGGAGTTGCCTTGTGACTGTGTCATGTGATTGAGATCTTACAAATTTTCTTCAATAAGAAAGGAAAACAGTGTGTGGATAGGTGATGGGCCTGGGACAGGGGGGGCACTCCATGTACTTTGCAGGGGGCCCCCCTCAAGTTTTGTTACGCCACTGGCAAGCACTTGAGAGGAGGTGACAGGATACAGCCAGAAGGCCAATATAATCAGTTGAGAAATTAATACTCCACTGGGCTAAGCCAAGCTGTGATTGACAAAGTCTCAAGAGAATGGCTGAAAGAGGCTGGTTAAAGAAAGGGGCTGACCCAAAGCCAACTCTATGTGTGTTGCTAGCAGTAGGTGTGCTTGACAGCTGGACTGTCAAAACCCAGACACAAAAATCAATGCCTGTGCTCTTCTGGGGCATTAAAGGACCAGAAATGTTTTCTGAGACCAATTTTTTCCTAAACAGTAAATATTCAGAATTTCGAATTCTTATCTTTTAATATTCTGTGCCAGTCTTTTGGCCAGCACTGTTTGAATGATTGTGGTTAAATGCACACAGCAAAATGAGTTGATGTTGGTGTCGTGCAAATTTCCGGCGAGACATGTACTTGGTGCAACAGATTGCGAGTTTTCCTAACGTTGTTCTGGTTATTTTCTCCACTTGTTTTCTTTGGAAACCAGTATAAAGAGATAGGATATGCTATGCAGAGGTTACCGGCGTTGTTTGCCTCTAGTGGGCTTCTTCATGGCACATGCACTAAGACCAGCGTTAACTGCCAGCACTGTCATGGCTCAACTCTCAGGCAACCAGACAGAAATGGGTGGTTATTTATAGTTTCAAAACCTTTGTGAATTCTAGATTGTCTTCCTCAACTTGAACTGCAACTAGGTACTTGTTTCATTATTTACTTTCCTGGCACATGAATGCGCAGCTAAAGTCCACTCAAGACTGGATCCTTGATTCTGTTGGCACAGCTTGGCCTAAGGAGTCGTGTTGACCTGTTCTCATGGAATACACAGCGTGGATAGACTCTCGCTTTGCCCTACAATCTTGATAAACCAAGCATGGCAACTCAGCCCTCTTCCACTAAGAACATAAGGGCGTGGCTCACAGCCAAGATGTTCTGCAGCACCTGCTGATATCACAGGCGCCATGTTTAAGTGGCTCGTGGGGTCTCAGCCCCATTAATGGTTCATGTTGGACCTTGCTCATTCTTTTCTATCCTGGCGGGGTGAGGAGAAGAAATGTTCTAGCTATACTGCGACCTGAAAAGGAGGGTCGGGGGTAAGGACACCTGATGAAGGCCCAAAATAAACCCATCTCTAGACTCACCGCACCATTGCCAGGCACCACATGCTTTCTGAAATAACATGCACAGGCAAACCCGTTGAGTAGCATCGATAAAGGCTGCTGAGGGGACACATGCATGAAGGCAGCTGAACGCCGCTCTTCACTCTTGTCCAAGTTCTGGCTCCCAATCTTTATCACTTCAAACAATATCCTCAGGACATTTTACTCATTCAGAAGGATCCATTTCAAACGCAGCAATCAAGCTTACCTCCCCTGTCTTACAACATGGTACTTCTTTGATCCATTTGTGATCAGTTCTACCCCCAGTCACGGCCGGCACAGATCGGGGGTGGCAGGGCGGTGAAGGTTAAGGAGAATAAAAATAATAATAAAAAAATCTTAGTCTTGCCGTGTCTCTCCTCCTCGTCCCTCAGCACCTCCGGAACAGAACAGAAAGCACACTCAGGCTCCCCAAGCTAATCTCAACACTGCAATGCAGCGCTGTGATTGGTCGGAGTGCCGCAATTCGGCGCTCAACAGGGAATGGGAGCCTGGGCATGTTCTCTACCTAGGCTGTAACGCAGCCTAGGTGGACAACATGCTAAGTGCGCATGAATGTTTGGCTTGCTCCAGACGGCCAGCCAAACATTCATGCACACTTGCAAAGTGTGCTTACCAGTCCCCTTGCTCCTGTGTCAGAGCAGCCCCACTCCACCCGGCAAAGCCGCCGCAGCAGGACAAAATAAAATGATGATAACCTTGAGTTATTATCATTTTATTTTTCCTTTATTTCGCTGCTGTACAGCAGTGGGGCGACGCTCCTTCGCCTTAGCGGAGGAGCCGCCACTGACCTACCCCCTAGTATACGGACATATACATGTGATAGATAAAACAGACTTGTAAAACTCATGTTTCCATATGTGGTCCTTTCTAGTGTATTTGTCTTTGTAGACTGCTCACATAGTCAGGAGACCACTTCAGAGCATTAATAAATATAAAGCATGATCACAAACCTGATATCCCCTTATGTGAAACTGCACTCCTGTTTTAAGGCACACTTTCTTTAATGTATCTCAAACTCACATGTTTTAGACGTAGACCGCATCACTGATGTTAATTTCAAGAGTCCCAAAGACAAAAGACAGCAGCATGCTTCCAAAATCCTTCTTTGTATTCTTTACTTTGCATTTTACTGCATGTCAGGGATGACTGTTTGTGATTGCATGCAGCAGCTGCATAGAAACAGCCCCCCCTCCACTTAATCAGCTTCTTCAGCAGCACGTACCCTGGTAGGACCCAGAACAGATGTTAATATTATGACCTTCACAGACGCCTGGGTGCATGAAACACTTCAGCATGGTGCAGGGCACAGACATCGAAGAGGGAGCACTAAGTCTTCAATTAACACATTCCTGACGTCACTAAGGTTATCTGGTGTCTTCACCAGTACTAAACCTAGATCTGCTGAGTCAAAGTTTGGCAGACAGGCTTGTAGTCCATTAAACTGTTGTAAAATGGCGTACAGACATCTGCCACATTTTCTATGGAGTATCTCTTCAGTGCTTAATTTGTTCCAGGGCCCTCGTCAGGAGGCCGCTGCAGCTTGCACCACTCATTGCTCCTGACATAGCTGCCAATGACAGCACCAACACAACTACAAACCATCACACTCCTACAAGTGTGACACTTCATAATATTCAAGCCTCCCAAAGCTATGGTAATAGCTTGGACGCAGGTTTTAGTCCTTTCTAATGTATTTTGTAATAATAAACAACTGTTGAATTTTGATGTGCCCACCACTAAATTAGGTAAACAGTGCCACCATGTGGCAGACTGTCATAAGTGCCGGTGTTGACAATTATGTGCCTGTGCCGAGCACCGGAAACCACCGGCTCAAATTAAACACTGCTCATCTTTTAAATAAGGCCTGTAGTATCTTCAGTGGTGCTGTATTACAAGCGCATTTTAGTCAGTGGCACTCTAAATACCGCGGACAGGACAGCTGCCACATTTTTGTAGAAGTAGCCTGTTCCCCAAACTCTAAGCAAGGTCATTAGGCTCTAGATTAGTAATTCAGTGTAATATGTGTATGACAGGAATTATAAGATCCAGCTTAAAACAAATATTTGGTAGCAGTATTCTTTTCTTCAGAATTGTGATGTTTGTTTAGACGGAAAGCTCTGTTGAGGTAATTGGTATATACATTGCTCCCTGTCTGTCCTGGGTGCAGATAAATAGAACCATGGATAGAGTGTAGCATGTGTAATGTTGTATTACATTTTACACATTTTTACAACACTGTTTATTTGTGAAAAAGTTTTCATAGAGAAGGAAAAACTGGTCTGCGGTGTGTTTAGTTGACGAACGACGCATGGTAGGTAAGCTGACCAAATAAATCTCTCCCAGTTGCAGAAGAGTTCTAATGACAAGATCCCTCTGTGAGTTATGTGTTTAATGTTGGCATCCAGTTATTCGCTGGTGTGACACCACAAAAGTGGTCAAATGTTATGCCCCTCTGTTCTGCCGCTTAACCTCTAGTGCATACCCCCCAAAATAAAATATACTGATAAATTACAGGAAGACATATCAAAAACAACAGTGGTTTTATCCACTTGTATTAATTCGTGTAGACAATATTTTAAATGTGAACTATGGTCTTAACATATTCCTTATCTTAGGTAGTACATTTTCAATATGATCCCTCGTAAGGCATCATTCACCTATGCAAACCACAGAGGTGGTGCTTTTATTCAAACCCACCGAGCGCGGCGGTGGAATGGTGGTTGGTGGTCTCACTTGCATTCTCTGGGGTCTCCACAGATAGGAGGGAGATGGGAGAATGCGGGCAGTGCGGTGCCTGTGCCAACTGCACAGGACTCTGCAGACATGCGCTGAGAGGAAAAAAGAAGCAGGGCAGACAAGTGGCGCTCGCAGAGCCGCGATCAGCACTGTGCGGGCTCTCCACTCCCAGTGTGAGAGCAGGAAGTGCAGCTTTCGGCTGGGAAGGGGTGGGAGGGCAAGGAGGGTGGTGGGGGTGAGTGGCAGGAGGCCAGGTCTTTTTTTCCTGTTTGGGTGGCGGGAGTGGCTGGGGAGGTATATGCAGAGGGTGGGTAGTGGGAAGAGGGCACTTGGGATCAGGGAAGGTAAAGATTTTTTTCCAGAATGTGGTGGGGGTAGGTGGCAGCAGCCAGGTATTTATTTTATAATTTGGGAGAAGTTACATTGAGTGTGATGGAGGTGAGAGTAGGAGCAGTTTTTTTTTACATGTTACATATGACTCCCCATTCCTCTTTGCCCCTGCATATATGTAGGGGCAAATGATTTGGGGAGGAGGGGAGTTGTATACAATGTAAATGTATAGATGGGTAAAAAATGAATAACGGGGATATTTTTTTTCACCTCGTGGTTGTGAGTGACATCCTAGACAACTCAAGCTTCGCTCCAGTCTGTTCAACCCCTTGTGAAAATAATTTCTGTGTTCCAGTTACCCATCTATAATTCTGTATCTTCTGCATGGCTCTCAATGCGAGCCACTTGCGTGAACACCAGATTCAAAATCTGGTTACTCACAGCAATGATGTAGCAACAGTGGATAACAAAAGGTTTTTAGCAATGTTTCTATGCCATCAAGGAATTCCTGGCTGCTCTGAACGTCCTCTGAGCTAGAGGGCTGAGGGTATAGCTTTCCGAGGGAAGAGGTGAGATGGGACAGAGATTTTGGGTTTGGGTGTCTGAAGGCCAGTTATTTAGTTTTGTTTTACATTTGGGACAGGCAAGCTATTGGCTCTCCATTATGTCTCTGCCCCTGTGTAGCAGTTGAAAGACTGGGCAGGAGATTATGGGTCCATACAGAACATAACATTATACATGGGTAACAAGTGAATAATGGAGATGTTTTTCATCTCGGGGTTGTGAGTGTCATCATAGACAACTTGAGCATCACTTGCATTGTCTATTTAATCACTCAGAGCCCCATAGTGAAAAACATCTGTTATTCAGTGTTACCCGTCTCTAATTCTATGTATTGTTACTATTTATTTTATTTTAATTATCATTAGAGCATTGCAATATTGTGTGCGCCATGAAGTCAATGAAGTGTCTCATGGGCTAATGGTTGATTGAATGTCTGCTCCAACATTCCAATGTTTTTGATTCTGTTTGTCCCTGTCTATTTTAGAGCATTGCACCCTCACTGGGTGGAATGGTCAAGCAGCATTATACTTCTTCTGCCTCCGGTTATACTGGTTGTTAAAGGCCCTCTCCCTCAATTTAGCCTCAGGCCTATAACTTGGAAAGGGAGCCTGTAACGATATTTATAGCCTTTGGCAGTAAGCTTTAATGTTGTACTTTTCTGAAATATCTGTTAAAGCATAGGCACACAGACTTGTTTCCATGATCAAGTTGAAGCCATGGGTGAGATGAAATGTTCTGGGGCTGTATTACACTAAAGGCACATTTTCAATGGTTTGCGCCAGGCGCACCTTTCAAAAAGTGCGCCCTGCGCGCAAACAATGAAAATGCACCGTATTACCATGAATGTGCTGCCCCCAGGGCAGCTGTGAACTCACGCTGCCCTGGGGGCAGCTCATTCCTATGAAAAACGGACCAGCTGTTTTGAAGCTGCTCCGTGTTTTCACCGTGTAGGCAGCAACCTGCCTCCACTTTGAAGGGGGATTAGAGATCCCCTTTCAGGCGGGTGCAGTGAGCGACTGCACCCGCCTGCAAGGGGATGTCTGGGGGGGGGGGGGGATTCATAGGACCCCTTTTCCTCCCTCCAGAGGGCTGTTCTCAGGGGGCGCACTGACAGTAAGCCACCTTTTAGGTGGTGCACTGTCAGTGGCCTCCTGAGAGCGTCTATGCCTCTGTGCCCACATCTGTAATACGGAGCGGGCACAGAGGCAAAGGGATTCCCTCATTTGCATGAGGCACGCCCCCATGTAAATGAGGGAACACCCTCTGAAGGTAACGCTGGCGATATAAGTGTACCAGCGCCATCAGTATTACAAAAGGGGACGCACAAGCGTCTGCGACCCCTTCTGTAATACCAAAGTGCCCCGGGGGCGCGCAAAGCGGGCGCAAACGCCCTGTGTGCCCCGGGGCACTTTCATAATACGGCCCCAGATCTTCTTGTACATTTTTTAGCTACTGACCTCCTTCCCTTCTACAGGGCCACAGTTTTATTAAGGAGACAGTTAGGGGAGATGCTCTTAACACTCTGCTAGCGCAGGCTGTCCAGAAGTCCTTATATCACCACTCAATTGAAATAAGGTTTAGCAGCTACATCTGACATCAGAAGTAGCCTGATTGCATGTATGTATGTATGTATGTATGTATGTATGTATGTGTATACATACCTATGTACAAAAGAGGGTTTGAACACAGTTCTGAAGTTGCTTGCTGGAAGAAATGGTTTTTACTTTCCTTAGAAGCGAGAGCTGGTACCAGGCAGTCTTTGTTTTTTTGGTAGTGTGTTCCTTGAGGGTGAGGTTAGTGTTCAGGTTGAATCCAAGTGACTTAGCGTTCAATGAAGGTTGGGGTTCGAAGCCGTCAAGGTTCATTAAACGGAGCCAGGTTAGTACTGAATCTTGTTTATTGTTCTTGGCAAATAACAAGAATTCTGTCTTGGTTGGGTTGAGCTTCAGGTAGGTGCTGGACATCCAGGTCTGGATGGTGGGCAGACAGTGTTTGAGGCGTGGGATGCCTGAAGCTGAGGAGACTTGCAAGTAGAGTTGTGTATCCTTGGCTTATTGGTGAATATTGATGCTGTGATCTGTGAGTGGAGCAGCAAGTGGCTCCACGTAGAGGTTGAAGATGACAGGAGACCGTTTGAGGCCCTGGGGACCTCCACAGGTGATAGCGATCTTTTGTGACTTGGACATGTCCATGTGAACAAACTGGTGTCCGTTGGAAAGGAGAAACAATGGAGAACATCGCCAGTGAATACCATTCAAGTTTCTAGGGTGCATATGAGGGGGTGATGGTCAGCTGTGTCAAAGGCATCTCAGAGGTCCAGCAATATCAGGAGGCATGGGTCATCTTCACCTGTGGTCAAGAAGGCATGGTCTGCAATTTGTAAGGTAGCGGTTTCCGTGGTGCAGCATGATCTGAAGCCAGACTGGTAGTCATGCAGGAGATGGTTAGTTTTGATGTGGTCTTGAAGTTGAACACAGACTGCTTTTTCAATGATCTTGTGATTGTGGTCCAAAATGTTATATGGGATAAACTCCCCCACCCAGCTTTACATTATCAGCAGAGTTTGTGGAACCATACGGCAGTGGAGGACCAAATTACGTGGCATGTTTATCAATTATGCAGCAATAAAAGGGATATAGTGTGGCCATTCTGTGGCCGTATTATTTTGCTATTTTGTGATACTGCATAGGCAAAGGTTGCACCTCAGTACCAGTTCAACACCTGAATACAGCAACCAACAAAGAACACGTGACTAGGTAACCTTTGCACAGGGTTTGGCACTGCACGGCACCACACGTCAAGCTTTTGTTAGTAACTATTGATCCATTAGCAGTAGAATTTTTTTTTTTCCAATGTCTGCAAATTATGAAGCAGATGGCGGATATTGTGGCAAGTATGGTAAATCCATAATTATGTGAAAAACACTGTGGCCAAAGAATCGCATAATTCCACTGGCCTTACAATCGGTGTTGCATGGTACCCAGGTCACTATGGAGCAACAGAATTGCACTAAAAAAACATAAAATTAACTTACCGAAAAGCATCCAGCCAGAGGCGAAGAGGTGACATTCTTCTGTTGTGTCCAGGACAATGTTTGACTTAATTGGAAGCCCGTTCGAGCTGTTCTGCTTGCAGGCATTTCCTGAATTGAAAGTTATGGGCACCATTCCGAGTAAAGGGCAGAGACTGTGCCAAATTTCTGGGGTCCTGGCACTCTAAGACTTTGCACTATACTTTACAAGGTTATAGGCTCAGTGTCTTTACAAAGGGGGTGGAACTTGTTGGAACTTTGAGTTGACTTGTATATTATCTACGGAATCCTGGTTGCCTCCATCTTCCTCTCTTCTTCAGGCTGTGACTACGGGAGTTCCTCAGGGGTCCTCCCTCAGCCCTCTTCTTTTGAACATTTATGTGACCCCCCTGGTCTATCTGGCTGAAAGCCTGGGAGCTAAGGTGATGGCCTACGCCGATGACACCCAGCTGCTCTTTACCTGGGACAGTGATGACAATTCTGTCGCTCGGCTCATCACTGTCTCTCTTCCATTTTTAGGTGGCTTGCGGCTGCACAACTAAAATGTAACGAGGAGAAGTCAGAGATTCTCCTGTTTGGAAAATTCCCCCCCAGGTTCCGGGAAGCGCTGTGGCCACCTGATTTTCCCCTGCCCTCCTCAGAAGGGAAGCCGGCGAAGAACCTGGGGGTATGGTTTGATGAGAGCCTATCCTTCTCCTATCACATCACGAAGTTGGCCGGTATCTGCTTTGGTCTTCTCAAGACTCTAAGAAAGTTCTTTCCTCTCCTGCCTCAAGCAGCAAGAGAAACGGTCACCTGTGCTCTCATCCTGTCATGGCTGGATTATGCCAATGCGCTTTACATTGGCATCCCTGGCTACCTGATTAAAAAGCTCCAGGTAGTCCAGAACTCGGCAGCCAGACTTCTCCTGGGCATCTCCACCAGACATAGCGTGCATCATCACTTGCGCGCTCTTCACTGGCTTCCCGTAGCGGAACGGGTAAAGTTCAAATCACTGGTCCTGGCCCACCGCGCCCTACATGGCATTGGTCCATCCTATCTACAAAAGCGGTTTACCTTCTACGTGCCTTCACGACCGTTGCGATCGGCATCCCACCGACTCGCACTGGTTCCCCGATTTCAGTACCAGAGGCTGGGAGGCAGGAATCTGACTCGGAGGGCTGCGGCAGCGTGGAACGCACTTCCCCTGGCATTACGCAATATTGAAGATTTGACAGCATTCAAGAAAAATCTGAAAACTTATCTTTTCGTTTGCTAGTTTTCTTGCTCCCTTTAAGACATCGCGCCGGGACACTCATGAGTAGCCGTGCGCGTTATAAATCTAAATAACATAACATATTACATCTGAATGGTGATTCACTATTCGTTATATAGAGCCACATATGTGCACTGTCGTGGCACATTTTCATCCTCTAGTGCCATCTTGTAAGCCAGTTATCATCAAACTGTAGGACACCTTCGGGGGGCTCCATGTCATGTCATGGGTGAAGCACTGGCACAGTCAGAAGGTCGAATACTCAAAAGGCATTTGCAACATTGGGGCTTTGCCAATCTTTGTTGCTGATATGAACATCATCGGTCAAAAAAAAGAAAAAAAATAGATCAGACCAGTATGATGTATGCACCCCTGCATAAGTCATGAAGCAGCAGCCATTCTGGAACCAGCAAGGTGACACATACATATGTATGCATTACCATGTATGCGTGTGCATACGTCATGGCGCAGCAGTAAGGTTGGCTTTTTTTTTATTTTTTATTCACCATTCCAAGATGGCAGACTTCATCTTGTACCAGTACATTTTAGTAAATGGAGTGGCTTGGTAGCAAACTGCAGATTCTGGACCCTCCTAAAAGGAAAAATAAAGCTTGAAATAAACACATGGTGGGGAATGTTGGGGGAGCAACAGATGAGCTGGGGATGAGTCAGCCTAAACATATCACCAGGGAAGTGAAGGGGCAGAAGTGCAAAGGGGCGAATGGGAGACCGTGAGAAAACACATGCATTCCCATGGAAGGTGCAAAACAAAAGAAAAAGGTAGTATCCTGAATGTAAGCAGTGGAAGGATACAAGTCATCAAATCCAAAAGGATGATAAAAAAGTCATGCTCCAGGGAAGGGACAAACAAAACAAGAGGGGAAAAAAACATTGAATAAGATGCAAACAACTGAAATTGACAAGAAAGCTAACTAATTATAGGCAATGGGCTGACCCAAAGTCCACTGTAAGTATTGGTATTGTACACATTAGGTGCTTCGACAACACAGCTTCCAAAAAAGGGTCTCTCAAAAACAGAATTTAAAAAGAAAAAGTGAGCCATGACACCTGAAGAACAAGAGAGAGCAGATATGTTACATCCTTTCTTCCTTTAATTATGCTAATCCTCGTTGTGCGTATAGCCAGGGCCACTGGAATTGTGCGATTCTGTGGCTGCAGCATTTTCTTCATTTTCATAGAACTGCCATATAATCCATCATCTGCTGCATGATCTGGGAATTTAACAGAAAAAATGTGTTTCTAGCTCAAATTGATCAAACGTTATTAAAAACAGAGCAACACGTGTTGCAGTGCAGTGGAAGGCTCTTCACAGGGGTTGACTGGTGACTTTCAGCTGCTTATTGATGCATTTCGGTGCTAAACGGGTACTAACATGTTGAAACCTCTGCCTATACAATGTTAACATGAGTTAAAATAAAATAATGAAGTCATACTATCTTAAAATGTGCAGTGGCCCTGCACATAGAACACACTACAAACACAGATTGTTTAGGCACTTTATAATATTAGCGTCCAACCCACTCAGTGGCTTTCACTTTATCAAGGTCCAGAGCGTGAAGCCCTGCAAAGATTTAAAATGATGCCACACAGATCACCCGTAGATGTATGCAGCAGGGGCATTATTACTGAAGTTTGAGATTTCTGCCCTGCAGGCGATGCACATATCCTTGTACAAAAGCATAAACCAACTAAGATATATCACTATTTTCTTAACATGTGAGCTGCAAATCACATGCAGTGCTATGCAGAAGGGACGTTATTGGTGCTACTAAACTGCCAGACTCAAGTAAAAAATGTCTTTTAAAACAATTGCGAAGTGTGTTAATGTACATAAACCTATATACGGAGTATGATTGGGAAGGGCTTAAAGTTAGCATTTGCTTGAAGCATAGGTGGTACCCTGGGAGCTGCAGTTTACTGATGTCTGCACAATAAATGCAGGTGCCTGGGTGCTGTGCTCCGGAGGTCAACGGGGTCTCGGCTTAAAGTGTGAAACCCACTGCCCTAAGCCTTAAGCATCTAGTGTCAGCTCAGCTGTCACATATTTTGTGTTTTATGCTGCTATTTCCAGTTTGAATGCAGGATCAAGGCCTGGACAGATGTTACAGATGCAAAGCTCTCAGCCCTTTGTATGTGCTAAAGAGTTTTTTAATCTGACTTGCATTAAACTGACTCTAATATTGGTTTACTAAATGCTTTTTAGTGTGTTCAATTCCACACTACCATTCTGTTTTTTTCTTCATGTTTGCAACCATACTTTTATGTGATAGAGCAGTGCCCCAAGATTTGAAGTTGTTTATGGAGAAGATGATGGCTTGACCATATGATAAAAGGATATTGCAAGTCACTAAAGAGTTCTCTGACTATATAGAGGAACAAGGCTAAAGGCTGACTTCAATTATAAGGTCATGGAACTTTGATGACTGTATTTCCTACTGTTTGTAAAAAAAATAAACATATTGCCATAAATATCTCCTTTTTGCGAATCACAGTTCATTTTACAAAAACAGGGAAGAAGAACGAAAGGCCTGTTCTCGTTTTCGCTGTTTAAACTGTAGCTGCACTTATACTGCGTGACCTGCCTTTCATCTTGCTAGTTGTCTCTAGCAGCAGGCATTATGATGTCACAAACGAGGGGTGTAGCTTTAATTAGTGCAGCAGGTGCAGTGGCACCTGGGCCCGAGGCCAGACGGGTCCACTGAACCCTAATTACTGCTGTAGTTTACAAATGAATCCGCAGTCAGTGGACCCATTTCCTTCCTTGCACTAGGGCCCATGACACACTGGCTATGCCATTGGTCACTATACAACTGCAATAACGTTTTACACCTGAGCATCGACATCATTTTCTTATTACAGGCGACTACAGACTGCACTACTCAACTATAAAAAGGTGAAGGGAGAGGGGCTTTTATACAGGGATTACATGATCCCATTAGTTCTATAATTGAACACTACCTGGTGCATGACAATATCCGCTGTGGCTAAAGCTGTGGGTAATGCTTGTGGGCGCAGAAGAAGGCCGGGAAAGGTAGGGAAAGGAAGGTGGTAAAATTGTTTTAACTTTAGTTTTCTCCTGGACTGCATAATTGATGGGGCACAGTGGATCTGTCTGCGCATTAAGATCATTGTGGCACATTTGTTCTGCTGTGGCAATTGTGGCACATTTGTTCTGCTGCGGTAATTGTGGCACATTTGTTCTGCTGCGGTAATTGCGGCACATTTGTTCTGCTGCGGTAATTGCTTCACATTTGTTCTGCTGTGGTAATTGTGGCACATTTGTTCTGCTGCGGTAATTGTGGCACATTTGTTCTGCTCCGGTAATTGTGGCACATTTGTTCTGCTCCGGTAATTGTGGCACATTTGTTCTGCTGCGGTAATTGCGGCACATTTGTTCTGCTGCGGTAATTGTGGCACATTTGTTCTGCTGCGGTAATTGTGGCACATTTGTTCTGCTGCGGTAATTGTGGCACATTCATTCTGCTGCAGTGTGTAAATTATCTGGGGAGCCTATGGGCAAAGGTAGTCGTGTAAGGAGAAGGCAAGTAAGGCCTGGTCACGCAGAGGCACTACCATCGCCAGGGGTGCAGCTTCGGCCAAGCCCTGAAGGCCAGTTGTAAACAGGCCCAGCACTTCAGGTCACAACAACAGATGAGCAGATGATTTGTGGGTATAGTAAAGCTAGGAAGACCTGAGGTAGAAGGGATGTAATGATTCCAGCCATCAGAATGGCATGTCTTGCTCAGCAGGTGAAGCATGTTGGGGGGAGAGTATCCTGCATAATGTGTGCACTTTGCCTGTTACTCTGTAGAGTGTCACTGTCCCATCTGCTCTTAAAGACATGACGTTCCTTGCGTTGCTGCACAAACTGGTTTGTTATAGACTGAGGGCCTGTTTACGAGTTTGGCGGATGGGATACTCCGTCACAAACGTGACGGATATTCCGTCCTCCGTATTTCAAGATCCATAGGATATAATGGAATTGTAATTTGGCGGACGGGATATTCATCATGTTTGTGAAGGAGTAACCCTGCCCGCCAAACTCATAATCAGGCCCTAAGATTGTTATATGTTTGAGAATGGATCTGCATTGGTGCAGCAGTGTCGTGGATTCATTAATAGAGTAGCATGTATGAGGGTGTTGAGGTGCATTGGCAGACCTCTGTGTGTCCCTTTTGTGGAATTGCAAGTGTGCTACATAGTAGTCCCTGGGGACACCTGAAGAGTTCTGCAAAGGTCTTACTGTTGGAACAGCCGGCGATGAAGTAGATCAGGATTGGGGTGAACTGAGTGTATTTGTGCGCTAATGCTGTAATAGATGGATTGCACCAGGTTAAGAGTTTATGCATTTCATGGTAAGGGTACAGAGAAAGAGTGCCAGGAATGATTTAGGTGAGAGATGAGGTGCTTCAGAAACGTTGTCTTTGGGCAGGGCCACTGGAATTATGTGACTGTGCGGCGATTATCGCATGATTACAGATTTGCCTCATATTTCATCTGCCACATTATCTGCAGATTTTAACAAACCAATATTTGTTTCTAGCTCAGACGGTTCAGTTACAAAAAATGCGTCAGCACCTGTTGCCGCACAGTGGAAGGCCCTTTGCAAAGCTGGACTGGACACCTTTCTGTTGCTAATTGCTATATTTGGGTGTTAAACTGGTACTAAGGTGCAACTAATTCCCAGAAAGTGTTACCAAGTTTAAAAATGATAGAAATAATGAGTACTACTACAAAATGTGCTACATAATGCTGCAAAATTTGATTTTTCTTGCTGCATAATTTATTCAGCCCAGCCGCATAATTTAGCCCTCCCCTGCCGCATAATTCCAGTGGGTCCAAAGTCTCGTATAGCTATGGTGCTACAGTTTGAGGATGGAGTGCTGCGACATTATGGGCCCAATTGTCAGTTACGTGCCACTAGGCAGAGTAGGCTAATGCCAGTGATTCAATTGGCTGTAGTAGGCAGCTGCCTTATGATGCTACTGCACATGGCAACAAGAGGCTGACAGATTACGACAAAGTGCCCTTAAGGTCTTTTGCTAAGGGAAAAGGAGCACTCAAAAGGCAAAACATTATTTTGCCTGCAGTTCCGAAAGACCTTGCAGTGGGGCTTCTCTGACTTTACATTCCAGTCTGGGTCAGAGAAAGGCATTTGGGTGCCACGGAACAGGTGCTTGGAAGATAGCCAGGGCATATGTGAGTGTGCAGAAAAGTTCAAACAGGTGACGGTGGAATTGGAAAAGTGCAGGCACATAGGTAGAGGTAAATGGAGGAGAATAAGAGGCACAGAGGGATGAGAAAGAGTGCCAGATTTAAGATGTGCAGGAAACGCACAGAGGTGCTACTCTGAAATCCATGTGAAAGGTATACGCAACAAAAGCATGTGAAGAGGGGTGTACCTAAGGAGTATGGTTGGGGAAGGAAAACGCTAATGGATAAAATAATAATTAAATAAAATGAATCCCTACATCTTTAACAAAATTCGTTGGGGGGTGGGGAGGGGCACCAAATATTTTCACCCTGGGCCCCACAAAAGTATGTGAGAGCCCTGTGCAGAGGGGACTACTGAACTTCATTTTTAAAGTGACTTATGACATTAACAGAGGTTCATACAGTTATTCCTTCGTTTTCAAGGAATGTCTCAGTTTTTCTGATGGGTAAAAGAGCTAAGCACAGCAAAGGCTGCGCGAGCTACAAGATGGCCGCTCTCAGTCTACGGACCTGGGTCCAGCAGGCTTGTTTCCAGGCCTCGGCGGTCATTACGGTAATTGTGCTACTTGTCGTGCTATGGCTTGTGAGTCGCCTGAGGCGGCCGTCGGGGACCAAGAAGACCGACATGAAGAAGGAAAACAAGGCCTTCATCATCAGGTCTCTGGTGGCTGGTCCGTGGGAGGGGAGCGCCTCATGTGTAATGCACCTTGTCAGCATCGCCGCTGTTGCAGCCGCACGCGTGGGCACTGCTAATTAGTTGTGGCACCCTTCAAAGCGCCTTCTCACTTATTCATCATGTCAGAGAGGTGTCCTCTCTAATCCTGGAGATTAAACGGCAAAGGTTACTTTTCATGGCCATCCAAGCACACGTATAGGTAGGTCCGCGTCACAGTATTGCGCTAACGTCTGATTGCGCATTGTTTTAAATTATTTTCGTCCCAGTCTGTTACAGCCACATTTCACTGCCTCTCTCTGGTTTTGCACAGATATCCAAGTGAATTGAATGCGACTTCCATGGCTGTTTGTGCCGTCTGCTCTAACAGGTTTGAATCCTTGTAGGCCATTCAGGCTTTCAACCGCGTGAGGATGAACAAAGGTAGTACCAGTGGCCAAAGGGGCTGAAATGAGACCCGAGACGTTAACTTACCCGAGTACAATTGACCTGGGATTTGTTTTATTGAATTGAGCAGGCAGGCTCAGGTGTTGGAGGCAGGTGAAAATGTTTGGGCGTCACGCTGCTGCGCATACATGCCAACATTTTTGAAGAGGAAAGTGAGAGATTAAAAAAAAATCTTGAGATGATATTTCCCCCATTGACTTCTACTGAAGCAGAGGCAATTTCAGGCGGTAGGCAGCCAAAATACAGCCATTTTTGGCTTCAAAAGTCAGGTCTATTGGCATGCGTGCTGCTGGCCTGACCAATGTAACCATGCGATTTACATGATGCAATTGCACATGAATATTAGCAATAATAAGTACATATCCTGTAATATAATCATCCCTATTGACTGGTTAGGCACTTCTTGGTAAGGGGTTATAGCACAACACACACATCCTTTGGCAGGAAGCGCTGTGTAAAAGCTAGGATTATTATTTGCACAATCATAATCCTTCTGGATGGGGGTGGGAAGGCCATTCTGATCTTGTTGGACTTATCGGCGGCCTTCGATACCGTGCCTCATGCTAAACTATTTGACAGGATCCAGTCTCTTTGTATCGGAGGCTCTGTATTAAAGTGGCTAGCCTCATATTTAAAAGATAGGGATCAGGAGGTTTGGTGTCCTCCCTTTGCAGCTAGAATCCCAAAAATGGAGGTGTGAGTCCCTCAGGGCTCCATTCTGAGCCCTACATTATTCAATCTCTACATGTCCCCTTTAGCTGTCCTGGCGGAGACTTACGGAGCGAAAATCATCTCATATGCTGATAATACTCAGCTCCTCTTCTCCTGTGACAAAGGGAAGAGCTTTGAGGGATCCACGATTTAAAACTTGCCTCTCCAAAGTATTTGCATGGCTAAGATCCAGCCAGCTGAAATGCAATCCGGAAAAGTCGGAAATGATTTTCTTCGGCACTCAATCGCCAGGCGACTGGAGACTCTGGTGGCCTGAAGATATGTCGCCGCCCTCCTCGGCGCAACAAAAAGTTAAGAACTTAGGCGTCTTGATTGATGATCGCTTATCAATGAAGGCCCAAGTCCAATCAGTGGTAGGAACGTGCTTTCGTCTCCTCAGGATGATGAGGAAATTCCTTCCTCTCCTGTCTCTTGAACACAGGAGATCTGTGGTCCAAGCACTAATCACTTCAAGACTGGACTATGTGAATATACTCTATCTTGGCCTTCCAGAATATCTTCTCAAGCGTCTGCAGGTGGCACAGAATGCCGCAGCTAGAGCCATCCTCAGGCTAAAGGTGAGGACGCATATGTCCCCCTGCCTTAGAGAACTTCACTGGCTCCCGGTAAAGAACAGAATCCAATTTAAGGTGATGGTTCTATTCTTTAAAGCTTGGCATGGAACGGGGGCCAAGTACCTGTGCAGAAGGATCTCTCACTATGTTCCTTCTAGATCGCTGAGATCCTCTTCAATGAATCTAGCTAGGGTCCCCAGAATCTCTCGCGTTCGGGCTGGAGGGTCCCCGTTTGGGTTGCTCGGCGCCCAGGCCTGGAATGCGCTCTCCGCCTCAATGAGAGCGGTGACGGTTCTTACCATTTTCAGAAAGCGTCTCAAAACCTTGCTTTTTAACCAAAAACTGTGAGGACTCTTCCCGCGCTTTCAGGCTTCCTTTTTGCGTCTCTCTTGTGCTTCTCTCTTGTGCTTCTGTTACCATTGGGGGGGGTCTATGCCAGGGGGCCTTTTGATGCGCCGGGACACTCTTCTGAGTAGCTGTGCTCTATTTAAATGCCTTTATATTCATTCATATTCATATGTGCTGAGTGCGCTTGTCGGTCTGCAGGAGGCTCAGCTAATTTTCCAGACCGCTAAAGATAGGTGTGATGCAGCCGCCTCTTCCCCAGATGGGGTGATTTGTGGACGGCGTGTTGTTAGCTAAGCTCGGCCGGCTTCCAAGGCCTACAAGAGGTTTCCTGCAAATCAACACCGGCGCCTTTCATTCCCAGTCCTTCCCTTTCTATGCTAGCCCTTCAGTGGAACTTGGTTAGGAGCAGAGGCCCCTTCTTTCTATGCTAGCCCTTCAATGGAAGGAACTTCGGTAGGAGCAGAGGCCTTCTTCCCTTTCCATGCTAGCCCTTCAGTGGAACTTCGGTAGGAGCAGAGGCCTTCTTCCCTTTCCATGCTTCCCCTTCACTGGCAGTAGTTAACTTTAAAAACACTAACAATAAAGAATAGGTCTGGTTTTGCATCAACAGTGAAAAGCATGGATAATTTGCATGAAAATGTTTTGTGTTTGTTTGCCTAAGGTAGTTATTTGCAAAGAACCGCAATAGGAAAAGTATAAACACAGAAGGAAGAGGTCCTTGTGCCTTGTTAGTTTGTGGGTTAGGTGGCAATTAATAATTTTGGATTTAAAAAAAAATTTAGTCTGCATTTAGGGTGTAAAGCTAAAACATCCCTTGAGACTATGAGCCAGAGCTTTGCCCATTCACACAGAAAAATAATAAATCTACACGCAAAGATTTATGTTTGGATGTGGATTAAACACTTTTTATTCTTTCAAAGTTGCCATAGTCACAGCTTTCCAGCGTTACACACGCACACATCAACAAGTATTCACTTAGTTTATCAAAAGTGCTTTTGCACATGTTAACTTTTTTCTTTCCCCAGCCTCAACCACACTAACTTGCATCGCCACCTGGGCCAAATGTAAAGGTGGGCAAACCAGCAGCTTAATATGGAGAGGTGAACTAATGCCAAGGCAACTGGAATTATGCGATTGTGCGGCTGTGGCATTGTTTTTGCATATTTATAGATTTGCCGCATTTGCCACATAATCCATCCTCTGCTGCATAATTTGCAGATTTTAACAAAAAAATGTGTTTCTAGCTCAAACTTTAAAAAAGTTACTAAAAACACAGCAGCACACGTTGCTGTGCAGTGGAAGGCCCTTTGCAAAGGTTGACTGGTCACCTTTCTGCTGCTTATTACTATATTAGGGTGTTAAACTGGTACTAATGAGATGCAAACAATGCCCAGACAGTGTTAACAAGAGAAAAAAATGACAAAATAATGAAGTAATTCGATCACAAAAGGTGCTGCATTATGCCGCATAATCAGCATTTTCTTGCCACATAATTTGCTAGACTCTGCCGCATAATTGGTCGCTCCCCTGTCACATAATTCCAGTGACCCTGGCCAATGACAACCAGGGCTCTGGCTGGACCTTAAGCAGAAAGCACAAGCTGAGCCATTGGGAACTAAATTGCTCATTAAGGGCCAGATGTACGACAGATTTTTGCATGTGCAAGTGGGTTTTAGACCCGTTTGCACATGCAAAAAACCTGTGGGCCATGTACTAACCCTATTTTGCGACTCGCAAATAATTTGCGACTCGCAAAATAGTATTTTGCGACCCCCTATTAGGATGGGGCGTTCCTTTCCTAATAGCTACCCCAAAGGCTATGTAAGAATGTTTTGCGACCGCAATTGCGGTCGCAAAACACTCGTAGTTTATCACCCTTCTCAGAAGGGTGTAAAGCACTCGTAAACGGGAAGGGGTCCCCAGGGGACTCCTTCCCCTTTGGGAATGCATGCACAAACATTTTTAAGGGCAGGCAGTGGTCCCAGGGACCACTGCCTGCCCTTAGAAAATGAAAAGTTAAATTTGTATTTTTAAATGCATCCAGTTTTCCTTTAAGGAAAACGGGCTGCATTTAAATAAAAAAACTGCTTCATTTAAAAGCAGTCCCAGACATGGAGGTCTGCTGACCCCAACAGGCCACCATCCCTGGGAGTACCAGCCATTCCCAATGAGGTAGCAAATTGCGACAGCCTCATTAATATTCATGAGGCATGTAATTTTCGACCCCATTGGGAATCACAAACAGTGTCTCAGACACTGTTGTACATTGACTTTTGCGACTCGCAAATTGCGACTCGCTATTTGCGAGTCGCAAAAGTCAATGGTCGTACATCTGGCCCTAAATTCTTTCGTATGTGTTTAATACAACTATAAGGTCTTCTCTACCTGTAGGGTGCCATAAAGTTTGCCAGATCTGGTTACCAATTGTTTCTAGCTACCCCAACAGCCTGCAGTTCACTGTGTCAGAAGTAAATAAATAAAGGTCGCCTAACATTTTAGGTTCATTTGCAATCTTTCCACTGCAGAATTGTTAAAGGTATGTGGGAGTGGCATTCTGGCCTGCGGCAGTCATCCTGCCATGCTTATATTTCACTGCATATTGACAGAGTAGAAGGCAGCAATTCAAACCTGCAATTACTCTAAATTGAGAGAGCTGGAATTACATCACCCATTGCTGCTTGAGCTGACCTGGTTTCACCCCACACATAATTTGCAGAAAAGTGAGCCGTAAGTAGAACGGGATTCTGGGATATCCAATCATAAAAACACCAGGGACTGTCTGTCAGAGCTGCATTAAACTACAGGCTGCTGGTATTAAAACAAGCATGCATACCAATACACTAGAGGAAGGCAAATTAACAGGGAGAGCCGATGCCGAGCCGAGCCGTGGGTTTGGCTGGGCTCTAAGACCCGATGCATGAGCCGAGCCCTGAAAATGTTTGGCATGTAAACTGTGCAACAAACACCATATAAAAATATGATAAATACTCTTCAAAATTCAAAACTGTGTATTTCTTTATCATACAGAACTTTTTCAATTTAAAACATCAGATTCCATTATTGTGCTGAGAGGCATTTACTAAAAGTGACAGTTTTTAAACATGAACTTAAAAGTATTCATGCCTCTCGTCCCCAGTGGCGGCTGGTGGATTTTGAAAGTGGTGAGCAAAAAATGTTGTACCCTAATGTAATGAGCGAGTGAAGCGAGCGAGCCCGAACTGCAAAAGGAGGGTGTGGGGGTAAGTTCTCCCCCCGCAAGAACATTTTGAAAAAAATGGATTCAAATGGTGGGTTTTACACCACATATTTACTGCAAATTGTTGAAAAAAGGGGGATCCAAATATAGCATTTTGAAGCACAAGTGTGAAGAAAACATTTGAATCAAATCAAAAAATGTGCCCAATCCTCAAACTGGTCTGCTTGCAAAATGACCCCCAAGCCAAGCAATAACAACCAACGGAAACAGGCCCTCTAAGTGTTTCCCACCTGTAACACATCTCTGAACCACCTATGTTTTCATTGTATATAATAATGAAAATGCTGCAGTTTGTTCTTATTTATCTTTATGCAACTTACAACCATTGACAAAGCCTATAGTCCTGGCTGGTTGTAGGTTTAATGTCACTCGTATTATATATCTGGAGGCAATGACAGAAGAAGCACAATACCAGTGGGGTAGCACACTATGCTAAGTACAGATTTTCAGCTTAACAGTTTTAAGCCACCCTCATAATTACATCGGCTGCCCCTACGAGAGACCCCCCAGTTTTTTCATCCCACTTAAAGCCCTGCACACACAGAAGTGTGTGTGTGTGTGTTTCTTTTGTATATGGAGGGAGGCATGGTAGAAACAAAACGAAAGGCTGCGCATGGTTTGAGGTGGGCAGGGTTTGCTAGTCTTTTGGACGTTACACTGCTTTGTTTGGCAAATGCTTCCTTGCAAGGGCAAACATAGCAAACTGTTATTGGGAGTAAGACCTTAGAAAAGAAGAGGGTCATAAAATGCTAAATGTTCCACTGATTGGTTTGCCTGCAATAATCCATAACTTTGAAAGATAAAATGTGCTGTGCTTGCCAGTGCTTATCATTGCTTACCTTCATTGTCTCTTTTTTTAAGTTTAATATTTTTGTTAAATTTCCATAAGGTGGAAAGACAGAAGTGCAACAAGAAAGTGTCCATAATGAAAGAAAATATGTAAACCTTAGTGTTGGTGAAAACACCGGTTGCTGATGGATACACAAAACTCTACTCTGCCATTGATATTGTATGGGCTATTAAATAACTTGGCTGGAAAGTCACTATAAAGAAGGTGAAAAAATGGTGTTAGTTGCTAAGATTAGCCTTTACAACGATTGCAAGTGCATTCTCTGAACATGATAGGATACATTTAAAGCCTAGTTGTTAAAATAATTCCCAATAATTCATCATACCTAAATACAATTTACTCAGTTAACTTTTATTTAAAACCAATGAAGAAATATTCAAGAAATCTTTCCTTTATACAAATTTTCATGGAACATCGAGTAATGCTTGTATCTGCTTGTTGCCAGTGATTCTTTTATTAAAAAAAAAAAAGGAGAAGAAGAGAAAAGAAAGGAAAACCAGCAGAGGGCAAAAGGCTTCTTAGGAGCCTACTGCCAGGGCTGCAGAATGGCGTATTGCTGAATACCAGGGCTACCTAATCTTGATTCCACCTCATTCCTCTTTCTTCCACCACCATACGCTTCCAGGTCGTTTACCTCATTCTTGCAGGTTCTCTTTCATCACAGCTTTCCCCTTGTCACTGGTTTTCTACCTTTCTCTTCCTTCTTCTTTCTGCTTTTCTTTATTTTGCTCTGAGTCAAAGTCTGATAAAAAAAAGTCCCAATCACTTAAACGTAGCCAGTGCCCACCAACTGGCACCACCTGCACAAATTAAGGACTGCTTGTCGTAGCAAAGCTCCTGCACTAAGCAAAGATTGTGGTGCACAATATTTGAATTTTCTGCAATCGTGCTGCTGCCAAGACCTTTACATCAAAACGTCAAAGACTTTAATTTTTGTCTACACTCTACGTTTTTCTGAGGCTGGTAGAATAAAGAATGCAATACAGATGAGCAAAAATAATGCCTGGCAAGTTGTCATTTATACATCACAAGGAAACAACAAAATGGTGGTTACAAGTCCTATATAAAAAGGAAACTATAATGATCTTAATATTTAAACTATAACTTTATTTTGTCCTATGTTGTAATTATTAGGGACCAGTTCAGGCAATCTGAAGCCCAAGGTGACATACAAAGCACACAGTGTTGTGTGTAACTGATTTTCATAAATGATTCCCTATTTTAACCGAGATCCATACAGCTCGACTTCAATGCACACATCACGTTACAAAAGGTAGTCTCTCCAATCAAGCAGGCTTGAACCAGAGTGCCACTGCAACACTGCCACCTGCTGCAAATATGCGAAAAACAGACACAGGACGATTGTTTTGTCGGGAAATTATAAAAAGAACACCCGCAATGACCCTCAGGGCCAGTGAAGAAGCATTAATCATCGACCTTCATTCTTGGAAGAAGGCGCATAACGGCAGGTGCTGTTCAGCAGCCATTTACTGGACAATGTTCACACTCTGGGCGCCAAAGTTCATTTAATAGGGACTTTTCGTGGTGTAAGCTAGTTCACAGTTATGCTACCCTTTTAGTTAAAAACGACGTAGATTGGTAATGACGCATTTTAAACTAACTGATGTGTATCTTTGATAGATCACTGCAGTGCCGCTCTAAAATTTTTGATGCTCGTATGCTGACAAATCACTTTTAAGCAGTACAGTTTTCATATAATTAGAACCACAAGTCTCTTAATAATACACATTTAACGATCACAAGACAAGCGAAGGCAATGTGAGAGGAAAATAAACTAAGGTCTTTACATTCTGCATCTATATGCATGATACTTACTCACTTTGTATCCTTTCTAACAATACCCCTTATTTATCAAATCAAATCATGCTGATGTGTGCTTCACATGCAGCAGGGGTGTAGTAATGGAGTTATACACGTACTGATGTAGTTGGCATAGCGTAATATGACATACAGCCAAAGAGTTATGTATGTTATAACGAGAGAGCTCCATTTTCAAATGCGCTTTAGCTCCCAATTAGGAATGTTTGCATTCAGTGCACGGAGTCGCGCAGACACACCACCATTTCCAGCGCTTACTTTCCATCACAATGCACGTGCGCCACGGTGCGTCCGACAATAAACTGCTCTTGTTTCCTACTTCCATCCATCTCCCTCTCTCCTTGTCTCGATCCCTCCCGCATTCCCCGGCAGCCAGGACCTGCTGCTTACTGTTAGCATCCTAAATCACACTCTGGTGCAACTTATTACCAATGACGGGGCTAAAAACTGAGCTCCCACTTCTCCTGTCAGGGAGCAGAGGCAGGGGGCACTTCCGCCGTCTCCTATAAATGTAGTGATCGGAAAAATGGATCCGATACAGCTCGCTGCACTGCTTGGGGGAACAATGCTTCAGTTCGCATTCACTCGTGGTAATCACACTATTAGTTACACTTCGTCGAGGTATGTCTTCACATTACATTCTCCATTTATGAACAACTGTGCCATTTGTAAAGTGCCACACCTACACCTGAGGTATATTTACGAACATGTGTGTACATTCAGGCAAGAGCACATTCCAGAAAGCCACACGATCTTAGATAAATATACTAGAAGAACCAAAAACACAATACTTGAACATGAGTTGTGAGCAACCGCTTGGAGCTGAAAACGGTTCATTCCGAGCGCTGACTCTAAGCACATATTCCCGCATAAAAAAGACACACTTAAGCCGTTCTCAAATTTTGCCCTGTCAGCAACACAACCCAGTTTTACAGGCTTTTCGAAGCTATGGAAAACATTTTACATAGCCAACGAGTGGTGTCATACTTCCGCAGTCGCGGCTCGCAATACAGGGAGGGTAAAACAAAAAATATAATAAAACTTACCTGACCGGGTCCCGCGCGCGCCGCCGCCTGCTCCTGGGCCGGGTCCCACGCCTCTGCTCCTGGACAGGAACAGGCATGCTCCCTCCCCTCCTGTAACCAATCACAACGCTGCAATGGCAGCGTTGTGATTAGTGGGGTGTCCCGGGCGGCGCCCAGCCAGGCACCAGTAGGGAGGCCATTTTAGAGTGCGCATGACTGCTTTGGTCGGCCCCAGGGCCGACCAAGCAGTCAGGGCACTCAGAGTGGTGCAAGCCACTCCTCCCTGACCCGCCCACCCTCCCGCCCCCAACCAGGCATACACTCATGCCCGCCCCAACCAGGCATACCCCTGCTGTCTGCTTTCTCGCAGCGCGAGAAGCAGAAAATAAAATGGTATTTTAAATACCATTTTATTTTCTGCTTCTCGCACTGCGAGAAAGCAGTGGGGCGGCGCCCAGACGCCCTAATGGAGCGGCCGCCACTGCTCGTCCCCCACCATGACAAGAATGCCATTAGTGGATTAAGAGGCAAGTCAGTTGTCATGTGCACCCTATATGTGACCTAGATTCTTACATGGAGCAACACTACAGTCTATTTAAATCCGACACAAGAGAGGTGTTTGTATAGCACACACCCTGAACTCATGTATTTCAAAGTGATCAGAAATGCAATAATGAAAATGGAAGCATGGTGAAATAAAATATTTGCATAGGAACACACTGTTTGGTCAAGCAGGGAAGCTGGGAAAAATCCCAGGTTTTCTAAATTCCCATTGTGCTATTCAGCCACTAGATTGGTAATGTGTTCCTTCTCCAAGTTTACATCAAAGGCTGATGTTTTTTCTTTAAATCTTACATCATTATGTTGGAGCGGGAGCGGCAGCCAGAATCCACATGAACACTCTGCTCGTTTTGGGCTTGAGGGTCGAAGAGGATCTCGAGCTGAGCCAGAGCTAGGCATCTGGCTCGAACTTTCAGTGACACGCCCACCTATCCAATATTCCCGATTCAGGCAGGAGACTCACAATTTTTAAAGCCAAAATTGGCTTAATGTTAGCTGTCCGCTGCCTGAAATTGCCTGTGCGTCAATAGAGATCAATGGGAAAAATACAGTCCCCCGATTTTGTTTTCAAAACCTTCCATGTTCCTGTTGTAAAATGTTGACATGAATGAACTTAAACAGACTGCTCAGCTTTTAAATCCCAAACAAGGATTGCAGTATGCGCCTTCTCTTCATTGGGAATCGATTAGATCAGCCTTACTACTGCCCAGCACAGTACTCACTGTGGTCTACAGGAGTCAGACTAGCGTCTCCTGCAGGAGCGTCGCGCATGCGCAGCACCACCGCGCTTGGGCGCAGGCTCACAACCCTAATGGGAGAGAAAGGCTTGAGAAGAATCAGTTAAAAGAAAGTGGCCCTACAAAGTGAGCCCAATAATAATATTTGCAGATAGGATAGGATTTATAATCCTTTTAACATTCAGCAAATGCTTTCCTGGCTGACTTCCATTTATTGTGAGCAATAAAATTATGGCCTAATCAATGTAATAACCACTAATATATCCTTTACAAGGTCAAACAATTGCTAAGTCTGCTTACACTGATATTGTAGGTGTCAGAACCCCTTTCAGAGGACACAAGGCACGCAGGAGTTACTGGGCCCAACCGCATGGGTTGAGGCCTTTTACTCCTGATGTCCGTAAATCAATGCCAATAAATTTATATCCAGTCAAATACTTGTTTTTATAATAAAGAGAAGTATTTCATTTCTAACTCTATGCATTCAAACCAATATTACAACCTATATAAAGAATAACACATTTCCCTTTAAGATAGGGCTATAGTGTTTCACTAGTAAATCCCTCTTCCACCTGCTCTTCGTAATGTGGTAGGGGTTATTCCCTATTCACTGGTAGCCACATTCAAGGAATGCTCATTAATAGGCCTTAACTCAAGAGTCCACTCTGACTCTTCGTAAAATAGACAAAAGTGTCTTGGCACCGCACCACCCTCAGCAGCAAGATCCCCCTGGCCCGACAGGCCCCTAACCAATCTAACCCTCTCCGACAGCGATGAGGCGTACAATATCCCAGCAAGTGCCCCAACCGCTGCACTCACACTGCTCCGGTCCTGTGCGGAGAGTCGGCTGCAAGCAGCTCTCTCCTGAGCGTACGGGCTGGCTTCAGCAGTGATCGGCGGTGCTCTGGTGCGCCTCCTGCATGGTAAGTCTTGGGCTCCCCGCACGGGTTTTGACTCCTGTGCTCCCGGCTGGGATCCCGGTGATGCAAGGATGTACACAGGGCATCTTCCTCAGTTTCACGAGGGCAGCTCCAGCTCAATCCTTGTTGCTTTGTGGTGACTCGCGGCTCAGATTTCTCGGTTGACAGCCCGATCCTCGCAACCACTTAGGTATCAGCTGCCCCTCCTACCAAAGGCGGTTTCCGTAACTCTAATAGGAAAATTGCCAGCCCTCACCACACAGTAGTCCGTATCACAGCGCCCCTCCTGGCATATGGGGTCATCACTAAGCTCCCCGCAGGCTTTTGCCCTTCTGATCCAGCAGTAACTTTCATGGCGGACTCCTCCTGGCATACTGGAGTCACTGACTGGTATCTGCACATGGGCACTCGATCAGTGTAGCAGTTGTCTCCTCACACTTTGCACCGGGATTCTACTCGGCTGGGCTCCCCACCGGACCGCGCTCACTCCAGCGCTCCCTGCCCCTCACAGGGCCCACCAGTCTTGGCAAGCAGGCAAGCGCTGGTGTTCCATGCTCCAGAGCAGGTGGTCTTGGTTTCCCTGGATGAAGTCCCCTCACCCAGCAGCGAGACTAGCAGGCCTTTGCCCCCAGTCCAGGTCAAAGGCAGAAGTCTTGCAGATCTTCCCCGCCTCACAAAGTCCATCAGGCTGCTAAGCAGACAATACATTTTGGGGTCCCAACCGCCTTTTATTATAGTCCATTTCCAGACACCAAATGTGATTTAGGGTCTGGGTCTTTGAAGTTTCATGTTGGGGTTCTGCTTCTTATGAACTGTACACTTTTCTCTCTTTTCTTCCTCTTGAAAGGCAGTCTATCAAAGCAGGCATGACCCTGAAGCCGATAGTCCCACAACACAGGCCATGGGAGTGACTAGAGTTCACACCTGGATGTCAGCCAGTCATATGTGCAGCAAAAAGTTAATCTCAAGTGCCCAGCCTACTCTTTATGATTCTCTTATTCGCCCCATCTCCTCCTGAGATGTGCCCTGGCCCTTTCCTATCCATCTCTGAATCAAAGAGCACCCTTTGAAGTGTGCCGGGGAGTCTCTCTCTCTCTCTCTCCACCATTGTGTTCCACCCAGCTCACAGGAATGCAGCAATACACAAATCTGTCTGGGGGGATTCTTCTACTCCTTATGTCTTCTCCAGGCATACCTGGGCTTCCCAAAATGGAACCCAGGGTCCTCCATGTAATGCACCTTTACAGGCACCCTTGCACTCGGTGTATGGTCATAGCACATACACTCTCACCGCCATGCATTGTGTCATCACAGACACACATTCAGCTCACACATTCATTCTGTACACACTGCTCAGTACTATAGCCTTTCTGTATTGTATGCCATGGTGTGGAAACACACACACTGCCAGCACACACATTCACCATGCATGTGCTGCACAACACTTCACCCTTCATGTAATATACTTCTCGCAAGCACACATACACGCAGCACATGCTTCCACTGCGCACACACTGCACAGCACTACATCTCTCATGTAATGTATCCCTAGCAGGTACACATACACCCAGTATACACACTCGCCATGCATGTACTGCACAGCACTGCTCTATCCCTGTACTGTACCCTTCCCAGGCCCACGTACATCCAGCGCAGAGTCACCACTCCTGCACTGCGCAGCACTCTACATCTACATGATGTAGGCTAAGGGTGAGTTAAGCACACAGCAGCGGAACTTTAAAAAGGTGAGTTTCACTCCTAGTGACACAGGTTAAAAAGGACTTGTTCCCTCCTACTGATCACTACACGGTACGCTGCCACCACAGCGTTCGTGCTGCCTAACTCCTGGTAAAGGCAGTAGCCTTCCACCACTGAGAGTAGTGCTTTTCACGTCCCTTCTAGTCCAATAAGAGCGCAGTCCGTGAGACAGGCCTATGTCATGGCGCACACGCATGGTCTGCGTTTGACTAAGACAACAAAAATCAGCTTTAGGGCTCCAGACAACCAGACAGTTGGGCACTCAGGGCAAGAGTTCACGCCCTTCAGCAATGCAGAAGACTGTTCTGTCCCAACAGCAGTGCAAAAGTTTGCATGCATAATCTCTGCTACAAATAAAACAAGGTTTCTCTTCTAATACCCGTCATTGGAAATTGCTTGGCTCTTAGAGTCTCCAGTAGAACAGCAAATATGAAAACAACACAGTGCGACTGTGAACTGGAAATGCCCTGCACCGCTTTAGGGAACAGTATGCTTGTTCTGCCTGCCGGTGCATAATCCATGCCCGTTCCTGTGTGGCACCGAGAAGAAAACTGGGCGAATAGTGGAACAGTGCTGGAAATACAGACAAACACTGTCAGTTGTTAGGTCAATAACAGACAATTAATTTTTGCTTTCCGGCAGAAACATATTACTGGTATTGAATATATGTATGCTCGTGGCGTATATATGTAGTCAGGGAGTCAACTTAGGGATCCCAGTCTTGACGAAAGCCCAGGACCCCGTAGGGGGCCAGGGTGACCTGCTGGATGTAGGAGTAATAATCTCTCCAGTACATCCAATCTATTTTTTGACAATCTCACTTCTGCCCCATCATTAAAAGGAAAGTTTCTAGGGTAGGTAGTTGAGATTTTTATCTATTTCATGTCTGGGTTTTTCTGCTCATTATCCTACAAAATGCTCTCAATACTTCACAGGGCCCGGCCGCCACTAAGTATTCGTAGGTGGGCTCAGGATGACCAATGATGAAGCATGACACCCAGGGCGGTGTGTGAAGGCATCCCGTACAATTGTTTGCGATGCCAGGGTCCTGATTACTGATACAAGTGTATACTCCGGCTCTCAAGAATAGGGTATTTATCCACACAGAGGACATGGAGCTTGACATGTGGGGTTATGATAGCCACACCAGCTTTATCAATTGTACAGTCCCCCCTCCCCACCCCTCCCAAGAGAAGGAGGGAGGACCACTGAGAAAATATTCTCATGCTGATTAAAGGGGCCAGCACCAGACACAAGGAGTATTTTGTAAGTAATATAAAATTTTGACATTAAAAGACACCAGTGGGTCTGTGAAAATAGTTGGCTGGGATATCAAAGGGAACTGATGTGCAATGCTACCTATCCCCTTTGACCATGTTTTGTGACCCTGGGCAAATGACCTTTTTTTCCCTGCACCTCAGTTTTCTTATCTACCTAAAATTGTGAATGCTTAGAAACTGGTTTGAATGCAAAGACTGAGTGATCTATAGGGTGGTGCTGCGAGATTTAAATTTTTAGGCTGATAATCCCGGCAACTGGTTATGCATCTGGCCTCTTGGACATTGTGAGGTTTATTGGTGTCAACAATTCATTTTACTGTTTTCTCCCCTTTTGCGGTCACTGTAAGACAAATTTTTAAGTCCAGAATTTCCACATATTAATGTTCACTTAATGAATAGTCCTTCATTGTTTTTTTTTCTTCAATGAATCAAAGGCATTGTGCTTCCCATCAAAACTGGGTGAATTTGTACCGATTTTATAAAAAGTGATCATAATGACTACACAAATATTGTAACGGATGTATGTCAGAATGACAAGTTTTAAATATTGTTAAGTCAAAATATCATAATCTTACAATATTGTGAAGAAAAGTATAAATGGGTAAAGTATAGGTTTTCCATTCTTCACTCCACCTTCAGATTCCTTGATACGTATGGATTTGTATAGCCATTAAAACATTAGTGGTATCATGATGACTTGTTTTTCCATAAACATATATAAAATCACTCTGTTTTAATGGGAGGTATATTTATCTTCACAATATTGAGGAAGTCGGTACTCTGAGTATGAAATTTTGACAGGATATTTAAAACCCAATATTGTAGTAAATAAAAAAAACCATTGGAAATCTTTCAGACAGTTTTAAAGATGCAGATGTATCTGTTATCCATGCACCTGGGCCCTGTGGTTACCCCCGTCACTAGTTGATGTGAAAGAGGTTTAGAGCTAATTTAAGTCATCTACAAATGAACACGATATTGCAAGCATGCAACCACTGCTGAAATAGATGAGCACTCAAATGGCAAATAATAGAAAATACTGTGTTCTCTGTGAAAACCAATTCACTTCAAAATGCAATGGAGGTCAAGTGCATTCAACACCTCTGAGCCTTGCAGAACAGTACTTGAATGTGCTGACCTTGAGGACTGCACAACATGGATAAAGATGAGATTTCAGTCCTCACAAAAGGAACCGAGATGAGTGAATGGCAGCGAAATCAAGAGAGCCGGGGAGAATTTTCTCAATCAATTCTCACAACTGTGTTGAGGGCCAACTGAGCACGCTGGGTGTAAACGATAACACCAGCCAAATTCAATATGTTTCATTAGAGCAAGGGTATTAAAGCACATCTCAGACAGACTATTTATTAAATGAACCCTTGTGCCCCCCATATAGATCCAAGGCATCAACGTTGATGTTTGTGCTGATGGTGGCATCCTTGTATTTAGCATGAGCAGCATCACTAAAGGAATGTTATGGGTATGATCACAATTTTGGATGGAACATAAATTTACTGTAGTTCTAGGCCATCTTTTTTTTTATTACAAGCACAGTGCACTGCCATGTTACTACTTCTTCGTTTTTGGAGACATTACTGATTAAGTTATCCCCACTGCTTTTTTTTGCGGGGGGGGCGTTTTTATATAGCGCGAACTCGACCCGAAGGTATCAGAGCACTTTACATGAGCGCCAGTTGCGTTACAGACAGACACATTCATTTTTGTTAGGCACAGGGAAATTAAGTGGTTTGCCCAGAATCACAGAATGTTGAACGTCCCTGCTGAGAATTGGACCCGGTTCCCCAGCTTCAAGGTCAACCGCTCTAGCCATTAGGCCACATCCTCTACCTTGTTGCTGTAGGTCATCCTCTTTGTTGTATTAGAGTTCTTTATATAGGGTGCATTCTATTATTAGTATGGCCTACAAGTGCTGTCTGTGTCCAAGTACCTTCTGACCGTTGTTTCTCAGACTGGAGCCTGATTACATGTATATATTTGCTATTTGTGTAGCGCCAGACTAGCCATAAAACAGCAGAGTGCTGTACAGGGTCAAAAGCAAAGGTACGGTCAATGAAGTATTGGAGGGCAAGCTTGATTCTGAAAGTTGCAGTAGACGGACTGCATCTTCATTAAGCTGCATCATCAGTAGAGTAATTTTGGTTCAGTTACTCTTTTCTGCATAGATGCCTTAATCACAGGTGTATCGAAGAGCTATAGTGTGTGGTAGGCATGGCCTGAGGTCTTACAAAACTGAATGCTTGCCATTGAGGTTACGTGGCTGGCTCATTGCCCAGTATGTAGGACAAGAGTGAGGGAGTTGAGTTTAGCTACAACTGAGATTCTGCAATAGCCATAGATTAGCCTGGGTGTGTTGGATAGGCATTAAGGTTCAGATTAAAATATTCTGTTGTTGAATAGTGTGTGGTTTGTTGGGAGGGGGTTCTTTTCCGAGCGTGGTTAATCAACCTGTGTAACCACAAGGAGATGATGGACGGAGCGCTGAAACTTTTCAGACACTCACCCCCAATCACAGATCTGGGTTGAATCCATCATCGTTCTTTAGCTCACTTCCCCACCCCAGTTCAGACCCAGCCATATGCAAATCAGTCTTGACCCTGTTCCTCATGGGAACAGTCCAGCCTGAACTGCCAAGCCAGGTCTTCCCTGGACCGGAAACAAGCATCCTGGGACTGGTTTCAGGTTAACACCCCTCATGAGCCAGGCTAGCTTGAATCCAGTGGCAAAGTGAGCAAGGGACCCACGTCTGGGCATACCCTGCAACAAAGCAACCACAAGCAGATGATGGACGGAGCGCTGAAACTTTTCAGACACTCCCCTCCAGTCACAGGCATAGTTGAGCTGTATTGCTGTATGGGCACTGTCTAATGTTTTCTGTTGGATCTAGTATTTTTTGTTTACTAATGGTTGGTGCTGTTGTAAGCAGGGTGATACAGTGTTCTGTTGGATGTTGTGTGTGGTATTTGTTATGGTTAGTATTGTTGGTATAGTCATATCCAACTATATGGTCTATCTGTGCTGCGTTGGGTATGTTAGAGATGAGCAAGATAGAAAATGTATAGGGACTGGCTTGGCTCAAATACCCATGACACAAGCTGAGCTATCAACATATTTGGGATGTAAATCATGCAACAAACATCATGTAAAAATATGAAGGAGATTCTTCAAAATTCAAAAAGTGTATCTCTCTAAAAAGCGGAAGTGTTTCAATTGAGTGCAGTAAATGGTATCGCTGCATTGAGTGTCATTTATTAAAAGTGATAGTTTCTAAACATGAACTTAGAAACATTCGTGCCCCTCCCCATTGCCCTGATGAAGAGGTAAATCAGTTGCCCTGTGTACTAAGTCATTGTTATAGAACAAAATTAAAGTGTTTTAAAACACATGCAAGAGTTTTATTTGCACAGCACACCTCCTGAACTGATGTATTTCAAGGCGTTCTCAAATGTGACGATAAAGGGAAAGTAGGCACAATGAACTAAGGTAATTGCCTAGGATCACACACTTTGGTTAAGCGGGAAGCTGGGATTGATTCCAGGTTTCCTTGTTTCATGGTGTGCTATTCGGCCACTATATGAGCATCTCGCTCTCTTTATATTTACAGTAAATACTTTGTCTTTAATTCTTCTTGGCACTTTATCAGAACGTTGTTATATAAATACAGATATAACATGTTAAATCAAGTTGAAACAAGAAGTCTTTCCAGAAAAAATATACATAGATAATTGAAGGGAAACCAGGGCACTCTATTTTTAGGTTGATATCTCCTGCTTCCCCTGATATAACAGACCAATTTCAGGATAGGCTCAACGACTTGGGTAAAGGCAATTACATACATTAACTAAAACAAAGATCTGGTATAGAGCCCATGGAGTTTATATGGCAGAAGCGAAGTGTAGAGCTCAGTTCCAGGCCTTCTTTCACACAGATCCCATTCACTGCTGGCTTGTAGTATTTTTTTGCATTACCCCCTGGGTTGTGGGTGGCATTTCAGACCATCAAGACACTGCAGAATGCTGTCAGAGTGCTTGAAGAAATATCATTAGCATAACATTAATCTTAAGCACTTTCACAGCACCCTGCAGGATCGTCACTGTCAGCCCATAGGCAAAACGACCACAGCACTGGTCAGCACCTCCTCAGTTGCAAGAGGGACATATGGCTAGGAGGCCTTCGAGTAGCCATGTGCTATACAAGAACTATAGAATAGAACAGGGCAAGGGGATATTGGTGAGTGAGGTGAAAGGGCGGGTGGTGGCAGAAGGCACATGAAGGCTCACCTTGTTTTGATCCAAGGTTCCAAGAGGCCCTCGTGCTGAGCCTGGTTTCTGGTCCCTATCGATGATGGGTATTTTATGCTATCATTGGTGTCCCAGGGACTGCTAATGTTGTAAACAAGTTTTACTGCAGGAGGCAGCAGAAAGTTTGGAACTCTGATACTCTATATCTCAAGTAATTACCGTCAATAACCCCTATGCACCTTAGAAGATATATTTTTTAAATAGTTGGCTATTTTTTAAAAATATGTGCGCGCACAAACTAACACAAGGTGCTATCGCCACCTGTGTTGTGGATACAACCACAAACATAGTTATAACGCTCTTGCATATACTGTAAGGTGGCTCAAAAGATTCAACATGAGCCCCATAGCCAGTGTTACTCTGCAGGGAAACATTTGGGTGACCTTGGCTGACTTGGAGAACTCTTGAGTTCAATATAGGCTGTGTTTACTGTAACCCCTCCACAGGGCAGTGGTGCCAGACAGGGTGCTCCCTTGTAATAACTTCGCTATGTTACGCTTGACCTACTTTCTTAGCATAACCAAGTGGAAGATGAGTCCACCAGCTGGGCCTGAGCCTGGGTGACAGAGCACAACACAAACCCTTTGTTATGGGGAACTGTGTTTCAGTAGCCATGTATAGGCCTGATGGAACTGTATCCTTTTAGAATGGTGGTTACAGTCCCTGTTGGTACCGGTGTCGCTCGGAATGTTATAGGTGTGGCAGGTACGGCCGACTGAGCCTGGAGCGGCTGCGAGGATACACTGGTACTGACTTCTGTGTACCAGAATAAACCTATTTTGACTGAACTTACTCCCGCTACCCCGACTGATCAATCGAGGGAACACCACACCCTTCCAAAATCAGGCTGCTCAAATAGTAGGGGTCCACCACCCAAAGTAGTAGGGGTCCACCACCCAAAGTACTAGAGGCCCACCACCTAAAGTACTAGAGGCCCACCACCTAAAGTACTAGAGGCCCACCACCCAAAGTAGTAGGGGTCCACCACCTAAAGTATTAGGGGTCCACCACCTAAAGTAGTATGGGTCCACCACCCAAAGTAGTAGGGGTCCACCACCCATAATAGTAGGGGTCCACCACCCATAATAGTAGGGGTCCACCACCCATAATAGTAGGGGTCCACCACCCATAATAGTTGGGGTCCACCACCCATAATAGTTGGGGTCCACCACCCATAATAGTTGGGGTCCACCACCCATAGTAGTAGGGGTTCCACCCTTGTAATTGTACATATATATTTCCAAATCACATGAAGACCACACTTTTTTTAGCAAAATCTTATCTGTTAAATAATCTAAATCAACTTTGATAAACAGAAACCCTGCTGAACCCACAGGCTCATGGCACCTGGCAGACGATGATACACACCCCTGTGCGGGAGGAATGTAACGAGTGGTCCTGGGGGAGGCTAGGACATGTTCTGGGGCCAGTAGCACCAGTTTTGCAGCATCTGCAAGCGTCGGTGACAAAATGCCTCATAGGGGCCTGATAAATGCATACTCGCAAAGTCTTCATTAATTTAATGTGGGAGACCTAAGCCCACCAGACAGAAGATGGCAGTATCAAAGCCCTGTTTTTCGGTGCTCTAAATACTCCTACTATGGGTGTCCTCTTGGCCCAGTGTGGCTCACCAGTCAATGGGTTTTTATTTCTTCATGCTGTCACCTTGAGGGTTTGGAGCTCTGCCCTGCATTGAATAAGGTACTCAGAGTGAGTGAGTGAGTGGGTGGGGAGGGGTGGGGGGGAGGTGGATGTGGAGGAGAAGCAGAACCCAAACGCCCTACCAAGCGAGCCTCCACTTGCGAGCAGTTTTTCATACTTGCAAAAAGACTCTGCGCGCTGAATGTTTTATTTTCGCTTAGTTCAAGATGTGATGTGTTAACTGCACTAACACCCACTATAGCTGTGTATATTTGAGATTCTAACATCTGAGATAGGCTAGTGCCTTTTGAGGGATGCTTTTGATGAGAGCTGCTTACCATTTTAACTAGAAAACTGCAGTCTATCTTATCTCCTGACCCAGAATCGTGGCAGCTTTCGTCAGTGATGTGCACTGGGCCTTGGCTCCCCCAGCATGTTGTCTTTGCCTTGGTTGAAGCTTTTTTTAAACGCAGCGTAATGAGGAAATTACTCCAAGGAGGTCTGTAACGGGAAGAGCTTTCGTCCACTACACAAACAAAGCATCTGCAGGTTTTAAACAGACTTGCAGTAGTCCCTGCGGAATTCCAATTAAAGAAATTTTGAAGCTTCATCTCAAAAGTTAATCAACAAAACATTGGTGATTTTAACACTGGTAGCATTTCAAAGCTTAGACTGAAATATTTTTTTGTTTTTTTAAAAAGAGTAAGACCATGTATACATACATATCAGCCGACAAGAACTTCGATCTGCACCAAATCCTGCTATCAAGCACTTCCACCAAATATGCTGGGGCTCTTGCACATAGAGCGCCTGGGAGCTTGTACTAAGTTTTTAAAGCTTTTTAAACTGCAGCACAGGTGACTGAAGAGCAGAGCTCCCTTGCTTTTCAAATGTAAAAAGAACATTTGATGGACAGAATGCAGAACAATGTCATACATTCACCCCAGTACTGAGATCTGGGCCTAAATCCATTGTTATTTTGCTCCCCATGCCATTCCAGTTTGAACCCAGCCATATGCAAATCAGTCTTGACCCTGCGCCCAATGGGAACAGTCCAGCCCGAACTGCCAGGCCAGGTCCTCCCTGGACTGGAAACAAGCATCCTAGGACCGGTTTCGGGGTTTCACCCCTCATCAGCCAGGCTAGCTTGACTCCAGTGGCATGAAGAGCACGGGACCCACGTCTGGGCATACCTGTCGCACTCGGGGTGACAAATGCAAAAAGAACAATTGATGGACAGAATGCAGAACAATGGCCCACCAGGAACAGGGTCAAGACTGATTTGCATATGGCTAGGTCCAAACTGGGGTGGTGTGGTGAGCAAAAGAATGATGGATTTAACCCAGATCCTTGTGACTGGGGGTGAATGTTTGCATTGTCCAGCATTCCGTCCATCAATTGTTTCTTTTGCTTTTCAGGACACCACAACTGGCAACCTGGTAATCTTCTGGTTGCTTACACACCCAGTACTTGATGGTCTAGTTGAGGAAATAAAAGTCAATGACTCTTGAGTTTGCGTGCTATCATTATTTCTAGGGTTTGCAGGAAGCACGCACATGCTTCTAGGCACATTAAGTTAGTGTCTGGGTTAAGAGAGGGAAAGGCAGACTTTGAAGCGCCAATATACAAAGAAGTGGCTTCATAGCACTGAAAAGCTGGAAGAAAACTAAGACGAAAGCCAGTTTGACAGTGATAACTGATTGGGCATACATGGCTGATAAGTGTACAGAAACCCGAAAAAGAAAAGGATATAGGGAGTTTGGGAGCGAGAAGCATTGGGGGTTGGATCTAGAAGAAGGTCTGGCTGCCCCTTTTCCCAGTTAGGGGTTTGGGGCAGGGAGGATGAAGACCACTCATCTCTGGGTCGATGCAGATGGAAAAATTGACTGGGGAAACCATTGTGAGGTTGCAACTATAGGTAAAGGGAAAGCCCGTCTCGAGTAGGGGCAATCAGGGTGAGATGGATTTAGAAGCTTTTCTGGTATAGGCAAAAAATTATCTAGGTATGAATGATTTGGGTGCAGAGTCTGAGCTATGTTAAGGCCATTGTAGTCACAAGAGGGCACCAGATTTCAACAAATTGCCTTGATTCTATGAAAAAGAGAGCACTTGAATGGCAAAACATCATTTTGCCTGTGATACTGCGAACCATTGGCCCACCGATGTTTAGGAAAGATGATGTTTTGGGGATAAAATGGAGAATGGCTGTGTAGGACAAGGGTGGTGCTCTGGGCGTGAATAAAAGGGTACAAAAATTACATTATTTAAAAGAGATGTTTAGATGGATAAGATGGATCGAGGAAATGAACAAATGATTTACTCCCTTGAAAACGATGCTTGTTTTCTCCCTATACCGGTGAGTCGTCTTCTCTTCCCTAAATTGGAGCAACGTTGAGGCAGTCGTGAAGGATACAGGGATGTTGTTTCACACCCTCTGTGCCTAGGTGGAACAGGCCTGCTACCTTGTTTTTTTATTTTTTTACACTTCTTAGCCTGCAGTCTGATGGTGTCCTGACTGCAGGTTTGCCGAAATCTAACCGAGATGGCGAGCTTGTCTGCAAGATAAGCTGGGGTACTGGTTGTGATAGCTTTGCAAATGATGCAACTGGTTCTGAAGCTGGTGTGGGACGGCAATGGGAGCAATGGAGTTCCATCTGGATGAGAGTGATGTGATCATATGTTTTTAGGCCCTGAATGAGACCTGCTGAAGCATGTAGGATGCCCCGAAGGCGTGCTATTGTGGAATATGGGGGGCAATGGAGTAGGGCATTACCACCATCCAGATGGAAGAGTAGGAGGGCTTGAACAGCAGTTCTGAAGTCTTTCTGGAAGAAATGGTTTCACTTTCTTTAGATAAGAGAGCTTGTATCAGACCGTCTTTGTTTTTAGGTCGAGCCTGAGCCAGCGCACATGAGCTGCTCTGGCGATCTGCTGTAGTGGAGTAGGGAATAGAAGCCCCCGCCCACTCTCCGCCCATATTTGCCATTGGCTTGTGTCATTGTCCGTCCTAAATGCTGGCTTCTGATTCGTAAATAGGCTTGTTAGTCCCTCCTTAGTACCACCTCCTCTTCATTTGTCACCTCCCATGGCGACTGGCCCCTTTACTCCCCTTGTTACACGGTACGTGTTAATTAGACTGGGAGCACTATTTTCATTTTTTCTTTCTTTCTTGTCTGGCCATCAACATCACTGTTACACTGGAAGTGCTAGAACGCCAGGCACAGCGCGTGAACATAAGGCAGTCATTGTTTAATCTATAGAAGAGAGCTAGAATTAGTGTTTATTATTTGAGCGCTGGATAAAACAGAAGAGATGAACGGAAAATTCTTAAGTCTCCCTGCAATCGGTAGAGAGCCTGCAGAGAGCATGGTAACAGTCCGCCATGTAACCTGAGCGCGCCCCGTCTCCTTATCCTGTCTGCCTCATGCCGCTAAGCGCTGCGACACAAGACACGGTAGCCACGGCGCACGGTTCACTCAGCCAAGCGATTGGTGTTAGAAGCGCTATCCTAATGCAGTTACATTACACTTGTAATCTCGGCGATGAGTGTATTGAAAACAGAACGATCATGCAAAGGTGGGGGTTGTGGTGTAGGAGACTGCAGTGAGGCATAAAGTAAAGCAGCAGTTGCGTTAGAGTAAATCTCTATATGCTGTTGGTTCTGTGAGAAAGAAAGATGGGAGAAAATGTCCCTTCTGGTCGTCAAATGCCTTTGATTTCAATGTTGATCTTGCAAATGTGTGTCTGTCTGTAACACAACTGGTGCTCATATGAAGCGCTCGGATACCTTCGGCTCTAGTTCGCGCTATATAAAACTCCTCGAAAAATTTCTAATGATCTATGTATAGACATTTATGGGCATTTATGTGTCACAAAGGTTGGTATAAAGCACTAGGTTACTGTACAATAGAGGGAGAGGACAAAGCAAGGGGAAGAAAAGTGTTTCCTAATGGTGTCCATTCTGAATGAGTATTCACAGGGCTTTAAGTGGGATGAAAAAACTGAGGGGGGGGTCTCTCAAAGGGGCGTGGCCAAGGTAATTAAGGGCGTGGCTTAAAAACACTTAAGCTAAAAATATGTGCTTAGCATAGTGTGCCGCCCGACTTGTATTTTGCTGTTTCTGTCATTGCATCCAGATGTATGATACAACAAGTAACATTACACCTACAACAAGTCCGGACTATTGGCTCCACTAGTGAGAAGTGAGAGCACGCGCACATCGATGTGCCTGCTGTCACTGCAGTCCGGGTCAGGGCACAAAACAGAGCCCGATAGAGACCACCGCTGAGACCCGGCCCACTTAAAGCCCTGAGTATTCAAAGTGGTTACATCTCCACGTTTGTTGCTTGAAAATACGGTCCTCCTGCATTGGAGGTATGTAACAGAAATCAGTTTGGCGATTTTAGGCAATTGTTTATGTGCCTGCTTCAACAAGGCTTCCAGGCACTCTTTTTGCAATGGGAGCAATCTCATACGTCCCTCCCACTAAGCTCCCTGACGACACTATTCTGTGGAGGTTGGTTTTTGCTCCCAATTCTCTTCGATGCCCGCTGATCTTTCATTTTACCCAGGTTTACTCCAGAAGCAGTGGATTTCTGTTAAATTACATCAGAACTGGAGGCTAGGCAAACTAATGGGGGAGCCCTAATGATTTGTTGCAGATCACACAATGTGCAAAAACTGGGGTACAAGCCAGGAACATTTGTGTTCCAACTAACAATTAAGGGAGAGGTGGGGGGTCTTAATACTACTTTTCAGTAATAGCATAACCACAATGGGAATTTGTCATTCCCGAAAACATAGCTTGATATGAGTACAAAATGCGGAAAGGGGCAACGTTGGCACTATATTTTTGATAACAGATCTAAATTTCTATTACTTCCTTTTAATATGTTCACACCATTTTCTCTCCCGTATACAAGAAACCATGATGAATGCCCAGAATACCACTTACTGAATATTACACATGATCTTTACATTTCAGCCGTATACATATGCCCCTCTTAACCTCTGAACTGCATGTGAAATTAGGCTCTTTGATGGTTGCTTATATGACAGTCAGTGGCTGGGTTCCAATGATATGTGGTAGACTAACTAATCTGGAATATATTCATACCCAAGTTTTCCAGGGATTATAGCGCCAGCATTCGGCTATAAAGGCAAATGTTTCACCTGCACATTTAACTACTTGACCTAATCCATCATGGCATCCATTCATTTGCTCAAAGATGAGAAAGGAGTAGAGTCTTCGATTTTTACAGCTTGGAATGACACCTGCAAAATGGCTTGCTACCCGTAGGCCCTGTCGAGCTGGTATTCTGTGCTGCTGCATAATCTCAATAGAATGGGCCAGTTTACAATAATTCTTAAATTGTGTCAGATATTCTTAATACTATGATTTACATTTGTAATAGGAAAGGTGTACATTTGATTAATGTCAGTGGAATTCCATCCGCCACAAGTATGTCAATTCCTTATGTAGAATTTGAGGTAGCACATGCAAATATACCAAGAGTAATGTGTTAATTTTAAAGTGCTGCTATTACACAATGTAATAGTACTCAATTTTCGACCTCAGAAAGATGAAAGGCTGAGTCATCGGAGCCAACATTTGAAATTTTGACATGCAGGTCACAACAGATATCATCAGTGAGTGGTTACCTTACTAAACCATGAAGAATTTACATATTGCTCATCCCTAATTTCTTTCTGCCTGTCGTTTTTGCTAGCTTTGCATTCTGTAACTTATTTTATGAAAATGTGCTTCAATATCCTTAAAATGCTTAACAAATTAAAATTCCACTGTGCATGCAAATAGGTGCAGAAGTGTAGTGAAAGGTGTTATAAGCATGCTGTTTTTTTCTATTGTCATATTTTTCTGTTCTGTGTAGAACAAACCGCAGTGACATGTCTAATTAACTTTAAATCAAAGAAAACCTACGACCCAGGCCTGAGAAATTATCGGTTACATAGATTCTCAATATGACATACATTCTATACACAATTCCAGTTCACACCATGCCACATAATTCCACTACACAAATCCACTCCACACCACTCAATTCCACAACTGAGAATTCCAATCCAACCCACATAATTACACTACACACCACATACATACACTCCATAAAACATGGGTAAAAGACATTGTCATTTACAACGCCAATAGCTCTAATTCAAGCAAATGTGAGACCGATTGCATTTCCAATGCTTGTTCTTTTGGCAATGTGTTCCTTCAGGGTGAGGTTGGTGTCCAGGGTGAATCCATGTGACTCGGCATTCAGTGAAAGTTGGGGTTCGGAGCTGTCAGGGTTATGTTATGTTATGTTAAGATGACTTGTAGAGCGTGACAGCTGCCCCAGCAACGGGGCGTCCTGGCGATGAGCAAAATAGAGACTAAACAGCGAGTATCCCTCCTGAGAGAAGACAGGAAGGGCCAGGGAAGACATGTGGGTCAAAAGAAGGGGGACCTAATGAGGGAACAGATGGGTCTTTAACGCTTTTCGGAAGGTCAGGTAGTTGTCCATGCTCCGGATGTGAGACGGAAGATCATTCCAGATCTTGGCAGCCAGAACGCGGAACGAACGACCACCAGCACGGGCCCTCTTCACACGTGGTATAGAGACCAAATGTTTGCCTGCAGAGCGCAGATGACGCGAGGGAGTGTAGGTCGAGAGCAGGCCAGATATTATACCAGACGTGGGGGATTTCAAGATCTTAAAAGCAAAGCAGAGAGATTTAAACTCCACCCGCCTCTCCATTGGCAGCCAGTGTAGCCGCCGAATGGTGCTAGAGGTGGGGCAGCGACTGGGCATGGCAAGAAGAGTTCTGGCGGCGACATTCTGGACCCTCTGAAGTCTTGAGATCTCAGTCTTATTGACCCCAAGATAGAGCACGCTGGCGTAGTCCAGTCTAGATAGAACAGATGCTTGCACAATGGTCTGCCGGATGGAGGGGTCAAAGAAACCCAGCATGGGTCTAAGACTGCGCAGAATGCCAAGACATGTCGCCGCCACCATCTTAGTTTGAGCTTGGAAGCTCACCGCCGAGTCAACCCATACGCCCAGATTTTTCACCACCTTTTTTGGAATTGGGGGGGGGGGGTCCCAGGGAGGAGGGCCACCAATGCCCGCTCCACAGCTCATGATCCTTCCCGACCAGCAGGACCTCCGTTCAATGTCATTGAGCCAGGACTGTACTTTATCTTGTTTATTGTTCTTGGCAAATAACAGGAATTCTGTCCTGTTTGGGTTGAGATGGACATCCATGTCTGGATGATGTGAGAGCAGAGTTTGAGGCATTGGATGTGTGAAGTGAAGGATATTTTCAAGTAGAGTTGTGTATCATCAGCATATTGGTGAATCTCGAGGATGTTATCTGTGAGTAGACCACCAATTGGCTCGATGTATGGACTGATGCAGAAATGCACTAAGAAATTACTGTCAGAAGCAAAGTCAAAAGAAATCACAAAAGATGTATTGTCAAAGTTATTCATTCGATGATGACTACTAGCTTTGCCAATACTTATTTTGCTTGTGAATGTTTTTTGTATGAAGGCATGCACTGTATGGAGAAAAAAAAGATATATATATATATATATATTTCTATGTAAAAGCAGACATTGCACCAGTATTCCCTGCCACTGAAGGGAGCTACTTACGGTACAGATGTGCACATTGTGCAAGAGCAGAATGGCATCACTGCCAGTGAGGTAACCAAAGGCTGAAGTGGGCTGACCCTTGCCCCGTGTTTTTATTTTTCAGAATACTCTATATCACCAATTACGTGGTGTAGCTATGGGGGCCAGCTTCTCCCCCAGCTATGCCTGTCTCCACATGGGTTGGTGGGAGGAGTTGGTCCTCCTCAAAGAACATAAGAGAAAAGTTACCCAAAACATCAAGGTGTGGTTGAGATACATTGATGATCTCTTAATCAGCTGGCAGGGGACCCGGCCGGAGGCGGAGGGATTCATCAGTGATCTCAACAACAACAATCTTAATTTAGAGTTCACAGCCACCATAAGCGACCAAGTAGTTAATTTCCTGGATGTACAGATTTACATCAGGGAAGGAAAAATTGCAACTAGACTACACCGTAAAACTACTGCAGGGAATGCTGTTCTGCACGCTAGGAGCTCTCACCCACAACATCTTATACAGAGTATACCCTATGGTGAGATGCTCCGGTTGAAACGCATCTGCAGCAATGATGATGATTTACTGTTGGCCCAATTAGCTAGTCAAAGAAGGTTTCTTGAAAGGGGATATGACAAAAAAACGATTGCAACAGCCATTACTAAAAGTAATGAATTAGAAAGAGCAGTCTTACTATCCCCTCGGCCAAGATCTATTAGATCAGAGGGTGACCATAACAACAAGGAAAACCCAGATACCTTCAGATGCATAATTGGCTATAGCAAACAGGCAAGAGCCATCAGTAATATCATCAAGAAAAATTGGCCTATTATCCTAAGCGATCCTACGATAGGCCATCTGCTACCCAAAAGGGCAGGTATCACGTATAGTAAAGCGCCTTCAATGAGAGATGAGCTAGTCCACAATGACCCGGGAAACTGTACCAAATCCACGTGGTTATCCCAACGTAAGGGCTTTTTCAAATACGGTACGGATGTGCACATTGTGCAAGAGCAGAATGGCATCACTCCCAGTGAGGTAACCAAAGGCTGAAGTGGGCTGACCCTTGCCCTGTGCTGTGGTGGGCAGAAGCAAAATGTGAACAACACTACAGAAGACTTTTGAATGAGGAAGGCTGCACAGAAAGTCACTCTAAGGAAGCATATATAGCATATAGCTGTTTATTAAAAACAAAACGTCCCAGTTAACACCAGACCTAACAGACATTGGCAAAGCCAATGTGTCTGGTATTGGCTGAAGACTTTTGATTTGTCAATGCTTGTTTTGTCATTTTTTTTGTAAAATATTATTGTTGGAGTAGCTGTCTACCCCTCGCTATCATTAACAAAAATGGACTAAAAGCAAAATATGTTTTGTTCAAAAAAAGCACACATTGCCGTAGAAGTTCCTGGCATTAAAGGGATCAATTCATTGTACTTCTGTGCTTCTTGTAAAAGAGGAGCAAGCTGTCACTCTCAGTGAAGACAACCAGTTTCGGACGTGAGATGAATCTGCCCCATGCGGTAGTTGGAGGAAAGAAATGTGAATGACACAAGAACAGACCAATGAATGAAAAGGGCCATCTCAAAGCCGATGCATGTAAATATATTACCATATAATTTTAATAAAATTGACACGTCTTGGCTAATGCTAGACCTAAAAAGGAGGAGACTGTGTGCCAATATAATGCCATTGTGATGGCACAAAAATGGACAATTTACACCAGCACCAGAGCCCCCACCAAAGAAACAAATCAGCTGAAAACCTGCTAGCAAAAAGTAGAGATGGATGCAGCAGTGAAAGCAAAAAAGATCTCTTCAGCATGAACCATAAAAACATCCTCTTCCTCTGCAGCTTCCCACCTGAGAACATGATTGCTTTGTGCAGAGATCTAGAGCAATAATTAGCAGCTGAGCCTATGGGGATGGCGCAACCCCATCTCTATTAAACCAACACTACACATTTTGGCACCATGATCCGTTCATGGCTACAATCCACGTGGATCTGGCATACCAGTCAGTGAGACAAAATCTTCCACCAGAACACCGCATGCATCAATCAAAACATTATACAATAAAATGTCTAGATCTTCAGATGGAGACGATGTTGTGAAAACAAGATTATGTTTCTGCCAAATACCACTTCTTAAATCGGAGAACCTCACAACATTGCACTTCTTTTGTAGGAGAGAATGCCTCTATGCCTGATCTCTGATGCCCGTTATATCATTAGACATGCTGTCTTTATCACACACAACTGCCTGTTTTGGGCCATCAAATTCTCAGCAAACTACACAACAGAGACTATGACCATGAATGGGGCTTAAATGTTGCTTCCATTGTCCCTGGGCACTTGATCAGGTGCGGCCTGTCCTTAAGGGCGGAGGGTCCCTGCTGCCTCCCCCGCCCCCACCTTTTTGCAATTGTGAAGTGTGTCTGTCAGACTGAGCAAATGTCAGCCTGTCAGACACTCTTCATGTTTGGAGGTCCGGCATCCAGGCGCAGTACATGTGCTAAATGCGCAGGCGCCAGGCTGCCATAAGCACTGGAAGTAAGGGTGCGGCAGCCCCAGAAATAACCATGCTGGAGTTCGGGAAGGTGAATGAGCAAGAAAGGTTTCTTTACATTTTATTTTTATCTTGTCATATTTACTGTGCGTTCAAAGACAGAGGTCAAGTGTCAGGCTATGCCTTCTGACAAATTGTTGCTGGTTCATTTAACATGGAAATTGGGATTTACTTTTCATTCTCTGCCTACAAAGTAAGAGGATTTTGAAAGGGGAACGATCTGACAATCTTGCTGCAGTACAAGGAGAGTGAAAGGCAAGATATATATATATATATATATATTTTTTTTTTTTTTTTTTTTTTTTAAGCCAATAAATAACATAGTTGTACAAAATTGAATATTTCAGAATTTGAGCAGTCATAACATAGAAAAACAAATACATCAGGATTGTGTTCAATCATTGTTGCCTAAAGTTCATTATTATCTGATTCACACGAAAAACATAAATCCATTTAAATCCAACTTGGGCATCAATGCAATCAATACGAGGGAGAGTAGAAAAGATGAGATCCAAACAAAGAGTTATGCCGTGGTAAGCGCCAGATGATCGACCATAGCTCCCCAAATCTTTATACCTAATCTACGTTTTTGAGACCCCTTGAGAGCATACAGACTATGTTCTAAATTGCATATGGCATAGCCTTCCTCTCCACATTTCAAAAGACGGGGGTTCCTTCTGCCGCCACAGTGATGATATGCATAATCGGGCCACAGCTACTGCTATGAAGATTAGATATCTAAATTGGTATATCTCACGGTTGGTCATTGAGTCTTCCAACACTCCCAACAACATAACCATTGGTGTAATTGTAATCTGTGCCCCAGTTATTCCCGTCAAGAAGACCTCCAATCCACCAATCAGTTGCCTCAACTCTGGGCATACAAAGAACATGTGGAGACTATCAGCCTGATCCATCCCACATCGTGTACACTTGACATTATTTGACCCACCCCATTGAGAGATTTTAGCAGGAGTGTAATATAGGTTAAAAATGGTCTTATAATGCTGTGTTTTAAGACTGGAGGATATTAAAATCTTCTCGCCCAGAACAATAGAGTCTTGTAAGATGTTGCCTCCCTGAGATAGTCTAGTGTTCCATTTATGATTTTGTGCCTCCAGATCATCCGGCTGTGTTTCGATGAGAGCTTGATATAAGACATCAATCTTCCCATACCCCCTAACTGCCTCTATAAGGTTATTTTTTTGGGCTAACCGTTCTAGATTTACTTTCTTTTGTAGATAATCCCGAATCTGTAAATATTTAAAGAAGTCCGTTTTAGGCTGATCAAATTCCACGGCCAAGCAGGAATATGACCGGACACCACTGCTGTCAACGAGGTTCCCCAGGGTGACTATACCCTGTAGTCTCCATCTAGCCGTAGTGGCGTCCCAGAAGATGGATGGTAATAGTGATGAAGCTGAGTTGGGCGTATAATGGCATATCCTATTAATCTGCAAGCGTCTCCGAACCTGCTGCCATACCTTACAAGCAGCAAGGACGACCATAAAGCGGGTTTTCTTGTAACAGCTAGGTTCTAGATATCGAAAGAGACCCCTCTCAGCCTCTGAGCCCAACAACATTTGGAAGATATGCAGAGCCACGGCTACCTCGGTTTCCCCTTCGCCCACTAGTAAGATTCGCATGTGCTGGAGTAGACAGGCCCAATAATAGAGCGTAAAGTTAGGTACTGCCCAGCCCCCAGGAAATCGAGGTAAATTCATATATTTCATTGCTCGACTGGGTTTACCTTGTGCCCAGATAAAACTGCTACAGATAGATTGCAATCTCTGGAGTTCCTTCCTACTAAGCTCCAGAGGTACAGATCTAAAATAGTAAAGAACCTTGGGCAGAATGTTCATCTTTAAGACATTGCATCTTCCAACCATTGAGAGATGCAAGCCTTCCATACTATCTAGCTCACTTTTAATTTTCTGCGGTATAGGATCCTAGTTGGCAGATAGCATTTTATCCAGGCATGCGCTGATTCGGACACCAAGGTATATTGCCTCTTCTGTAACCCTCGGATCACAAAATAATTCTTGTTTGGTACATACAATTTGAGTCTTAGCTATGTTTAGCTTATAGCCTGAGTCTTGCTCAAATAAAGTTGCTAATCGTTCAATCTCTAATAATGCTAGGGCTGGATCCGGGGAGACAACAGCTATATCATCAGCGTACTCTAGGACATTGAACTGCTCCTGTTCAAAATGCACCGGTTGAATACTTAAACTATTTTCCAACAAATTCAGAAAAGGATTAATATAGAGAGAAAATAGTAGAGGAGAGCATGGGCAGCCTTGTCTAGTCCCTCTTGATATTGACACTGGATTAGAATCAAGCCCAAGCGCACAAATTCGAGCCACGGGTGATTCATACATGGCTCCGATTGCATTGACAAAGCCCGGTCCAAAACCTTGCCAACGCATAGTTGCCCATAAGAATTCCCACGAGACACGGTCAAACGCCTTTTCAGCATTGAATAGCACCACTCCAAAAGGAGTCCCATCACAATTTAAAAGCGAGATTGGTCTATACGACCCGGGTAGTATGGGCGACTTGTCTTTTTTTAAAAAAAAAGAAAATTGTTAGATGAATTCCAGGATACAGGGGCATCTCCTTTTTGTGCTTCCTGAAAAGTTGTAAGCATATCTAGTTTTAACTCTGGCAGAAAAGTTTTGTAAAATTCTAAAGGGAGCTTGTCGGGGACTGCAGCCTTACCTGCTGCTAAAGAGCTAACAGCCTCCACAAGCTTCTCTCGCGTTATGGGCTCCTCCAAAAGGCTCCGATCCTCTAGGCTCAACATTCTTCTACATGGATCTTTAAAATAAGCCTCACGTCTCTCATGGCCACTTTGGTCCTCAGTGTATAAATCTTCATAGAAAGGCCTTAAAAGTTCTAGAATCTCAGCTGATGTTTCAACTAATCTCCCAGTTGGATCTTCAACCGCAGCAATTGCGCTTTTGGCCTCTTTGCATCTGATCGTTTTTGCCAAGCATCTACCTGTTGCCTCCCCAAATTCATAGCATTCCATCCTAAAGAGATTATACTTATTAGCATTATGCTTAATCCACAGCATCTTTATCCTGGCCTTGCAGCGGGCAACTTCAGTTTGCACCTGGGTTATATAAAGACTTCCCTGCAGAGCTTGCATAAGGCTATACTCTGCCTTCTGGAGGTCCTCATATAATTCTGTGTTAGTTGCCTTCTGAATATATAGACCAAAACTGAGGATTTCCCCCCGAAGCCCTGCTTTTAAGGCATCCCAGACTATGATTTGAGTAGCGGAATTCCGATTAAGAGTAAGAAATTGGTTCAACCACTGGCGGATGTGGCAGATAAACAATTAGTTGAGCAATAACTTCCTGTCAAATGAAAAGGAACCACAGGGTCGCACCAGACCTTCTATTACGAGTTTTAACAGCAATGGATTATGATCCAATGTGACTCTGGGGAAGACCTGTATATGCGCATTCGCTAAATGTGTTATAGTTGCAAAGAAATAATCTAATTTAGCGACCTTCGGTGAGGGCATAAATAGTGTGTGTACCCAGGATCTGGATGTTTTAGTTTGGCCCAAACGTCAGCCAAACAGTGATCATATAAGAGCTGCTGCAGGGCTTTGAAAACCTTAGGTTTCCGACCAGAATATATATCTCTGCCAGCTCGCACAGTAACATCTTCAAGCTGGATGTTAAAATCCCCACACTATCAGTGGCGTGGGCCAAGAAGCCAGTTCTAAATTAAGGAATCTAAAATCTGGGCTTCGTCGATATTGGATCCGTACAAGGAGCAAATTACAAATTTCCTTTTGCCAGCCACACATTCAACTATCGTCCACCGACCGTATTTGTCAGCAAGAACTCTACCAGTGGACTGAATGCTAGATTTGGCATGATGGCCACACCTCTTGTAGTAGAGCCTTTCATTGTGCAACCTAACAGAGATCACCTTATGTTTCCCCCAGGGAATGTGTGTCTCTTGGAGGGACACCACATCCGGTCGCATACCTCTTATTTCCTGAGCAACTCTTTGCCGTTTAGCCCTATTATTGAGGCCGCATACATTAAAAGAGCAGATACACAGTCTATCCAACCTCAGCCCACATCAAATTGCTCCGACTGTAAACTATCCCACATCAAAATAAACACAGTATTTGTGTAGACACAATCCATAGTTTTTACTTGATTTTCTTCACCTATTGGCTTTTTTTTCGTTTTTCCCCCACACAACACACCAGCAGCCCCCCCAGCTCCCAGAAGGCCCACCCAAGCCCACCTCAGCGCTTCCTCTGCCAGCGGAAGCCCCTCCCTTCCATCCCATCATGGAGGCAAAGTGACCCGTAGGCCTTGAATGATGGAGAGCCTCACAACACCAGCTGATCGCCCCGCCTCACCCAAATTTGTTCAACCCAGTATGTGTAGTAACAGAAAAAAGAGCACACCAGAACACAAAAAAACAAGAGTAAAACACAAGCCCGAAACGGCAAAACACACCCACCCCCCTTGCACTACCTATACCCCCCAATCTTGTTTGATACTGCTCACTTCCTTAAGGTTTAATAGCCTGCAAAAATTATTTGGCCTTTTCCTCGGAGGTGTAAAACTGGGTTTTATCTTTATATATGATCTTAAGTTTGGCAGGGTTGAGAAGGAAAGCTGGAGCACCCTTGGACAGAAACGGAGTGATCAACTGTCGAAGCTGCCACCTTTTTTCGACAGTCGTGTGCCAGTAATCTGGCCGGACAAAAAAACTCAAGCCCTTTCCCCCTTCTCTTCCTATCTGGCCAGGCCAGATCGTACAGGGACTGTCGGGACAAAAAATTGGTTAGACAAATCAAGACCGCTCTGGGTCTGGGGGCAGAGTGGCCAGGTCCTGAATGATTGTTTTGCCTAAAAGAGAACCGGTGGGCCCGTAGAACCTTCGTATCCCAGGTCCATTGAGTAAGTTCGGGAAAAGCATCTGAAAAGAGTTCCACAATGAATTTCCGGGGATCAGATCCTTCCGCGCCCTCCGGTAGACCAAGGACTCTTAGGTTGTTACGGCGGAGGCGATTTTCCATGTCCTCAAGCTTCCATGCCATGTCGTTCTTCTGGTGAGCCAGAGTATCAGTGGTGGCTTTCTGTATTACCATCTCATCCTCTAGTGTGGAGATTCTATTCTCCGCTTCAGTTATCCTTTCTGCAAACTCCGAGCAAGATTTAGCCACTTGGCGTATTGAGTTTTGCGGCAGGCACCTTGCGCTTTTTGACTTTCCGCACGGGTTTAATCTCTGTGTCATTATGCCCTCGTATATAACTGAGAGAGAGATATCTTCCGGATGCTCCGATGGTTTGTGCACAGCTTGTCTCGTTATGTCCCCTGGGTCTGTTCCCAAGTTGGAAGAAAAAGAATAGTCCCATGAGAGCGCCGCAGCGGCATCCTTTAGCTCCCCGGGGTCGGATGTTGGTTTCATTTTCCGTACAGTGCCAATGCCAGATGCCACAGTTGGATTTCCCAGCTCTTCTTCATCCAATTGTGTGCTGCTAGTCTCACTCCATTGACTATTTGGTGACCCCCCCTCCCCCCGAGCATAATTCTGGCAAATGCAGTGACTCATCTCCCGAAGAGTTGGAGCGGTCTAATAAGGAAAAGAAATGTTCACCAGTATCAATCTCGGCCTGATCCGTAAAGTGAACATCTTTGCCATCCACTGTCTGATGCTCGCCCCGGTCTATCTTAGTGATTTCTAAGATTTTAATGGAGGCTATTACTTCAGGGAATTTTTTCCCGGATGCTGTCTGAGCCTGATGTGTTTCCCCCCCCCCCCGAGTAAGCCAGTCTCCCCTAAAGCTGACATTGAGGAAATTGTAGTGTTTAAATCCTGTCCCCCGAGCCATCTCCTGCCCAGCAGCACTGTCAAATACACCCTTAGCGAGCGCATCAAAGCCGAGGTCACCCGGATTATCAGAGCTCACCTTTGCGTGCCGAGCAGCCGGAGCAGTCTCTTCCAACAGCCGCTCCTCGTGTTTGGCGCCAGTGCTCTTTCCTTTTCTGGAGAAGAGAAAGATCGCGGGGGTAGTTTTCTTCGATGGTCCGGCGATCCGCTTTCTTTTGTGAGTCAGCACATCCTCCCCGACAGCTGACGCTCCAAGTCATTGGCTCTCTTGTTTCTCTTCCGGGGCTCTTCCTAACGGATGGAAGAGTCTCCTGCAGTACGCGTCTTGGCCGCTCGGGCGTTCTTCGGCGGCATGGCGACTGGGACGCGCTGAGATTCGGCTGGAGGCAGATGGAAGCCTCGGGGGAGGCTCGGAGCCAGTCGGGTGAGCGGGACCACACACCACTGAAAAAGATGTATATCCCACAGCATATCGTTCTTAAGCGAGGGCGCAATATTATCTTCTTTTCATTAAAGTTGGCTGATGTACCACATCAAATGCATAAAATAATGCTTCATAGCGTTCAGTGGTGCTCGATGAGAGGGGGGGAGATGATCAGGCGTGAGCGCTCACTCGGCCGACAGAGCGGCCACCATCTTGCCTCATCAAGATGTCAATATTTTTCTAAAGCAAAAACATTTAACTGCCAGTAAATGGCCAGTACAAACATTTAGAAATATGTCAGAAGCTAAGAAAGCACAAACAAAACTTTTTTGTAATTCTGAATTGTGATAGAAGCAAAGATTTTTAATAGGATCAAAACAAACCAAGACACGTTACTTAGTGATGTGTAAGTGATAATTATTCACTGGATAATCTTGAGGTCTGTCGGGTCGGCAGAGGGTTTCTTCAGCAACGGGTTGATCTCTGCATGTTTCCAGTCTTCCGGGAAGGTGGAGCAGTTGGTGTGGCAGAGTTTGGGGGCGAGGGAGGTGCTGGCTCTGTTGATGATGGGGTGAGGGAAGGGGCCAAAGGGTGCTCTGGAGTGGATGCTCTTCATGATCTTGAGGGTGTCGTCCGTGGTTAGGGGAGTCCAACTGAGCAGGGTCTGCTGGGGTCCGGTGTCATTGGGTGTGGTGGTTGCGGGTGGGGTGAGAGGGTCTTGGGTATTGAGGCTGTTGTAGATCTCCTTAATCTTGCGATGGAAGAAGGTGCTGAGGTTGTTGCAGAGGTCTTGGGAGGGTGGGATGTCTGCTGTCTCTGTGCTGGGTTTGGCGAATTCTTTGGCCACGGCGAGAGGTTCTTTGTTACTGAGTGCATTGGGGTTGATCCTTTCTTGTTGGACCGCTTTCTTTGTTCTAATGAGGTGGTGGTGTACGGTGACAGCGGTTTTGAAGGCTGCATGGTCTTCTGGGGTCTTGCTGCTCCTCCATCTCTTCTTGAGCCGTCAGTAGGTGTGTCTGGACTCATGAAGGGCGGGAGAGAATCAGCTGACGTTTTTGGAGTGCCTCTTGCGTTCTTGAGGGAAGCCAGTGTGTCGGCGCAGTTGGAGATCTATTGATTAAGGTTGCATGCTGAGGTATTAGCATCCGTGGATGTCAGAGGTGAGGTTTTGCTGAGGGAGGTGGTAAGCTGTTTTTCAGTGACCTTGTTCCAACTTCTGCAGGAGTAGCGGTGGGCATGGTGGTGTACGGTGGGTTTGGTGAAGGAGAAGTGGACTCAGCGGTGGTCGGTCTAAAGGAGCTCAGAGGTGTGGCTGAAGGTGATGTCGCTGGCGAAGAAGATGGGGTCGAGCGTGTTTCCTGCTGAGTGGGTTGGGGAGGTGACCCGTTGTTGGAGTCCAACGGTGGCGAGGTTCTCCAGCAGAGACGATGTGTTCTTGTCATAGGGTTGTCCAGGTGAAAGTTGAGGTCACTGAGGAGGATGTAGTCTGTGGAGGCGAGAACGTGGGGTGCAATGAAGTCAATGATGGAGTCGCTGAAGGGTGGACGCGGTCCAGGGGGGGTCTGTAGATGAGGGTGCAGCGGAGGGTGGTGTTCGGGTTGGTCTGGACCAGGAAGTGGAGGTGCTCCATGTTGGTCGAGTGGTCATCTGAGTGGGTGGTGAGGCGGAGGGTGCTTTTGTGTACAATGGCGATGCCTCCACCCGGTTTGTTGATGCGGTCCTGGTCAATGATCTTGTAGCCGTCCAGGATGGTGCTGACGATGTCCGGGGCAGAGGTGGAGTTCATCTAGATTTCCGTGAGGAAGGCGATGTCTGGGGGTTGAAGGAGTCGAGTAGGTCCCAGATCTCCACGGTGTGTTTGTGGAGGGAGCGTGTGTTGAGCAGGATACAGCTGAGGCAGTCGGGTCAGGTATTTGTCAGTCGTGCAGTGGGTGGGGATGGTGTGTGGTGGCAGGTGAAGGTGCAGCTGCAGTTTCGGCAGGAAAAAGGGCCCTGGATGTCATTCTCTGATGCCCGGCGGAAGGCAGTGTGGCGCCCAGTGTTGCGGGCGTGGGGGTGCTGGCATTGTAGTGGTGGATGGTCTGAGAACCTTGAAAGGTGCTCCCTCTTATGACGAGGGGGCATGTCACAGATAGACTGGGTAAGAATAAGAAAAAAGGGGGAGATACCCTTATGTTAAGAGAAGGGACAGGGTGAATTCGCACAAAAAACATGGGTCCCTAGCAATGTTCCCTCTAATTTTTTTTCTTTGTGTGCGGCAGTATAAGGTCTCTGTGCGCTGCAGCCAAGGCTATGTGCGCCAAGAACCCAACCGCGTGTGTGGGTGCAGCGACAAATGTCAGTGGAACTATCACTCAAACATTTGCTTAATAAAGTGAAAAGACAGTGTATTTCTACACATACAGCACCACATTAAGGGTCTTAAGGCAGGTTTGCAACATACAACAAACATAAAAAGGATACAGTATTCAAAAGCATATTGTTACATTAAACGACTTTTAATGGAGAATGTGTCCCTTACTATCACTTGTCAAATGGGAATGCTAAATCCCTGAGAGGTGTCTGTGTTATTCAAGATTGCACCACAATGTAATCTGAGAAAATGCATTGTTGTGTCCTGTCCTTAGCCAACCACAGAGCATTCCTTCTATGAGTTTTATCTCCTGCTGCATTTCTTGCATGCCTTTTGCAGCCCTCCAACTACCACGCATCAGGCTTAGACTAACGCATTTTAGTGTGGCGGTCATCATCACCGTACTGAAATGCAAAGTCACGCATTTATGAATCATCCTCCGATGTCAAGCCCAGAACTAGCTGGTAATTAGCACCACTTACAGAAAGCTGGCACAGCGCGGTCAGCCCTGATTGCGCAGATTTGGTGGTTGGCTCAGCTAGATTTGGGCTGGCTTTAGGGGCTACAGTGTAACAACTTCACCCATACTGGGCTGGCGCAGCATTCAGCTTCACTGACCTCACGTGACAACGTGAGCGAATCAATGTCTGCTTGATTTACCCTGCGCCCAATGTCCGATAGACTGAGATCGATTAAGCACCTAGCTATAGGCGCCCTGCCGCCTGCTGTGCGAGCGTGTGGCACGACAGTCAGTTTACATTTGGCAGTTTACGTTAGGACTCAGACTCAGTGCAGCCCCTAGGACACACAGGCAACAGCCCTTCTCTGCTGACACAGAATGTACGGTGCTTCGTTATGGGTATTACATGCAGCCTTTGGTCTGAGGCCAGTCCTGAAAGGCCAGGCCAGGCCCGGCCTCTCTCCTGCAATAATCAGCAAAGCACCACCAATGACCGCTAGCCCCATCTCAACCTGGCCCGAGTCTTGCTTGGCACAGGTGAACTGAACACTGCGGATGTGAATGTGGTTAAGATGGACTGCGAAGGAGTAGGTTGGTTCTGGTGGATATGAATGGAGTTAGTTGGCTGTGTGGTGTTTGAATGCACTGGGTGGGGCAGGTTGGTTCATATTGGGAATGGGGTTCTAGTGTACCGGGTAGAGCAAGGCTGATTTTGCTCTCAAGAAAGTGTCACTCATAGTCATTGAAATGCACTCATAATTGCACTGAAATTTTGAAAATGTCACACATAGCAATCTGAAACCTTGGCAGCTATGTGTAGTCCCTTTTCTGTTCGTGTGAAATTTCCCGGTTTTTGGCTTTAAAATTCTGGCCACCCTATCTATCATCAAAAGGCACGCAGCAAGCCTATCAGCACGACGTGTGCTTTCATAATCCCTAATACATATTGGGGATTGTGAAAGCACACGTTGTGCTGTTAGGCTTGTTGCCTGCCTTTGTTAATGAACCGCTGCAGATTGCATGCCTTTTTGAAAGTTTTCATGTTAATTGCAGGACCCGACATGCTTACACTCGGGGCTGCATTTAACATTAAAACTTTCAAAAAGCCACCCAAACTGAAGCGCTATGTTAAGAAAAAGCATGCAGCAAGCCCAATAGCACAATGTGTGCATTCACAATCACTAATATATGTTAATGATTGTGAAAGCACACGTTGTGCTGTTAGGCTTGTTGCCTGCCTTTTGTTAATGGACAGCGGCAAATTGCATGCCTTTTTGAAAGTGTTCATGTTACTTGCAGGGCCCGACATGCTTAAACTCGGGGCTGCATTTAACATGGAAACTTTCAAAAAGCCACACAAACTGAATCGCTATGTTAAGAAAAAGCACACAGCAAGCCCAACAGCACGACGTGATCTTTCACAATCACTAATACATATTAGTGATTGTGAAAGCACACGTTGTGCTGTTAGGCTTATTGCCTGCCTTTTGTTAATGAACCGCTGCAGATTGCATGCCTTTTTGAAAGTATTCATGTTAACTGCAGGGCCCGACATGCTTACACTCGGGGCTGCATTTAACATTAAAACTTTCAAAAGCCCCTAAACTGAAGCGCTATGTTAAGAAAAGCATGCAGCAAGCCCAATAGCACAATGTGTGCTTTCACAATCACTAATATATGTTAATGATTGTGAAAGCACACGTTGTGCTGTTAGGCTTATTGCCTGCCTTTTGTTAATGAACCGCTGCAAATTGCATGCCTTTTTGAAAGTGTTCATGTTACTTGCAGGGCCCGACATGCTTAAACTCGGGGCTGCATTTAACATGGAAACTTTCAAAAAGCCACACAAACTGCTGCGCTATGTTAAGAAAAAGCATGCAGCAAGCCCAACAGCACGACGTGTGCTTTCACAATCACTAATACCTATTGGGGATTGTGAAAGCACACGTTGTGCTGTTAGGCTTATTGCCTGCCTTTTGTTAATGAACCGCTGCAGATTGCATGCCTTTTTGAAAGTTTTCATGTTAATTGCAGGGCCCGACATGCTTAAACTCGGGGCTGCATTTAACATGGAAACTTTCAAAAAGCCACACAAACTGAATCGCTATGTTAAGAAAAAGCATGCAGCAAGCCCAACAGCACGACGTGTGCTTTCACAATCACTAATACATATTGGGGATTGTGAAAGCACACTTTGTGCTGTTAGGCTTATTGCCTGCCTTTTGTTAATGAACCGCTGCAGATTGCATGCCTTTTTGAAAGTTTTCATGTTAATTGCAGGGCCCGACATGCTTACACTCGGGGCTGCATTTAACATGGAAACTTTCAAAAAGCCACACAAACTGCTGCGCTATGTTAAGAAAAAGCATGCAGCAAGCCCAACAGCACAATGTGTGCTTTCACAATCACTAATATATGTTAATGATTGTGAAAGCACTCGTTGTGATTTTAGGCTTGCTGCATGACTTTCTTAACAGAGCGCGGAGGGGGGCAGATTGTCTACTTTTCTTTAAGTATTCGTGTTAATCGCAGCACTGGGATTAACATGAATACTTGCCTCTCATGGTGTGTGCGCGCTGCAAAGAAGACACTGCGCGCTCCGATTCAAATAGGTGCGCGGGCGCGCACGCGCGCAGGTTACAGGGAACAGTGGTCCCTAGTCAATATCTAAACTTATTTGGATCATGGGCTTCACACAATGCTGTGACATAAATTGAAATCAAAATGTATACAATCATACATTCTTCAATGACAAGAGTCAGTACCACATAGGAAACTAATGACAAACTAAATGGGACATATGAAATTTATTCCGCAAAAAATACACAAGCAAAGTTAAAATCTTTTCATAATAAAATACAATATACATTCATATACATCACAAGAAAACTAAAAAATCGACGCAGCGTTTCGGTGAGTTGATAGTCTTTCACCTTCTTCAGGACAGTTTTCTAAAGTAGGAACTCGCTAGGATTCAATTTCACTAGATACTTGCAGAAACAATGTTCTTAGATGAAGTTTGGGATTACAAATGTCCCTCTTTGTATTTGTTTTTTTTTTTTTAAATCCCCTTAGTCTAAAAAACAGATTAATATTGGTTAAGTTCGTTGGTGCCACCGATATATTATTGTTCGGGGACTACGAATAAAAACCAAGTCAGAAGTGAACTGGTACATTCATAACACCAGCAGATGTGCCGTGACTAGAGGTACAGATTAAAATGTCCACGCCGATTTCAGATTAAAGCGGCAAAGGAGCTGATCAAGTTGCTGTAATAGTCATGCATCCGGCCTCCCTGCGACCAACGAACAGCTTCCGGGTCAGGATCCTGACCCGGAAGCTGCTCGTTAGTCGCAGGGAGGCCGGATTGTTCATAACGGGTTTTTAATTCTACCGGTTGCATGACTATTACAGCAACTTGATCAGCTCCTTTGCCGCTTTAATCTGAAATCAGTGTGGACATTTTAATCTGTACCTCTAGTCACGGCACATCTGCTGGTGTTATGAATGTACCAGTTCACTTCTGACTTGGTTTTTATTCGTAGTCCCTGAACAATAATATATCGGTGGCACCAACGAACTTAACCAATATTAATCGTTTCTTTAATTCGTTTCTTTCCACACGGAGCTTCCAAGTAACACAACGGCCATATCTGTCCAAGAGTATCTCCTTGCCGCAAGGGGTCCCACAGGGATCGATTCTGAGCCCCACCCTATTTAACTTATATGTGGGACCACTGGCTGAGCTAGTGGGAAAACATGAAGTGTCTATAGTTTCCTATGCTGACGACACGCAGTTAATTGTGATGCTGTCACACGACCAGGAACAGCCAGCTATTCGGTTTTCCAAATGCCTGGGAGAGGTGGCTGAATGGATGTCGGACCACTGCCTCAAGTTGAATGGAAACAAGACAGAAGTAATGGTGGTAGGCAAGGCACTGACCATATGGTCTTCAGCATGGTGGCCTGAAACACTGGGCCAACAACCATTACCAAAAACGGAGGTAAAAAACCTCGGGATTTGGCTCGACTCCGAACTGACTTTTGACGGGCAAACCCGGAAGGTGGCCAGCAAATGCTATGGGGCCATGAAAATCCTAAGGAAAGTTCTGGATCTTCTGCCCCCAAACGCCAGGAAAACTATAGTGCATTCGGTGATAACCTCCCAAATTGATTATGGGAATGTACTATATCTCGGAGCTTCTAAGGCAGGAATATCCAGACTACAGACAGTTCAGAATGCGGCGGCTCGCCTAGTTCTTAGCTTGCCGAGAAGAGCCAACACAAAGAAAGCTCTGACAGCACTACATTGGCTGCCAGTGGAAAAGAGAGTTGTGTTCAAGGCGATGTGCCTATGTCACCGAATTCTATCGAAGAGAGCCCAAGGTACCTTCACCCACTATTAATTCAGTACACACCCAGACGGTGTCTAAGATCTAGGGGGAAGGCACTGGTAACTGTACCGAGAATTCGCAGAGCGAGAATGGGTGCACGCTCTTTTAGGTACATTGCAGCTAAAACATGGAACACCTTACCAGTGGCACTAAGAACCGAACCATGCGAAAGCAGTTTTCGCAAACAACTTAAAACTTGGCTGTTCGCTAAAACATAATAATAAAGAAGATCCGACAGTCTGTGTGGGTTACGCAGTGAGATACGCGGATCACCGTTATATCCTCCCTCAGGGTCTTACTCAGCGCGGGGACACACCGGTGGTGTAACCATGCGCTCTATAAATGGCTAAAATAAAAATAAATAAATCTGTTTTTTAGACTAAGGGGATTTTTAAAAAAAATCCAAATACAAAGAGGGACATTTGTAATCCCAAACTTCATCTAAGAACATTGTTTCTGCAAGTATCTAGTGAAATTGAATCCTAGCGACTTCCTACTTTAGAAAACTGTCCTGAAGAAGGTGAAAGACTATCAACTCACCGAAACGCTGCGTCGACTTTTTAGTTTTCTTGTGATGTATATGATTGTATATTGTATTTTATTATGAAAAGATTTTAACTTTGCTTGTGTATTTTTTACGGAATAAATTTCATATGTCCCATTTAGTTTGTCATTAGTTTCCTATGTGGTACTGACTCTTGTCATTGAAGACTGTATGATTGTATACATTTTGATTTCAATTTATGTCACAGCATTGTGTGAAGCCCATGATCCAAATAAGTTTAGATATTGACTAGGGACCCTTGTTTTTTGTACAGATGGACTGGGACCTTGGTGCTTCAGTTTTACGCCCTGAAGTGCCCATGGCTGACTGTCCATTAGTGATGCCTCGTTACAAACTGGGATGGAGTCAGCAGGCTCACTGACCCCATCCCACTCTGTGAAGAGTAAAGGACTGTCGCTCCCTCTCATTGGCTGACTCATAGCAAGATCAGCCAATGAAAGGAGACAGCTGCCCTAATCACTGACACTTCCTTCCTGCCACCCGATGTCCCTGCCAGAGGCACGGTAAGTTTCTCTTTAATGTTAGGTGCGTGCATGTGTGTGTGTATGTATGTATGTGTATTTGTGTGTGCGAGCTGTGCTTGGGTGTGCATGTGTATGTGTTTGTGAATGGTGGGTATATATGTGAGCGCTTGTGAATGTATGGATGTGAGTGAGTGTGCATGTAGATGGGTGAGTATGAGTGTGTGTGTGTGCGCACGTACAGCCCACCTGCCTGCCCTCTCCTGCTCAAATTACCAGCTGCCACTGCACTTGGTGGTGACCCTAGCATGCTACTTACTTTATGACGTTTGTACTATGGAAATTCACACATACATTATTGTGTTCACAAAAGCACTCACTACTGGGTATGCCACACACCAACCTACAACAGAACATGTCTAGAGAGTGCATCTAACACAGTGCCAGACTGCAAACCAAAAGCTGTTCAAACCAGCCCCACTCTGCAGGAGGCCTTGATTAGAATAAGACTATGGGGACACTTTGGTCACAGCAGCCCCTCCTGCTCTGAAGGAACACCCCCCCCCCCCCATTTGCAGCCAACTGGGAAATGCCAGAGTAGCAGAATGGTCAGTTCAGCCTTGATCTAACATATTTATTTATTGATTTTAGAGTTTTATATAGCTTAGACTTGACCCGAGGGTATCAGAGCACTTTACAGAATATGCATAACAACATTTACAGACAGTATACCAAGAATATAATAGGAACAACGGGCATGCAAGATAATAGTATGTAATAGGCAGCATACATAGGTAATATAAAAGGCAAATAGTATTAACAATGGGCATACATGGTAATAATATGTAAACGATAATGGAGTAGACAGGTTAAAAAGATCAGAGGTAGTTTTGGTAGGTTATTAAAAAAATTAGGGGAATAGACTGTTAAATTCAGATGTAGAATTGTTCCAAGTCTATGCTGGTGGAGGGGGAAGATAGTCAGTGAAGTAGGTTATTTTTGGAGGGTGGGTTCAGGTATTTGGAGAGAATAAGTCATTTAAAGTGTTTTCTGAAGTGTAGGAATGAATGATTGTCACGTAAATCCTGTGGCAGGGCATTCCAAATTCGAGGTGCATTCCCAGAGAAGGAACGAGTGAGTGATTTTACTTTTTTAAATCTGAAGTAGAGTGTTGTAACTTCGCAAAGGCCTAGTTAGTCTAGCTTTTGATAGTTTGTTTGCGAGGTATAGTGGTTTTTCAGTGTAAAGACCTTTGTGGGTTATGCAGGCCATTTTGAATATACCTCTTGCTTCGATTGGTAGTCAGTTGAGTTTCTTGAGTGTGGGAGTGATATGATCATAACGGCTCTCTCCAGAGAGAAGTCTAGCTGCTGCGTTGAATGTGGATTTCATAGGAATAAGGTGTTTTTTTGGGATGCTTGTGATCAAAGCGGTACCATAGTCCAGCTTAGAGAGGACTAAAGATTGTACTATGGTCTTTGTCTTCGGGGGGTGGTGGTAAAGGGTTTGATTTTGTTTTTTAGGTGTTTCAGCATGTAGAAGGTATTTTTCGCAGCAGCATTGATGTGGTCTTTCATGCTCAGGTTTTTGTCAGGTGTTATCCCTAAAGATTTGACTGAGTTGGAGATGGACAGTTTGCAGTTAGGTTGTCAAGACAGACGTGTATAGGATAGGACTTTCCTTTAGGTTGGATGAAGAGGAGTTCAGTTTTGTTGGGGTTGAGCTTGAGGTGGTTGTTGGTCAACCTAGATTTTACCATGGCGCGACTGTTGTTTAGGTGCAGGATGTCTTTGTGTGACGAGATTTTAATGTATAGTTGAGTGTCGTCTGCATAGAGATGGTAGGCAATATTGGCTTGTTTCAGGATGGCTGCGAGTGGTTTAATATAGAGGTAGAACATGGCAGGGTACAGAATTGATCCTTGAGGAACTCCTTGTGAGACGGATATTGCGTGTGAGGTGAATTTGTTCAGTTTGATTAGTTGAGATTGTTGGTTCAAGTATGAGGAAAACCACTGAATAACTGTACCGTTTATGCCTGCACGCTGTGAGAGGGTGTTTAGGAGGATGTTGTGATTAACAATATCGAAGGCCACTGAAAGGTCAAGGAGGATTGACTGTTGAGGGATCTGTGTAAGACATCAGTGATGTTCAGGATTATAGTTTCTGTACTACAGCCCCTCCTAAACCTAGATTGGAAGGTGTCGTGTAGGTCGAATTTTTCAATGTGGGTGGCGAGTTGTGAGAGCACACATTTCTCGATAGTTTTGGCAAGGAGAGGAAGGTTAGATATGGGCCTATAGTTGTTACGGTCATTCTGGTCGGCGTCTGGCTTTTTGATGAGGGGTGTGACTTGGCTGAGATTAATAGAGGCCTACATCGAGTCACTGGATAGGGAGGAGTTAATGATTTTAGTACATGTTGGTGAGATGACGTGCCTGAGGTTTTTGATTAAGGATGAGGGAAGGGGGTCAGTTATGTATGATGGCTTCATGTAAGCAAGAATTTTAGTGACTTCTTCAGAGATATATTCGAACTTGGTCCATGTTGCATCATTTTTCAGTTGTACTGGATTGTGGTTAGTGTTCTGGCACAGTGAGGAGGTGGGTTTGAGGGGGTCATCATTGGTTGGAGGTGTAGCAGTGGTGGGACTGTCATTTATAGAGGGGGCATCATTGGTATGGGGTGAGGAGGTGGAGGTATCCAACAAGAGTTCGATGTTTATTTGTTCAGAGAAGAATCTGGCGAATTCTTCACAGCGCTTGACAGAGTCATCAGAAGAGAGTGGAGGAAAGGAGGAGGTTTGCTGTTTAATGATGTTGAAGAGGACTTTAGTTCTGTTTTTAGAATGGTCAAGTTGGGCTCGGAAGAAAGATGACTTTTCTCTGTAGATATGAGCTTTGGGTTATTAGGTCTGTTAGATCCTCAACTAATTGAGTTTTTTTCACCTGAAGGACGGTAGATGAGGTGAAATTTGATGGTTTTGGAGCCTAAGGAGGAGAGATCGACTCCTAGGTATTCGAAGGTATGATAATTCGGTTGTATGGAAGATTTTCAGGCATAGATCGTTTTTGTGAATGATAGCTAATCCACAACCGACAGTTTTTGCAGTCATGACGAAGGATTGAGCAGCTCGGAAGGATAAGGAGATCGACAATGGGGGATGAGTGGTTGTTTAGCCAGATTTCGGTCAGAAACCAGATGTCAGTTTTATGTAGTAGAATGGTTTCAACTGTTTTGGTGGCATGTTTGACTGCTGATCGACAGTTTAATAGCAAGCAGGTTAATGGAGGTAATGTTCTTGGCTCAGATTGATGGGGTCCGATGGTAGTGGGTTGGGCATGTGGTCTGGGGGCTCAGATTGATGGGTGGGGGGATCCTACTAGTGCCAAAGATGACAGGGATCTTGTTGTAGCTTTGAAGGCTAGGAGCGTTGTTGTATGTGCTGCTCAGAATCGGGGTGTATTTTTGTGATCAGATCAGTGTGCGCCATAGGTGTGTGATTGGTAAGTGAGTTGGGGCAAATCTTTGAATTTTTACGTAAAGGGAATATTTAATAGAGTATGGTGTTGAGTTAGAGTTCAAGATCCAGGCATATAAAATTAATTGTCAAAAAAAATTAATGGCTCATATGACGAGAGAAAGGGAAGAGCGGGAGAGTGGTAAGTGGTTGGTGAGGTCACATAATACGCTGATAACGACCAGACACATAGAACCGTACCTGCTCATTTGTCCCATTACGCAGCGTTTCTATTTGGTAAGATTTCACCTTAATATGTCCCATCTCTTGGTTGGTTATCCATCTACATGGGGATCATGTTGGGAGGCAGTTGGTTGTGTGGCAGAAGAAGGGGTAAGCTGGTAATCAACGTAGGCTAGAGTGGGGGCTATGGCTGGATCTAGTATGAGGTAGGTCGAGGATTGTGAGGATTCCTGTGAAGTGGCTTGGTCTAAGAGTGTAGGGGAAGTGGTCGTTAAGGAAGGAGGAACTAATTCCTGAATTGATGCCAGAGCCATATGGGGTTTAGGGATGGGGTAGGGTGTAGGAGTGGTGTAGGTAGAGTTGGTGCGATGGGATTGAGGAGTGGTAGGTTCTATTAAGAGTGGAGCGAGTACAGGGATATGTTCTGTGGGAGGAGGAGGTGGATTGGGGTTGGGGACAGTTGACATGTAGGCACAGAGAACAGGGAAGTGGTGGTCAAAGATGGAGAGGTTTTGTTTAGAGGCTTGTATTAAGACGTTCCCCTTCCTATATATGGACATGGACAGTTAACAGTCCAGTTTTTGGGATGGGGATATATTGAGTTTGGATCCATAAGGGGTGTTGGTAGAGTTGGCTACAAGTGGGTGCTGGAGGAAATTTTCTCTCCATTTAGTGGGTTTCTTTGTGTAGAAGATGACGTTCGTTAATAGGCCTCCGTGTATTGGGCTGTACATACATACATACATACACCATACCTAAAACATGCCATTAGCCAATTAGTTATTATGACACCCAGATTCACGGTTTACCACCAGTTACCCCCTTCCTCCCCACACACACATCCTTCGGATAGGCAATGCCTACCAGCACATAAGATGCATAAACAGTATGTTTTAACTGTCAGGTCAAATCCATCAAACACTAGGTACACTTATGCACAACTTGTTAAATACAACAAATTCACCTAACAGGAGTAGGCCCACATCACACTTGTGGTAGCACACTATTGCAAGCCAAATTAGACAAGTTGTGCGTTACAGAAAAGCTAGACTTCAGGGTACTTGAGATTTTCTAGTATAGTAGACCTATGAAGACACGGCCAATTATATCATGGTATAATAAGTATAACACACACAAACCTGTGTTGTATACACCTATTTAAACACCCCAGCTACAATGACCATCTCACCTACTAGACAGATGTATGCTAGTGGAACATCTACACTACCTTTCCGCTTGTCAGTTAGCTAGATTAGGGTTAGCAGATAACTAGATGTTTCTTTTGCTACCATATGCCAGTCAAAGACTTTAATTTATCAGCCTAGCGCATATAAGGAGTTGTAATACCAGTTAACCTTCAACTGAACTAATTTGGAGTTAAGTGCCAAAATACAGGTTGTACTGTTCTGGACAGATCTGCTGCTGGTGGTGGCACAGGAGGTGGATAGTTCTGAATAACTATGCATTATCTTCACTGACGAAAAATATTAAACGAAATACCTGTAACAAGTTATCTCAAAATGATCAGCGTCTGGTATGCCATGATCACATTAGAACCAATTGGAAAATTACAGGACTGCTGATGGTGCCTCTGAGCCATACAAATGGTAGAAGGTGTTTCATGCAGATGCCATTAAAATAACCTAACATTATTGGTGTCCACATCTGCTGACTGATCTTGTGTTGGTGGATTGCCACTCTCACTAGAGCTCTCTGATGGCATCATGGTAGCTGCTATGTGCACCCACTTTGGTACGAGCTTGCTGAGTACATTGTACAAGTTCAGGACCATCACAAATGGGTGTAGCCGGGACTAAATGCCCTGGGCCATGTTCAAGGTAGGGCCCCACTCTTGAAATGACAACATAAAATTACTAATTGCTCTCAGTAAAACTCTGGTATTGTGGTCTAACCACAACCATATAATTTCACCCTCAGGAGTAGATTTGCTTTGCAGGAGCCTGTCACGCCCGTAGGGTATGAATGTTGAAATTGCAGTATACAATTCTCGCCTCCAACTAAACAAATATCAACAAAGTCCATTGTTTGGCTTTTGTGTTACAAAAACATTTTAGTGGTCACATATGTACATAGGGGTGGTGATTATTGTGGAGACAGAAGACAGTGAGGCGAGGAGAGGTTTTGCGAGGATAGGAATAATGTCACTACAGCACAATTTTGTTATTTGTAATACGCAAATAATAAGTGACATGGAACCACCATGAAGATTGCACATTGAAATGAGAAACAAATATATCTAGTGATTCAAGCTGGTGTTCCACTTATTTCGACAAAACAATGTTTATATGTGTGTGTGTAATTGGTATAGGTTAGTCGGGTAATGCGCCTACTTGCAGATATCCAAGTGCAACCTGTAAATCTCATATTTGAAACCTGGCAGATTCACTTTGCTTTTCAACCTTTCAAGATAATATACAGTACAATATATTTGTATAGCGCACATCTATCTAAAAAGGTGTCCCGGCGCTAGCAAAAATAATATCCACTTAGTTCAAAGGCAGAAACCGGCTTAGGAGAAGGTTATTGCAGAGTCAAAAAAGAGCGTTTTAAGCGTTTTCCTGAAAACCATTTCAGATGGACAACTTCTCAAGGCCAGGGGTAAGGCATTCCACAGTCTAGCTGTCAGGTAGGCAAAGGAACGACCACCTCTTCTGCATTTAGCAATACGAGGGGTTTAAAACAACTTACGGTTATTAGCAGTAGCGGCCCGTGGTGGGAGTGCTGCCGGGCGCTGACGTGGGGCTGGGGAGGGTCAGGGTGGGGGGTAGTAAACTACGGATTACGACCGATTAGAGGTAAGTAAACATATAAATAAATAAAACGAATTTCGTTGCGCGCGCAGCGAAATTCGTTTTATTTATTTATATGTTTACTTACCTCTGATCGGCCATAATCCGTAGTTTACTACCCCCCACCCAGCCCCTCCCCCGCCCCACGTCAGCGCCCGGCAGCACTCCCACCACGGGCCGCTACTGGTTATTAGAACAAAGGGATCGCACCTGGGAGGATAGTTTGAACCGGCACCTAAGATAGAGAGATCCCCTAAAGTTAAAAATCTTGAAAGCAAAAGTGAGGGCCTTATACTGGATACTCCTATTGATCGGTAACCAGTGAAGCTGATGCAAATGATTTGAGATCGGGCACCAGGGATGGAGCTTCAAGATCAATTGGGCAGCAGCATTTTGAATAATCTGAGGACGTTGAATAAGAAAGGAAGGGAGCCCGAGATAGAGACTATTGGAATAGTCCAGTTTAGAAGAAATCAAGGCATGCACAAGGATTTTCTGCTGTTCCACAGGAATAAAATGCATCATACGTCTCAGTCAAGAAACAGGCACTAAACGGCGATTGTATCTGAGATTCAAAGGTGAGCTCATCAGATTTAACCCCTAAGTTTCTGACCACAGGGGAAGGACAAGGGGGATTACTCATCTCAGAGGGCCACCAAAGGTTGGAATCGGGTATAGATTTAGAACCAAAGAAGAGAATCTCAGTCTTATCCGAGTTTTTAACTTAAAACAATGATATAACCCTTAGGTCGAGCCTACCATACAGTGCAAGCTGTTTGGTTGCAAAAGACCTACAGTCCCCTTACCAAGAATTTACAATGGGTTTAAAGCCTGCCCATTGCTTCCCTTCGGTTGCTTTATTGTCACTCATTTGCTTGCTTCTTATTCGATGGCTTGCCTTGTCCATCTTGTGTTTTTCTCTCCTGTGGAGCATAATCTCTTTGCTTGTGTCCCTCCACTGCTCACTGTTAAGGAACTATTTTTTTCTTTTTGCTTAAGCACTTCATGAGAGTACATGTGTTTTTACCTGTCTCTCTCTTGTGCTTCTCTCCTGTGCTCCATGTTGCTCTCCACCTGTGCTCTTCTTCCCATGTTGTTCTCTTCTTTGTGTGTATCTCCCTTGCCCCTCTTTGTTGCTTGCTCTCTCGTGTGCTTCTTTTCCCTCCCCTGACCCCTTCCTCCATAGTCTGCCTAACCTCCCAACAGGTGGTCCAAAATTTTTTTGGGGCAGCCTTTCTACTTTTTAAATAAGTGTTTTTGTGCTACTTCATTTTCATATTTTTTTTTTTAATTTACTGATCCATCTCGGATCTTTAAATAAAAAAAGTTGCACCCGAGTCATGGCGTGCGTCATGGTGCATGCTTGCACCTACAAAATGATGTAGCCACCAGCAACTACATCTTCTCACTTTTTTTCCCCCTTGCTTTCATGCTGTACTGCATCAGCATTTTTACCGATGCTGTACAGCATGAACAAAAGACACTGGCAGAGCCAATAGGTCTCCAAGGGCAGAACCTATTAACTTTGCCATCAAAATGTGCTGCCCTGGGCACCATCAAAGCTCATGTACTGTTGAGGATCCTCTGTGCATCTAGATGGGCTGGTGCTTGCTGCATGAATCATGGAAACTCTTTTCGCAAACTAGATGGGTTAAAGCACGCTGAGTACATCATGAAAGCTGCTCTGTACACCCAAGCTATCCTACTGCACCTTCGCCAGGGTCTTCAGTTTACTGGTCATGATCCTCTCTCTGCGCCAGCACAAAGCAATGGGATATCCTGCAGTCAGGTGGGCACTACCTCTCCCATGCACTACACCCATAATGTCCACTGCTGGTGCTAAAGGAGGACCTTAAGCCATGGCTTAAAGGTGGCTTGTCTACGGAACCTTAAGGTTAGAGATTAGTTATTCTGCTCTGTCTACAGATGACCGTCTGCAGACCTGTAGGTTATGGGCCAGAATCCACAATGGAAACTATTTCACAGTGACGGCTTAAAATAAAGAATAAAAAAAGCTGGTCTTTTAAATTAACATCTCCACAAGAATTACTCCTGCAGGCCCTCTTCTACACACACGTAGAAGAGGGCGAGTATGCAGAGAAAGCTATGATTTTTTTCCAGGATTCAAGCAAAGATCGTGGCATTTGTGTGTCTCTTAAGAAAGCGAGAAATCTGCACAAATTATAGGAGGAAACGTATGAACCATAGATGTGGTTATTCTATATCTTATTTGTAAGTTTGGCCATTATTTTCGATTTAGGGGCATTTTATAATCTGGTTTACCTCTGCGTTTCTCCAGTAATGCATATGTTGTATCAAAAAATGCTGTATTTTTATTATTTGACTTGTTGCATTGATTTTCTTCTCTGTATCCCATGGTTTTATCCCTTTCTTTGGCTTCTAAGGTATTTCAAGATGTCCTCTTGGTTATCAGTGAAGCATTTAAATTGCACTTATATAGCGCTTAAGCGCATTCTCTTTGTAGTTTGTCTTGGTTTACCTTGGAACACTGGCGCGGACAGAATGTTCAGATCTCGCGTCCATAAGCTTCCATTCTGTAGGATTCCATTCCGCTGGGCTACAATAGGCCGCAAAGAAAAACCTTTCCATTAAGCACTTGTCTGATTTTTTTAGTTTTTTAAAAATCTGATCTCCTGCCTCGTAGTCCGTGCTTTTCATGCTTGGGAGTGGGCGCTTTTGTCAGCTATGAGTCATTCTCTCACATCGACCGTCAAGCTATTTTAAAAAAGCTCTCATGTGTGGAGCTTGGAAACCTCAAGCAGATCTAAAGGCTGCCTATTGTGTCTCCTCGACCTGTTTTACAGGTTCTTCCAGTTTCTGGGGCAGAGGTGTTCTTTTTAAAATGCCTCCTGTGTGAACTTCTGAGATCAGAAGCGAGAGCGTGGCTTGTGGGAGGAGAGGGGTGAAGGCTGCCAATGTATTTTCAATACACTACACACACAATGGAATTCCATTTTGTACACCCAGAGTGAGACCTATTTGGAAGGACTGCAGGTTACACTGGCGGAGTAAAAATGAGTTCTACTTTAATATCCTATTTATACTGATATTGAGTCCCTCTCACCCCTCCATTACATACTATGAAGAATAGCCCTGGTGCTCTTAAGTTTACTTGATTTCCCAGTACAGATCTCTCCTTATCTTGGTGGAACAGTAGGTTAGCACAGAACTAGCTCCCAGAAGCAGCGAGCGTGCCTCTTTAATATTCACCTGATGCCTCTTCCCACATCTCACAACTGCTTACAAGAAGGATGTCTTCCCAATGCATGAGAGTTTGGCTTCCAGTAGTACATTTGACCAAAGGACGCCATGATGCTGTTGGCCATGAACTATGGCGACTGTTCACGCGAGCAATGAAAGCCGTTGAGACCAGGAACAAATGTCATACATGCCAACATTTTAGAAGAGGAAAGTGGAAGATTTAATAAAAAAAAAAAAAGTAATCAGGAGAATGTATTTCCCCAATTGACTTATATTTAAACAGAGGCAATTTCAGGCAGTCAAAATAAAGCCGTTTTGGCTGGCTGGAAAAAATCGGCAGTCTCTCGCCTGAAGCGGATTCATTGGCATGTATGAAATACCTCAGCTTGGCTGCGCTCCACAAAACCAGAGCCAAGCGATTGGCTGGGACTGAAATATTAAGACCGAGCAGTGCCTGCGGGGCGGTGTGCTTGCCTGGGGCCTTTCCCACAGAGCCGCCGTCGCTCGGAGTCACGGTGTCAGCCGCAAGGGGTTAAGCCTGTTTACGAGAGGAAAATACCAGCCCTACATGGCGCCTTCGACAAGCCCTGGCAACAAAGGGAGCGAAAGGGCACGTGTGCCGCGCGCAAAGGCTGGCGTCACGGGGCGCGCGGCGGCGTCTCGAGGGTCGCAGCTCTGAGTGGCAGCGGTAAATGGATTCTAGCAGCGGGGAAGATGGCGGCAAAGAGTGCATGCTTCTAACTGCACGTCCCGTGGGACGAGGCCGCAGACTGCACAGATGCATACACTGGAGGGAGGAAGGGGGCGTGGGATGTGGCAGAAACGAACATGAAAGTTCGTAAGGCGCTGTAGCACAAGGAACATGTTACATTTTTCAGATGAAGAGTATATATACTCCGAGCGCTATACAGGGCGTTTATTTATTTTACAATTTTATGCAGCACAGTTCTACCTGAGGCAGGGATCGAGATCTCTTCGCAGTGTAACCATAATAAGTGAGAAACCTGAGCACACATGAGCATAAGGGAAAAGTCTGCAAGGCACCCATGCTCAGATTTTAAAGTCTCTAGTTCCATGTTTTAGACTGTGGGATGAGGTGAGAGGTAGGATGAAGGATATGTAGTCAGGCTTCTAGTTTGTTCGTCTTGGGTCCTGGAGTACTGAACACACCAGAGTCTGTGCTTGACCATATGAAATGTCGGAAACCTTGATTTGTCAGTCCCTCAACATGTAATTTTGCATAGCGTAAAAACCGAATATGAAATTCCGGTCTCCTTCCATTCCCTATTACTCCCTCGGCTGTATTACAGAGAGGACACTCTGTCTCACATGTGCTGTAGGACATCCTTAACTAGGATGCTGGTCGCAGACTAGTACAGTGCGCCCTACTACAGCAAATGCACTGTTCACAAAGCAGGCTTGAACGCTTGTCTGCACTGTGAATTGTGCTTTAGTGAAAGCCAGACTGTTGGAAACCATCGGTCTGCCTTTCACTGTACGCAGAGACCCTGCCTCACCTAAAGAGGGGGCAGGGACCCCTCTATATCAGGTACATTGTGTGACTGCACCCAGCTGCAAGGGGATGTCTAGGAGGGTTGTCCCTGGACCTCTTGTGCTTTGCACCACCTCATTGGTGACGCATAATCAGTCCCCCTCCTGATGACTGCTTTGTCCCTGTGCCCACGTCTGTAATTTGTTGCAGAACCAAAGGGTTCCCAAATTTACATGGGGCCACATCCCCTTGCATTGAGCCCCTTTTGTGATGCCATAATACCCTGGGGTGGCACAAAAAATGGGCGCAAACCACTGGTGCATCCCCCAGGAACTATGTATCATAGGGCCCCAGGTGTCTCTAATACAGTCTCAGGTGTACCCCACACACCCAACTTTTCTACCTCATGTTTAAGATGCCCTTGCAACGACAAAACTGTTCTTGGTAAAGCAGCAAGCTACGTCTTTGGGATAGGGTACGCTATATCAAATGCAAAATAAGATGTATGTCGGCAGATATGGGGGGGGGGGTTCTGGTCTAGTTTTCACTGTTAAATTCTGTATTAATTGCGACAAATCTATGTAATGAAGTACACTTTTTACTGTGAATGTCATTAAAGTTGAGCCAGAGGGTTTGAAAATCTATTGCATTGTATACTGCATTCAGTGGCATCATGTAGGTTCAAATCTACATTAGGTTCAGGGTTTTTTTTAAATTAAGAACTCTAATCCTACACCCAAAACCTAGCCATTACTCTAACTGATAATCAGCCTAACCAGAACTGATAATGTTTCCATCGTAATTCCTTTCATGCTATTTGCTTTCTTGGTAATTAAGCCTTATTGCCCTCTGCTGAGAGTGCTAAGAGTGCATAATAAGGGGAAGGGAAATTAAGGGTTGTTAATGCCGGCAGCATATTAGCACCTAGATCTCACTGAAGAAAGGCAAACAGGCCAACTGTTCCTGTTTGTTCCATATACCAAGAGCTTAATTTGAGCCAGTGATTGCCAGTGGGGGCCACCAGCACTCATTCTTGGGGACTGGCACTTATTTTTCTGCCCATAAAAAATTAAGGGGAGTGAAGAGGTGCTGTAGCGCTTTGGTTAACCCTCCTCTGATACAGAACGCCATACAAACTATAGAGCCAATTCGATTTGATCAATATAGAACCATCCCGTCTACCCAAAGAGAAAAATAATCCTTTTGCTTTAAAGAACCGATACCCACCAGAGGGGGGGTCCGGCTGTTCAGCTGTCTCAAGATGCAAGCACGGATGGAGGCGGGGACCTTGGAGTCGTAAGTATGGCTTTGCCGCTTTTAAGGTGGACACTTTAATTCATGAGAGGACCCTGATGCTTTCCTCTCTTTTTCCATTCGCAATTCAGCGTGCAACAACAGGCACGCCTCTCCTCCTGTACCTATGGAGCACTATTAAGTGCCTTAATATGTTTGTAACCACTATGTGTTTGAATGTGGTTTCCACAGTGCATGACACTTGGTTTTCTGCCGTATGGGTCCTAGATGTGCCCAGGTTTGCATTTGTGTATTCCCACAGGGACAAACCTCACTTTTTTTACATAGCGTTGAGGTTTTAGATGAGAAACATAATGATATGGCTACGTGATACTACTAATGGCATGAACAAGTTGAGAGCCCGGTCTTTCAACTTCTGTGCATAATCCTTATGCTGTTTGTTCCCTTTCTTTTCAGATAGCCATTTACGGACACCAAGTAGGTGGTTTAGGTGTGCTTGACGTATGTATGTATGGTAAATTCACCAGTTAAATCAGCATTAGAGAATAGGTGTAGATTGCTGTAGCATAACGGGGCCTGACGAAATGCCACAAACATTGGGGAACATAAGTGGCAGAAACATGTTGACCTCTAAGAGGAAGTAGGGGTAACTAGAGCCCCGGTACTTCCTAACTTTTCGTGTTTTTAATCAACCCCCTGGCACCCAGATTTAAACATTATGGCTATCAGCCAGGTATTTTTAAAGAGTAACCCTACCCCCACTCACTACACTATTCCTTTTCCAACAAAGTGCTCCCGTGCATCTCATAGGTTGTAGCTCACCCCGTTCTACAACGGAACTCTATGATGAAGCATGCCACCAAGGGGTACCTCTGGTTTGTGAGAGTTCTTTAAACAAACGGATTATTTTCTCCTTAGGTCGACGGACGGGTTCTTGTGTTGTCTTATATTGATCCAGTCGAGCTGGGCTCTGTAGTTTGTGTACACCTATTTTTCTGCATCAGACATTTGCCAAGAGCAAGAGAGGGAAATCAAACAAAGTGAAAAGACGGAAGAAGATAAAGACGGAAAAAACATCACAAAGGGAGAAAGCAGGTACCTGCTCAAGTGAGATAAAGGGGCAGGGAGTGTCTGGCAGTGGAATAAAGAGGCCTGTGGTGGATTTAAAACCATGAATGCTTGGTATTCAGCACACCGACATTTAATTTCAACGACCGTGTGCTTCGAGCAGAGCTTTGGGCACCAGCAGTTATTATTGTACAAATTATACACTTCATATCCCTCCTTCACTCTCTCAATAATGGAGCAGGCAAAGAAGAGTAGAAGGTAGCAACATTCTAAGCATTCTGACTGGCTGAGCCAATATGAGCATTCCATACAAACTGTTTTTTAAAGGCATTTATTGCAAACTAAACGGAAGTCAAAACCAATTGATTTGAACTAAGCACCATGTACCTTTGGCACACTGTCGAGTCATAACGTCCTGAACTGTGGACGGCTAGTGCAATGTGTCCTCCATCACAAAATAAGTTTCTGTGAAATGGGTTTTAGGTATGTCAAACTATCTGCTTACTAACACTACACCGCCTCTGGAAATATATATATTGTTGTTTTGCTCTTTTGAAAGGGTGCATAAGTTTGGGGTTGTAGCCAGTGGTGGACTGGCAGTTACAGTCCACCCTGGAGAATGTGTTCATACCAAGCCCTTATTGTACCAAGTGAGTCCAACTTTCTCCATAAGAATATTGGGAAAGCAAATAACTTATGTCTGTTCCCCCTGGGTTTTTTGCCAGGCTAGATAGCAGGGCCGGACAGGCCTTAGCAGGCACTGGGCGGTTTGCTGGTGGGCTGAAAGGGTGGGGGCCAAATTTTGGACCAGTGGGGGCCGTTTTGGTACAGAGTATCGGTTTTGCAGAAGTGCTACAATACTGGCCCCCTGTACTAAAAGCAGCAGCAGTGTTTCCCACACCCACCAATCCCCCCACGGCTGGTCCGATTTAACTGCCATGGCTAGTTTGCTTACCCAGTCCAGCCCTGCTGGATAGCTGATGATCTCTCTGACCATCCACCCCGAAAAGCAGCCCTCAGCCTGCCGGGAGTTCTCCCGGTGTCCCATATGGACAGTCCTGTCCAGGCTCCACCAGAGAATTGGCAACACAAAACCAGTAGGTCAGTCTGTGCCAGAATCTATCAGAAGTGGTGAAGACAAAAACCTCAAGTTATAGCCGATTGCTCCAATGTATACAAACTAAGTAGGCAGTGTTGGCTCCTTGGCTAAGGCGGATGAGCGTCGCCCCACTGCCAGGAGCAGCAAAGAAAGGAAAAAATAAAATGATAATAACAGAATGTTATCATCATTTTATTTTTTCCTCCGGTTGCAGCAGTGCGTGAGGGGGCGGGGCGGAGCTGCAGGGGAGGATTGGTAGAACACTCCTGTGGCTGTGCGCAGTAACTGTTTGATCGGCCCTCTCGGGCCGCCCAAAACAGTCATGCACACCCCCTGTTCTCCATGCAGGCTGCATTACAGTCTGCATGGAGAACATGCCACCCCTCCAGCCACTGGCTGAGCGCTGTGTCACGGTGCTCAGACCAATCACAACGCTCCAATGGAGCGTTGTGATTGGCTTAGGGGTGGGAGCCTGGCTGTCTGCTTCCTGTTCCGACCTGGAGTCGGACACAGGCGAGAAGGAGAGAAGACGCGGGACCCGGTGGCGGCAAGGTAATTCTTTTTTTTTTTTAAGCAGCCCACGCACCTGCCCCCCTTCCCACGAGCCGTGCTGGCCGCCCCTGTAAGTAGGCGGTGGTGCTAAAGCCAGGACAAAGTAGGGTTACTTCTTGTGCCTGTGGTGTTAGAAAAAGGGGGCAAATAAGGGAGACTGTACTCGGCTCCTACAACTTCATCCTGACAGTGTAGCTCCCAAAGTGATATCAGGGTTTGGAAGGGAATCATTCTCTTTTGTTTGGATTTCAGTCTCCCCATTATGAGGGGTACAGAAATGCACAATACATGGATAACTAAATCAGGGATTGTTGGGCCGTATGTAGTTTCGATATTTGTCTGGTTCTGACCTTCGAGAGCCATAATAATGACAACATTTTCTGGGCAACCACTTAATATGTAAATTATTTTTCTTTAGGTTAATTATATGTATGTACATTTCTCATGTGAATAACTTGAAAATCTGATATGGCACTCTCTTGTGGACCACACTTGCACCCTCCAGCTGGAGTGTTTTCTACTTTGACTTTTTTCATGTAGTCTTTGTTTTATAGTTGGAGTAGGGTACCAGCTTTTATTAAATTATTGATAATTCGCTTAGCTAAGCGCTCACTGCTGACATATGTGAAGATATATGCAACAGTTCAAAGGGTTGAATCCTGGCAGGTCCTTCATCCTTCTGAAGTTGTTGAAGAGTACCATTTAAGTTAGTAAATCCTGTTTTTTTTACAGTGCTATGAAATGACAAAAGCTGCAGTACCAGGCGCTATATTAAAACAAGTCAATTCTGTTAATAATGGTTGCTAACGACGTCAGGGAAGGGTTGGCAGAGGGGCAATAGACCCCCAAGTCCTTCACTTTCCAGTGCCAAGTGGTTCTCCGGGGAAACGTATTTATAGATTATTATTTGTAAATAAGCTTGCTATTTTCATTAAGAATGAGGTAGCTTAGGAGCCCATACCATGGTGCCAGTGGTAGGTCATTAACATTTAGAAATGAGTACTTATGACACCTGCCAAAAATGGAAGTTGCGCCAAGAGGGGCCCGCATTGTTTTGGCCCCCCAGGCCTCACAATACCTTCTGACAAGCCTGAGGCTGGTCCTGCCACAAAATGCCAAGCAAGTGGCAATCGTTGGCATGGTTAGAATGGAGGCCACAGTACTGATGCCCATTCTGTACCAACGCTGTCCCTCCCGCCCAGTGACCACTCTTCGTTGCATGCCCGCTGGTGCCTTTCCATAGTAATATAATAATTAGTTGGCCTAACTGTTAAAATTAAGTAGCAGCGCTTTGAACCTACCTCACGGGGCACAAGCGCCTTAGAAGGGCACAAAGTAAAACAACACATTAGATTAAAACATTAGAAGCAGAGATGCTAAAAGTGTCACACAGAGTGAGGTGAGACTGAGTTGAAGCCTAGGTCTCTCGCCAGGATATCACTCGCCCCAACACACCAGATCCATGTGAACAATGTGCAAGCAGTGGCGTAATGAAACTTGAGCCCCCTCAAACCTCCTGCAAAGTACATGCAGGGGGGCCCCTACGCTCCGTGCCCAGTCCGAAGCTCTCAAGCCAGTCGCCTGCAAATGCCGGAAGTGGCCTCCATAGGTCGAGGCCGCCATCCCTCCCGCCCTCACCCCAGTGGCTGCGGGGACTTTTGTTACGCCACTGCGTGCACGTCATTAGATTTTTATTTCCGCTAGCCCCTAGGTCTCTCCATGCCAGGCTGTCACTACCTGTCCAGAACGGCGTTTGATTTAACAAATCAGTGCTTTCTGGGAGTTGTAGGTTTGGTTTTGTTCCAACTGGGCTAACCCACCCGAGAACATTGCCTTGTAAGTTGTAAGTATTTCTAGAGTAGTGCAAGCATGGTGTTGTGCGGATAGGTCCCACTGATCCAGGCCCAGCTCTCCCGTGCTGCTGCACCGCCCTGCTTCCTCACCATTTTCTGAGTGCTTTCTCCTGCTTTTGCCTCGTTTTAAGGTCGAGCATTCGAGACCTCTTGTACATACTTTAGTAGATGCTTATATGTGTATGTACTTTGTGGGCTCTGGAGATCAGCCCTAGGACTTGTCTGTTTACGCTTAGGGACATTTTTTTCTGTTCAACTGCCTCTATTTAACTGTCTTGATAGAAAATGACCAGTAGAGGTCAGTAAAATACCAGAATTGCTTTCTGCTGAGGGACTTTTTTTTATTTTTCTGGCAACTGCCTCTATTTAACTTTCTTGATAGAAAACGACCAGCAGAGGTCAGTAAAATACCAGAATCACTTTAGCATTCTCTAGATTCCAGTCCATAGAAATTGTCTTCCTAGAGCACCCGTAGACAATAATATTTTTTTCGAATTTTGTATTTTCAGTGATATGACCACCGAAGGCCCTGATTTTATATTAAAAACAGAGCTTTGGACTATACCATTTCCCGCTGAAAGGCAATATTTCTCTCCATGTGTTCCCATACCTGGTATGTCAAGCAGTTTGGTGCTTACTTTCCCTCCATGTTAAAGAACAGTAGATGTTTCAGCACCCAGGCTAATGTGCGGCATAGCTAAATACATATAAGGTCTCAAAGGCGAGACCAATTGCATTGCAAATGCTTGTTTTACTGCTTTCTGCTTCTTTCCCTCCATCTTTGATTGCTTTCTCCTGCTTTTGTCTCGTTTTTTACTGCTTTTTCCTTCATTTCCTCCCATTTCTCTGAGTGCTTTCTCCTTTCTTACCTCGAAGCAGCTAGCAACTCTAGCGCCCTGAGACGCCCACAGGTGATTTGCTGCGCTTTATAAATCCTGATTGATTGATAGGAGTGGTCTGGCGGCTCTCTTATTAGCTGACATTTCTGTAGGGTCATGGGTACAGATGTTTATACAGACTCAGGGGCGCAGCTGTCAAAGGTGCAGCAGGTGCAGTGGCACTGGGGCCCATAGGCCTGGGGGACCTGATTATTGCTGCATTTTGCTACTCAGCCAGCAGTCAGGGCGCCAAAGGTTCTTGCTTGTACGAGTGCCCATGATGCCGTTGTACAGACTATAAGGCCTTTCCCCGGGAGGGTTATTTTAATGAAAGCCCGGAGCTCGCGGTCAGGCAGCCGTCAGTTTAATGGGGCGCTGGTGATGAGCAATGGCGTTTATCCTAGAGGAAATTGATAAGGGAGAGTCGCAGGTGCGCCTTATTTGAGTGCCAGATCGAAGGATCACCACAGTGGATTTACTACCAAATCATTGGCCAGCAGGGGCGCAGCTACCAGTGGTGCAGCAGGTGCAGGGACACCGGGGCCATGAGCCCCAGGCGGCCCAATGAACCATGACCGTGCTGGATTTACTACCCCAGCAGTCAAAGGTGCTATTTTCCTTGCTTGCACCAGTCCCCGTGGCATCCTTGCTAGGTCACTGTTGCTCAGATCTGCCATTCAGAGTAGGTGCAATCGATGGGGGGAGGAGGGGGAGAGGGGTAACAAGAAGGAGCCCACTGTCCCGGTGCCCACACTGCTGTTGGCATTAACATGGATGGTACTGAGCAGTGTAGCAGTGTTTACGAATGTCTCAGAGAGCACCTGGCCTACAGGGGCCTTGCTGACTTACATCGTGAAAAGGTTTAAAGTACACGTGCAATAAATGCCTCCTATATCACTGAAAAGAGCTGGTGTGCAATGCATACACGCAATCCAGTGCCAAGTGTATGTGTAAATAAGGGAAATGTAGTTTCTGAATCGGGATGAATAAGTGTGCCCATCTCAAGGAGTGTGGAGTGGCCAAAGAAGTGTGATGCAAATGTGTGTACGCAGGGCCGGCCTTTAGCATGGGCGAGCTGGGCCCAGGCCCAGGGCACAAACATTCTGAGGGGCGCACTGAGCTGTGTGCATGAATGTAATGCCAACAGCAGCACCCCTGTTGTCTTACTCCAGTCTCGTCAATGTCCTTGCATCCTCGTTTCTGTCTGATTTTCCAGTAAGTGGTGTTAATCCTTCATTATCATACCGTGGGCAATATTTTTAACACCCATTGTCCCCTTCCTTGCCCTGCCTTCACCGTCTCACCCCTGCTGACACACACCAACAAAACCATCATCCGAGTGAGGCAGCTAAGCTATCGGTGATTTAGGTGAACTGGGGGAGGTCCGAAGACGTTTGTGTTCAGGGACCAGTCACTGCTCAGCCAAGGACTGACCAGTGAACTCAAAAGGGCCCCCTGCTGCCTCATTTAATTAGCTAGCATCAGCAAGGGCACTATCTTAAAGGCCGGCTCTGGTTGTACGCTAACCTCGGCCACTTCTCACTTTGGTGAGTTTGGCACTTTATCAATAGTGCAGCCAGTGTGTTACAGGCCCTAGTCAAGAGTGCAAGGAAGGCAATTCCCACCCCCGTTGCTCTTTCAGTTATAAAATACAGCAAAAATCAGGGTTCAGTGGGCAGCTTAGGCCTCTGTCAGTGAAGCAAAAGAGGCTACGACCTGCACTCCACATAGGTCAGATAATCAGGGCTTTTAGTGAGATGAAAAGAAGTGGGGTGTCTCTAAAATGGGCGTGGCATGTGTAATTATGGGCGTGGCTTAAACATGTAAACTAAATGTCTGTGATTCCCCTATTGTGTCACCTAACCAGTATTTCGGTTCCTCTTTGAGATCTCGTTATTGCATCCAGATATATAAGCACACCAAAAGACACACACACACAAAACCTACCAGGGCTATTCACTTTGTCAACAGTTGTTAGCTGTTCAAGATAAATGAGTAACAATGATTTTGTTGTAAATGATTAATATTGAACAATTTTCAGAACTGAAATTGAGAGACTGAATTAAACATTACTGAGTCCTGTGTGCTCTGCAGAGAGGCCAAGCATTGGATGACCGTGTATTCTGAACATCTGTTTTCATCCACTGACATGCACTGTGAGAAACCTCCATTCCAGTCCTCTTAATCGCAGCCCGTTATTAACACCTGGAGGGGACTCACTTCAAAGTACGCACTATACAAGAATAATATGCGACACAACATAAAAAAATACAGCAACACAAAACTCTGGTTAACATTCTTAAAGAATGCAAGATTAAGTAAAACATGAAATGTAAACAGGAAGTAAATGGCTGACATGGATTATTTTAACATTTTTTACATTCATTGTTTAGAAATCGATCAGTGTTTTTGCCATAGAACTTAATGACATGAGTATAGGTCACGATAGGGACCCTTTTCAGTATCTCTTTTTGAATTGCTGCAGGGTCTGAGACCCAGTGGGACCCGGCCCACTTAAAGAGCTGCAGTTAATAAAACACTGCATTGCACAGAGGCATTGCTCCAATCCACAGATTACCAGAACTAAGATAACAAGGATTTAGTTTTGCTCCGATTGATTCTATGGCTGGCCAATTTCACTGATTGAGCACCACAGTGGGGTGCCCAGCTGTCATCCACCATGACCACCCTGGAGACATCTGGATTAGAAAGAAGATCTCAGATTCCCATGGCCACTGGTGTAACGAAACTTGAGCGGGCTTCCCTGCACCCTGCTCGAGGAGGGGCCCCCTCCTTGCTCAATCAGGAGCTCTGCAGCCAGAGTGCTGTGCTGAGGGGGCCCCCTGGATCTTTGGGCCCCCCCGCACCTCGGGGGCCTGTGTTACGCCCCTGCCCATGGCCAATAAGCGAACAGTCGCACTTGGAAATGCTCCACATTGTTGTAGAACAAATCCTTAAACTTGCCAGCAAACCTGTGTCAAGAACTGCTGTTTGAGGAATTGCTCCCAATGACTGTCTTCTGACATAGAGACATTGAGCACTTACCCTTGCTCTGGGGCGGAGACCCGTCTCTTTCATGCATGCAATCATGACCCCCTCCTGAAGAAGCCCACTGCTGCTGCGAAGGTGCTAGCTTATTGCCTGTCCGTTTTAAATCCCCCTGCACCACAACAAATCCTAGGAAGGGAAGCAACCAGACAACTGCTGGAATATCTGAACCCACAACCTATGGCTCAACCATGGCTTCAAGATAGGGACACTGAACAACAACAAATGCTGCAATAGCATACCATGCATAGAAATCTCCGCCACTCCCTTTCCAGTCATTCCTTCAGAGCCACAGTCAGATCAGGATAGTGCAAGGTGAACCCTGCAAGAGAAGGGTTTTCTGTGGCATGCTCTCACCGTTGCCACTGAACAGCCACATATACTTCCCTTTGCGGGTAATCAAATCACACCTCCTGCATATTCAATTGTCTGAGACCAGACCCAAGTTCAATTACGTCAGGACAATGAAACTGCCAGACCAACATCAAATACTGCATTGCCCCGTCTACTACAGAATCTAGAGCTTTCCTCAAAAAATTGAAATTGTGACAATAAGTGTTGTTAATGACCAAATTATGGACAACACAATGTGATGGGTGGAATGTTTGAAATAATCTCTGCCGCTGGTAATTTGTGCCATATTCCACTGAGTGAGTTTTAGCTCGTCTGTGCCATTACGGACCCGGATCAACCACAAGCAAATTAGTCTTGGGCTGAACCAAAAGGGAGTGGACCATCCCAAACGTCTAGCCATCAGGAACACAAGCAACCAAAGAGCGGTTACAACCTTGCTGGACGTCATTAGTGTGGTGCAACTTGAAACCTATTGCACACTGTGCAAGGACACCTGCCTGGCATACCCCTTGCACTTAGTGGAATCCACTTACACTACACAAAACAGTGTTTCTCCCAGTGCACAAGTCAGTACCCGAAGCACAGATAAAACTGATTTGCTCAAGAATACACAGTGGGCACAAGACTGCACAACTTCTGACTCATTGTAGTGAATATTGTACAAGGTGCTACTCTGTGTACCTGCAGCAGTTGGTCTGACTTACAACACTACACCCATGGCTGACACCCTCTGTGGTAGAGTTAATTGCCAGGAAGTAAACTAGGCAGAAACATGTGATCCTTTCCTTGCATCAAATAAAGGATACATGTCACACGTGATTCACATTCATCGAAATCCAATATATGCTTGAAATTCTACGGGCACATTGTCATATAGATACTGAGGAAAAAATCAATCCATAAATCCCAGAAAAATGAAAGTAAAATACCCCGACAGCCAAAACAAACCAAAGAAAACATCAATAAACAGTTATTTCCTCCCCGCAGGGGACCAGAGAGGTGTTGCAATGACGGCTGTTCTAACAGATCAATCATAGGCCTCTCTGAACTCTGTGTGCGTGTGTGCATGCACGTCTGTGCGTGCACTTGCAGGCAGCTGTGTGATGGGTCTTTGTATCCACGCAGATGCATGCCTGTCCATGCAAGCTCAGTGTATGATGCTTGGTTGCAGGTGCACATGCATGTATGTGAATTTGTGTGTGTGTGTGTCGGGTGTTTGTGCATGTATGTTTGAAGGACCTTTGCATGTGTGTGAGCACTTGTGAAGGGAAGCCTTACTGAGGTTTCTAGAGCTTTACAGAAGCTCCAGCACTGTTCTATGCTTTCCCTATTAGCCTATATGTCAATAAGTCCAATGTAGCTACTAGGATATATCTATCTATATTTATATTGATATCTATATACATATATTACCTACTGGTGGTCACCAGTAGGTAGTTATAGTTAGGACCTAGTTTCCATAGAAAAAAACATTTTTTGTTTTGCTAATAACTTTGGCGCCGTTTGATAAATCTTCATAAAATTTTCATAACTAGTTTGCCACTCACTTCAGCTGCTGTCTGGAAAGTTTTGTGATGATTCGTCAAGCGGGAGAAGGGGATTCCCAAAATGTGCTTTCCCCATGCAATTTCCCATAGGGATTTTAGACACATCTACAGCCCGATCTGCTGAATGGAATTACGCCAGTTTTGGCTGAAAGGTAGATCTTGGTCCAGAAAGTGTTTTTTGTAATTTGGTGTAAATCTGTAGTTTTGGAGTTATTAAAGAAAAAATATTTATTTATATCTAGAGACGTGAATTCCCCGCGGAGGATCCGCAGATCCACACACCAAAAGCAATGCTGTGAGTGGCTGGCCATACCCTGAGAGAAAAGTTGCGGCCGCCATTTTTTAACCAGGACATGGTTCCGGGGGGAAAAGGGGGGGGGAGAAATATAGTGTAAATAGGATATAAGGGGTCAGGATAGAGGTATCCTGACACCGTGGGACTGATGGAGGGGTCTATGAGGGACCGCTCATGGGCAAAAAATTGTCCAAAACCATTTTGTTTGAGCACGCGAGGATCCATGGATCCACTGCAGTACTCAGCGTGGCCCCACATGTGAATCTTCAGCGGATCCACGAATCCAGATTCCAGTTAAAAAAAAAATACACCCACTCACAGACCCACTCTAACACTCACTCACACTCCCACTTGCACACCCACACAACCAGTTACATACACCAGCACACACATCCATACAGCCACTCACATACCCACTCAGAGACCCAGAACACCTCACACACCCAACCGCACACCCATACAGCCACTCATACACCAACTCAGAGAACCACCCACACACCCACGCAACCAGTCACGCATTCACTCAACCACTCACACACTCACTCACACACCTGTACAGCCACTCACACACCGAAAGATCCACAAAACCACTCGCACACCCTTTCACAGACCCACACAGCCAGTCGCACACACCCATACAGCCACTCACATACTCACTCAGAGACCCAGAAAACCACTCACACACCCACTTACACACTCATCCAGCTACTCACACACCCATTCAGAGACCCAGAGAATCGCTCGCACATGCACTCACTGACCCACAGAGGCACTCACACACTTGCATACCCACTCACACACTTGTATACTGACGTACACACCCACACAGCCAGTCACACATGCAGTGACACACTCACACACCCACTTACACAACCACTTACATACCCAGGTTACAGGGATGTTATAGTTAGGAAACCGCATTAAAAAACGCTATAAATTCACTGAAAAAAACTAAAACAAAAGTTACAGGGACATTATAGTTAGGAAATAGCATTAAGAGAATGTAGAAATTCACTGAAAAACCTATGGTTACAGGGACGTTATACTTAGGAAATAGAATTTAAAAAATCCTTAGACATTCACTAAAGATCCAAAGAATACAGGGACGTTGTAGTTAGGTTCAGATTTTACACACACAAAACCATAGAAATTCAGCAGTTATAGATATAGTTATCTCAAGTAACTATAACTCGTGCTCTCGCCATGCACTGCTAATTACCCCACATATTACATTACTCATGGCATCTTCTATGATATCATTATCACTGCAACATTTGGAGTGAAATTATTGATGAGAAAACTGTGCATGGTGGGGCATGAGCTATAGTTACCTTAGGGTACGAGTTCTATTCCCGCAGGCACGCAACTTAAAATAATAGAGCAATCTGATTGACCAAGGGGGCTTTTTCCCCATTTCCTCCTCACTCCAGTGGGAGTGAGAGGCTCCCTCGAGTCCCACAGGAGCTCGCGCTCTGATTGACTAGCTGCAACATGAACAGAAATGTTGTGGCCTCCATTACAGAACACTGGGACTCAGTCCCTGTCTCCTGAAAATGAGAAAAAAGGCATGGGCGGCTGGGGTAGGAATACCCTGACCCTCTGTGGACCTTGTGAGCGGTCCCATAGGGACCCCTCTAGAGTAAAGTAAAAAAATAAAAAAATGGAGGGCTGCTGCAGTCCTGGGTGTTTCCAGGGGGAGCCAGCATGGCCCACTTACTCCTGCGAAAGTCCTGCTGGAGCCCAGTGGCCTGCCCTGGCTCCCGCAAGACTCGCACAGGATTGGAAAACCATTAAAAAAAAAATAGGGTGATATGAGTGTCTGTGGTGGGTTGGCCATATACCGGCTTTTGGCCGTGCTGCTCACCCTTGCTGAGCATGGCCAAAGGCAGTGTGCAGTGGGTGGTGGATGCATGCGGGGAGCTGGGAGCAGGGCCTGGCCTGTGGCCAGGACTTGCGGTCTACCCCACACTGCGCAAGACTGAAGGCTGTGCATGGTCTGCCCACAGGGGTGTTGGACGCAACAGGGGGTGGACGCAAGCAAGGGGTTGGTAGCAGGTCCTAGCCGCAGGCCAGGCCCTGCTGCCATCCCTACGCCGTGCTTGGGCTTGATGTCGCTTCCGCTTCTTCTGACATTTAGGTGCACCTTTATCTATGGGGTTTGCAATGCACAGCATGCATGTCTGGACTCCCAGTGACCCTTGTTAATCATGTGGTGTCCTGAGTATTGTCCTCAGGTAGCCAAATGTAAGCACCACATTTGCTTTGGTGAAATATTCCCTAAGTTACCGGCTTCTGCCCTATAAGCACCACAGGAAGTAGGGGCAGCAGGAGGGGAGGAAGGTTGCTTTCAGGTGAAGTGGTTTCCTACAGAACACACGTTGGGAAACTCTGGGTAGTTCCCTGTCTTTAGGTGAAGAGCTGCTCCTTCTGATGGAGCGCATCTACGACAGCACTATCTCTGGGTAGACAGGCCACCTGCTCCTTATGGTGGAGCACACCTACAACAGCACTCTCTAAGGGTAGTTACCTGTCTTTAGGTGTACAGTCACTCCTTGTGGTGGAGCGCACCTACGACAGCACTCAATACCTGCCCACATTATCTCTCTGCATCTTTAGCAGCATTATTAAGCATGGGATTGGCCCAATGGCATTCAGACAGATCTAGAAAAGTAGCAGACCCTTTTGACAGGATTAGCTCGAGCGCCATCCATTCCGAGCCTATCAATGACTAGGGTCTTTACCATTTCAGACAGAGTTACAGCTTTGGTTATTTCTTACATCTCCTCCTGTTTACTCTACAAGGAGGGTGAAGTTATGTGTGGAGGGTGATCTCTTTGAAGTCGATGGAGGTGAACAGTCTTTGTAGGGTGAGGAAGGGGTGCAGGGGCGACCCCCACTGAGGTCTGTGAAAAGTATCTGGCTGGATGGGAGGGTGAAGGTAATTCCAAGGTGGGTGGCACTCTCCACATGATGGTGAGTTGAGCGTTGCATGATATTGTCTGGATGCTCCACCACGGAGCCTACTTGGTGCTTTCTCCTTCGGACCTCAGAGGAGGGGAGTGTGCTTATTTGTGTACCTGCTGCGGTGGAAAAACGCTGCTGCAGAAGGCGATGACCTTGGTCATCTGTGGTCCTGGTCATCTCTCTGTGGTCACTGTATATCGATCTTCGAAGAGATGGTTTGCCACTTCGCGTCTGAGAAACACCATGTATTTCTAGGCTGTTTTGTTCCATCCTTTACTGGGTGTGTTACGTCCATTGGTTCAACAAAAGCAAAACAAGACTGCATGGACAGAGGTAGTAACTCTACATTGCAGCCACACTGTAAGCGCACCAGCCTCCTTTCATCCATCTAACAACCTTCTAGTGTATGGCTTTGAATTTCTGTATGCCATGCTAGTGTCTCATAGTGCTTTGAGTATAGCCAAAAGGGAAACCCCAGTTCATAAACAGGAAACTAGGAACAGGTTACAACAAAAAGTGATTCCATGTGTAATAATTTGCATAAATGCATAGTACCAGCATTGGCAACCTACCCCACCCCTCCAACGTAACATGCATGCTCATAAATAATCACACAACACATTTCTTGTTTGGGTAAAAATTGCTGCAGGTTTATTACATACACCGTTATGTAATATGGTGGGTTATCTTACGGGCGATCCAAGGGCAGGCAACCATCTAGGCCGCCTGCCCGCCTGATGAGCCAAGCAGCACTGGGGCGAACCCCATCTGTGCTGCCACTTCTGGTGATCCTCTTCCCGGATCACGTGACACATGGTTCCTTATTACTCACGCCCCTTTCAGGGCGGAGCGTAGCATAGCAAACCCCCGGTTGTTCAGGCCCACAACCGCCCGAAGGACTAACGGGGCGCCGACACGGTTTTCTAGGAACCTCCCATGAGGCTCCTAGGATTTGGCTCTGGCACCCACCATGGTGCCGCGCAGAGGTACCCTTCTGTACCCCTCTGCTTCCAGATCGCCCTGTAACTCCGCCTGCAACGAAAAAGACAACATTACAACATTCTCTGCCTCCTGCCTGCCACGAACCACGCCGGGTAAGCGGTAGGGTGGGAGACGGCGTGTCCGGGCGCGCGAAAGAGGACGACAAGATGGTGGGGGAGGCCTATATACCCCTCCCCTGTCCTCGCGCCCCGGACGTGATTCTAGCCTATCGCGCTGCGACCAGGCTTGGGGGACTCCTCCCTGAGTCCCTGCCCCTACGGGGGTGTGGGGTGCCCAGCTGGCACTAGAGGGCTGCCCTCTTTAGTGGCCCCCTGCGGGGGCCTCGGACAGCCGCATAGTACCAGCATTGGCAACCTACCCCACCCCTCCAACGTAACATGCATGCTCATAAATAATCACACAACACATTTCTTGTTTGGGTAAAAATTGCTGCAGGTTTATTACATACACCGTTATGTAATATGGTGGGTTATCTTACGGGCGATCCAAGGGCAGGCAACCATCTAGGCCGCCTGCCCGCCTGATGAGCCAAGCAGCACTGGGGCGAACCCCATCTGTGCTGCCACTTCTGGTGATCCTCTTCCCGGATCACGTGACACATGGTTCCTTATTACTCACGCCCCTTTCAGGGCGGAGCGTAGCATAGCAAACCCCCCGGTTGTTCAGGCCCACAACCGCCCGAAGGACTAACGGGGCGCCGACACGGTTTTCTAGGAACCTCCCATGAGGCTACTAGGATTTGGCTCTGGCACCCACCATGGTGCCGCGCAGAGGTACCCTTCTGTACCCCTCTGCTTCCAGATCGCCCTGTAACTCCGCCACAGCTCGGGAGGTGGCCACCATCGCCGCCAGAGCCCCCACCAAAAGCTCCTTTCTTACCTGCAACCTCTCATTTCCAGGCCTCCTGCAAAGCTAGGGAAGAGATCCCTCCCACTGGTGATAGATGAACCCCATCTGTATCACAATAGCCCTTGCCGATAGCCTTGATCAGCTAGTGTCTAATGCAACACAAAGACCCTTCTGCCCTGTGAATTTGTGTCAAGAACTATCCACCCTCCTGTGGGAAAGTTCCACTACTTCACATAACTCAGCCCTGTGTCAACTCTGGGCGGGGCAGATCCGATTCCCTGGTTCACATTGCCCCATGAATTTGCTGAGCTCGCCTAGCTGCCGTCCCTCTAGGACGGTGTGTCTAGCACACCTGTGTGCCCACTTAAGGGACAGCTGCCCGCTTGTTGGGAGACCGCTCCTACACCCACCTGCCTACTTTTGGCTATTCGGGCGAGAAGGATTATACTTTAACCTTTGCACCGTCCATTTGCTTTCTAACTCATGACGCACAGGAGTGTCCATAACTAGACGTGTGTGACGATGAGCCAGGGTGCCCTCCTGCCCTTGCCGTGCATCCCTTGTTTCTTATGGGAATTTCACCAGCTCAGCTCCCTTCGTGGTGAACCCCCTAGGTATACCAGCTAGAGAATCCGTCTGATTAATGCAGTGCGCACTGGCTGCCATATGGTACCTAACTTTAAGGATTGGCTAAGTCCTACTTTGCCCTTCATCCCAGAATATTCCCGAATAGGGGGGGGTGGATTCACACTGCTCCCCTTCCCTTTTGTGCTTGGCACCTTGTTGCCCCCTTTCTTGGGGACGCAGCACAATGTGTTAGCTTACAGCACCCCCGCCCAGTGAGGCTAATATAGCTAACCGGGGAGGGCGTTTGACCTTAACTACAGGAAAAGTCGACAGGCTGGAACCCTCCCTGCGAGAGCCCCCGGATAGGGGGGGCAGGGGCGTTCACACTGCCCACCCCGGGGCAACACCAGCGGTGGAAATTTACCTGCTCAGTTAAATTTAGCTTTTTGTTGATCACTGGACATGCCACATGTTCTTTTACATAGTAGCCTTTTGTGCTCGACACCTTGTGTCCCCATTACTTGGGACGGCAGCCCACTGGTGGCTGACAGCGTCACCACCCAGCGTGGCATCTATTACTGACCAGGCGGGCGTTTGCGCCTAACTGCAGGATCATGGTCAGCTGCCCTTTGTTCTGGGTTGCACTTAGTTCGCCCCTTTGCCCAGACTTGTGCACAAACCCCTTTGCTTGCTACCCTGGTGAACACCTTAATGGTATCAAAGCTGGTTTGAAACAATATGTGTCTTGCGCCCACTACTGGAGACACCTCACCCTTTTGTGTAATTACAACTTACGCAGCGCACACCGCTTGCCTAACTGCCATCGGATCACAGATGCTTTAAACCTGCCACAGTAACGGAAACCAAGCTTCCCAGTTCCCTGTTTAGCTGCAGTACACCGTCAGTGGGTCCGCTAGGATATACCACAAACGGACACACTTATGTATTGTGCCCACTTATTGGAGACAACTCACCCCTTCGTGGAGTGACAACTACACGGTGCCTACCCAAGTCACCCAACAGACGAGTTGGCCCTGACTACCTTGTGTTCTGGTGCCAGGTTTGGGAAGAGCCTTGCCTTCACTAGCTGCCCCCTGGGAGATACAAAGACAGTGCTCTAGCCGCAGCGCAGCGATGCCCTCGTGTAGCATCGAACCCCTGGTCAAATAAGAGTGACAGCTCCAACTTACTTAAGACTACACCATGCCCATGGGTGGAGTTTAGCTCTTCCCCAAACTTCTGCTAGCGTAACCCACGGTCACGCCTCCTGTTCAGTTGACTTTAGTAATTCATGGCACTGACCCACAAGGGCCTAATACTGGGCTGTGTAAATGGGGCCCTGGGTGACCTTAACACTCGGCTTGGTGTGGATGGGTGCTAACAATACCTGGCTGAAGTGCACCCTTTGACAATCACTCCTGACAAGATGTGCCAATGCAGGTGGAAGCGAGAATTATCCAGCCCACCTTACTTCCTGTCCCAGTGATCTGAGTAACTTAGTGAAAGATGCACCTTAGAACTGGTAGCGGAAACTGTTACTTACGCCTGCAAAATGCTCTGCTCAGAGCACCCCGCCAGACTAATGAAACGTTGTCAATTTGGCTGTCAACTTTGCTGCCTGTGCCACCCTTCCGCCCCATGGAAAATGTTCTAGGCTCTCGCCTACTACCCTGCTGAGTGAGCCCACTGTATTCACCGGATTCATTAACAATTTCCGCTTCTGACTGTACTTGGTGACACGTACACCCCATGGTATCTTGGCGCTGCAGAACATGTTTGTTGCTCAGCTCCATGGTACTTGTTTTATCGACCTCAGAAGGATGAAATGCTTGTTGATTGCAACCTTGTTGGTGTACATACATAGAAGAGCAGACTGGACACCCGAGTATGAATTACTCTTGTGCAGCTTACTGCTTTTTAAATTAAGCCCCTGCTCGCAAACTGGGAGAAGGATAGTGCAGTGGGCACAGTTAACAATGCTTCCATCAGGGACAAACATCTTGCTAACCCGGTTTGAGGAGCAAGCACGCTGCTGCTGATCATGGGCGGGCCCATGAAATCCCACCCTTGTCCGCCCCCGCCAAATTCTGGTGGTAGTGATCCTAGCACAATTGCAGCAATTTGGTGAAAGTGCCAGGTTTACAATGATCTGTACTCAAAATTACCAGGACTGTGGAAGGTCTGACCTCGTTCTAGTGCCACAAAGATTAACGTGTTTGTACCAGTGTAAGCATTTTGTGTTGTACTAATGCGCACACGTCATAGCAGATAAGAGGCTGCTCTGCTTCCGGTGGAGGGTGTTCGAGTTTCTTGGGAGGGAGGGAACAGGGTCTCCAGAGTGGACGCTCCCTGGCCGGCCCACGAGCAGCCACAAAGTGCCACAAAGTGCCACACAGGACAGCTGAAATGTGACATCCAAAACAAACAGTGCATACGAACCACCACTGTCAACTCCCACTCCATGCAAAATTATCCCTTGGGCTGGCCCCACCATGATCAAACACGACATCTCGACTGAGCATGTGAGCGCCGAAAATTCACAGCTCGCCGACAGCAGAGAAGCGGCCAGCTCCCATCGTCCTCACCAGAAGGCACCGGTTTCTAAATCCGGCCCCCACATGATCTTGGGCAGAAAAGTTAATCGGTGAGGATATCAACTTCCTCACCTGTAAAAGCAGGGAGTGCTGGCGAACAGGCTCATCCCTGAATACCAGTCACAATGTTAACCGTGTATGTCCCAAAACGTTAGAGGGCCTTTCCCCTCCAACCTGACAAATTGTTGGCCTCCTGGACAACTCTGCAAGTATGCGTGTGTGACCACGTGTACAACTACATTTGATGCATGTATTGGACACTGTGTCCAACAGTGCCCAGCAGTACATCATCCCATTACTCTGTTGGTCGTGTGGGACTAGATACCAAATTCCGGTACCAGTAGTGCTTCAGCGCAACGCCAACGATTGGCCTGACACCAAGCGGCATGTCTGATGGCCACTGCCTGCACACACCTCTGATCTGCTGCCTGCTCTCACCCCTCTGCAGCTGTAATAACCCCCATTAGACCAACGAGAAACTCTAAGACCACCGAGGTTTAAGGCTTGCATTGGTGCGCATTACCGGGCTTAGAGGCGCCTTGAGCGATGTACACATGTTACATAAGCCTTAGTGGCACAAGGACCTTGTCGCCCATGCGGCGAAGTCTTCACTCAATGCAATAAAACGAAACCAATTGCACCAGCGCACGGCCCCCACAGCACCCCCCAGGCGCCAACGAGACAAGCCAAAGTTTGTACCGAGCATCCCCACTCCAAGGAAAGGCACCACAACCAACACGCTGCGCAGGTCACTCACAAAGGCACCACTGTAAGGACACCACCTTAATGGCCCCTACCTGAACCTTGAGTGCACCCTGTGAATAATGTAGGCTGAAAAGACTGCCCGTCGCCCATACACTGTTATTACATAAAGAACGAACACTGGTAGGCCTGGAGCGATACCCCGGAGTTTACAGCTGCCGGTCCGCGGTGACCTCAAACCTTCACCTGTGTGCTATTAAAATTAAATCTTATGCCCAAACACAGTGGTATAATCCTGTGACAACGAATCGCTATGAACAGTGAGCCCTATATATTTACCAAATTCCTTTACCATCACCGTTTCGGACCACCATAGTGGGAGATTGCCAGCCCCAATCCCACACAGGGAAATTAAACATAGTCCATCAGGGCCAAAGCCTTGCCTTTGTCCTCGGTGGTGTGAGCTGGGCACCTGCACATTATAAGCCATGGGGACCTGAAAGCAGTGGAAAGCAAGCTGACAGACCTCCAAGCACTGAAGGCGGTACACCTGAATACAGCTCTAGTCTAACAGATGCCCCTTGAATCAGATGTCAACCCTACCACACCTGGCTGAAAGCTGCTCAGTGCTTCTGATGCATCGGCGCTCCCTGACCCACAGCCAGCTCACCCTGATAAAATCAGCTTGTGACTGATTCACAGTGCGATGAAAGCACAAGACATACTTGCCCAACGATAGCTCTTCACCCAGGCTCCCCCACAAGAGCCCTCCACAAGCCATGTGGCCTAAAACACTCGCCCTGTTGGGCGGTTGCGAAGTGGACTGCAAACCACTCCAAGGCATTCTCTACCAATGTTATAAATGAGTTTCAGGTTGGCTAAAGTCTGCACCTGAGCCTGGCCGGACCCACTACTAGTCGGGAGAAGGAGTACACACTACAGCTAACGCCTGCCTACCCCTAGGTAGCTAGGCAGAGCCTTAGGGCTTATCCCAGAGGCAGTGTAAATTCAATGTGCCAACCGCACACCCACAGCAGCAAACTAGGCACACCACAAAGAGACTCCATACAAGGTTATTCAAATTATCCTTTGTATCCTCCAAAAGAAAAAACTTAGCTCCAACTGCCTATATTGCCTGTGCTACCAAACCTCGTCATGACTTCACAGGGATTACATAACTCACTAGGTCAATTGGGTCACTGTCCTACAGATCAGTTAGCACAACCCAGTAGTTACTGGTAAGAACTGTACTTAGCATAACACATTATGCATCAACGTAAGCAGCAGTGTACCCTACTAACACTTGTAGCAGGGCGCCTATCATAAGTGGCTCATGTCCCAATTAGGCATCCCAGATCACCATAGTGTTGCGTACAATTGGCTTTACGCCAGGACCAGGGTGCAGCTTCTACACCCTCCTGTTGCCCAATGTCTGGGCAACAGGAGTTGCATAAGGTAACTAAGCCACAGCTGTAGCTTTATTGCATAGCCAACCGAGAGCTAGCAGCCCCCATCCATAGCTGCCAAGGCTTGCTGCAGGATAAGCCCGGGGTACACGTAGCCATAATCACCGGGGTTCAGAGAAAAACTGCAAAGAGGCCCTTGCCTGTTGTACTCTCTCTGCCCGAGCAGGACGTGGCCCCCACTCCGGCAAGGGAGACAGCGCACAGACCATCTACCATAAGTGATGGTGAAAGCTTCACCCCGTGGCGTCGAACGTCACACCTTATTACAGATGCAATTGAGAACATGTCACACAAACCAATCTGCAACCCTGGCAGCTATGTTAAATTATTGTAACCACCACGCCGTACACTTGTTATCCTGCTGTTGTTGTAAACCGTCTGATGCCTTCGGGTCAAGTCCGCGCTATATGCATTGCAAATGAAATGGACAATAGGGACGCACTCCGGCGCACAGCCATGGCACGACGAGAAACAGTCGCTCAAGGGTCACCACTCAGGCAACAGTTGCCCCTCTACCCGGCGCTAGCCGTGCGCATGCGCATTTACGATTCTACCGGGCCCGTGTGTGCAGGGGAACCTGCGGCTAACAATCTCGGCCTCGTCCCCTGCAAAGTGTGGACTTCCGGGACCATGCCCACGTTCACCACGTCCTCCTGCCAGCAGCGACATTAAGTGTGCATAAACAGGCACTCCCGTACCACTGATGCCCCTCTTGGGCGCAAACAGTGACCGCGATGGGGAGAATGCGCGGGTTGGTCATCCGCCGGCTGGACAAGATCAGAGGCCTCCATACCAAATTGCTATTATACCGCACACAGGCCTAATACGTTATCAGCAACCTTGCTGATCCCTGAGCAGAGTCACGAACCCCTCATCTGCAGTCAGCACCGACAGTCTCTGTCTGGTCAGAGGGCTGGCAACTGGGATAAAGCGTCCACCGTCCCAGCAAACACGGGGACTGGAGGAGCACACAAGTACGTCTGTCTCCGCCGACTCGGCATCCCCAGCACCATCCACACCGACAGGATGAACAGCCCAAACCATCCATAGGACACACCATGCCGCTGCGCTTGGTCAAGTGGTCGCTAGCGGCTGGCCTGGCTCATTCACGGGGCTTGCCGCGACTCCAACCACACGCCTTCGATACAACTAGCCGACGTGCCATTACAGTATCAAGTAGGAGCACATGCACCGGTAAGTATGCAGGCCTCCCAGCCCCCTCCTCAAAAACCGACCAATCCCGTCGGCCACCTCGCCCTACAACCCCTGCCGGATCCGGTATGGTCCCAGCCAGACTAAGGGCGGACACCCGCCCCTACCCCTTAGCCTCGGAGCTAACACTCTTGAACACGGGCAGTCAGCTCAAAGTTCTCCACACTCGTGCCTCGTGGTCCGAGTGGCTGCCCTACCGCCCCACGAAGGGCGAAGGCCTCGACTCACCAACACTCTCCCGCACCAGGGCTCCCGGCCGGCGCAACCACCCACAGCGGGATATGCAGGCTAATCAGTGCTTGCCCCTCCCCCACAAACGACGCCAATGGTTCCTCCGACCCGGGCACCAACAGTGGCGGGGGTGGGAGGCAGGGGGTGAGGCTGCTGCCACGGCCTATCTGCTCGCCCTCCCTCACTGAGTCCTAAGTGCCCCCTCACCCTGCTGATTGCACGAATCACCTTCCGACAGACTGCGGTCGTCCCGGGAACAGCAGGCGCTGTATGGTATCACCGGTGCAACGGGTGAGTTCAGAGGCAACCAGGCATCCGCCCAACCAGATGCCGTAGCCGCTACCCCTCCGCCACCCTCCGACTCGGAGGCAGGGGTGGCCGCAAGAACACCGGATACAATGTCTGGGGGCAGAGGCATCTAGCCCAAAAGCAGCAACTCAGGGGAAGAGGGGCGACTCACCGCAGGAAGACTCGGCTCTGCCCACGAGGACCCGACGCGGAGCCAGGGGACAACCTAACGACCTAAACAGCGTGTCTGACGCAAAGGGGCACCTTCAACCAGAACCCCTGAACCCAAATCGGGCAGGCACGCCCAAGCCGGGAAGCATTCGGTATGTCTACCACTCCGTTCCCGCCCCCCCCCGCCGCCGGACGGCACTGTGCTAGCCCTCTCGGAGCTGACTGATCCCCCCCCTCCCCGAGCGGACCACAGCTCAGCCAGGGCTGGTCACGCATCCCCGCCTCAATGGAGGGTGCGGGGAGGAGGTGGGGGGGACCAACACTCACCGCAGCTATGAGCAGCTCCTGCGAACGACCGCGATGACGACAGGGGGGGGCAACCACAAGACGGCGTGTCCGGGCGCGCGAAAGAGGACGACAAGATGGTGGGGGGAGGCCTATATACCCCTCCCCCTGTCCTCGCGCCCCGGACGTGATTCTAGCCTATCGCGCTGCGACCAGGCTTGGGGGACTCCTCCCTGAGTCCCTGCCCCTACGGGGGTGTGGGGTGCCCAGCTGGCACTAGAGGGCTGCCCTCTTTAGTGGCCCCCTGCGGGGGCCTCGGACAGCCGCATACCTGATGGTGTTATTAGCATGACTGGATCAAATCCCGATAACAATAAAACCCTCAGCTAAGCTCCTAGCCCCCCTGGGGGCTAGACAGTGATCCTGGTGTTACAGGCGTGGGCAGTGCATCAGTCTCATGGCCTCCTGTAATGTCCCCTGGCTGATGCACAGGCTGCCGTTTACAGGGAACGTCACTCCCCTTCTGAGAATTGATTTGGTGGGAACGTGTTCATCAATATGCATTCACAATTAGAGCAAATTAGTTTACCATTTGATTATAAAGCATGTCACCAAAAAGGCATTATAAATGGATTTTGAAATGAGGTCGCTGGCGTGCAGCTGGGTGGAAGTGGTTTCAGTCAATGCAGATCGAAAAAGCACTTTTAGCAGCAACTAACAGTATGCAATGTCCCCAGCGTCCCGTCCCCAGCCCTTCGGACTGCAGTATTTTAGACGGTCATTAATTAAAATGTTTCCTTTTCCCTACTTTTTACTACTTTGACGTTTTCAGTTTAAATTTATTTTCCTGTTTGTGCGAAGGTACTAAAAGGCTGCAGTTATAGTCAGGGCTTTAACTGGGATGAAAAACACTGGGGGCGAGGGTCTCTCATAGGGGCGTGGCCGATGTAATTAGGGCGTGGTTTAAAAGTAAGCTAAACATTTGTGCTTAGCACAGTGTGTAGCCCGACTGGTATTTTGCTGTTTCTGTCACTGCATCCAGATATATAATACAACAAGTAAAATTACACCTACAACAAGCCAGGACTATTGGCTTTGTCAATGGTGGTTAGCTGCATAAGATAAATAAGCAACAACTATGGCTTCATTGTATAGAATACTGAAAATGCTTCAGTTCTGAAATGATGTTTCTGTGAAAGAACTATAACAGTCTCTTTGAAGTTTAATCAAAGGCAGTGAAGGGTGGGACTGCTGCAGAGTTAAGATTTATTTTTCACCTTGAGGGTGAGGGTAAAAATGGAGAGCCCGTTAGGGACCCGTCTTAGCACCTCCTGCTTTTTAGAAGTGCTGGTACTGAGCACCCCAGGACCCGGCCCACTTAAAGCCCTGGTTATAGTTATTGTTACAGACGGGGCAGCTGAGTGATGTGCACCCTAAACATGGGGGCTAGTGTGTTCAGAGAGTACAAGGACACTGAGGGCGGTAGCAACTGGAAAGAGGGTATGAGCGCCGAGCTCACGTGCACTTAGCCCAGGCACATGACCTGTGACCCAGGTGATTTTTTTTTCTTTCTTTTTTGCAGGTTTATATAGCGCGAATTCGACCCGAAGGTATTGGAGCGCTTTACATGAGCACCAGTTACGTTACACAAGGATACATTCATTTTTGGTAGGCATGGGGTGATTAAGCGATTTGCACAGAATCACAGGATGTTGAACCGACGCCGAGACTCGAACCTGGTTCCCCAGTTCCAAAGTTGGCAGCTCAGACCCTGCGCTCTTGTCCTAGTGGACATAACAGTCTGTGGAACTAGTGTTCGATTTGCTGCCCATTAGGAAGTGAATTTGCCTAGAAATTGCAATTGTAATTGTATTTATATAGTGCTTACTACTCCTGCCGAGGCATCAAAGCGGTTTTTAAGCCAGCTACTCCGGAACCCAAACAGAATTAGTGGTGAATTAGAAAAACAAGAATAAAGTAAAACGGAGCTTTGCAACCCCTAAACATCAGTACTACCCTTTTCTGGAAGGATATGGAACTCGGTTTAAATGAGCATCTCGGGTAGTTTTGATATTGGCAAACAGAACAAACATTGGCAAAGCCACTCGTCCCACCTGGGAAACCTATTGGCTTTGCCAATGCTTGTTGTTATTTCCTAGATGGTCGCCGTCTATGAACTTGTAGGTGCAGCAGCTATTTTTAAATTGATTTTCTTTTGTTTCAAAACACATTCAAAGATGGCTGGCCCCTCTTTGTATTGATTTGTTCACAGTAGATCTTGAACAACAGATAGTGAAGCTATCTGTCGGGACGACCTAAAAAAGACCAGAGTTAGGTGCCCGGATCAAACCACAATGCCACGACCCTATGGAGAAGCAACATTTGTCATACTGTGGTGACACAACACACTCAACGTACCGATAGACAAATCAACACTTCATCATCAAGATTACCATGCATCATGATTGTTGTAGTCCAATCTCAATACACGCCAGCAGTACCAGAAGAGAGTTGTTACAACAGTCACTCTTCGCAATGATGATGATTTTCACCCATTCATTTTATTAACAAACACATCTGCTTCCGTTACAACTCTCATGTCGTTTTCCTTGCATTCCTCTGACCTCAAGACCTTCTTTAATGTCTTCTACTCCAGACATGTTGAGGATGGTCATAAGTTTTCCTTCCCACGGCTTGAGCTGGAGCTGAGGTGGAGAAGCACCACCAGTAGCCTTTCTTTAGTGCTTGTGCTTGGCAACTTGCTTAGGTACCCAGAATTTCAAGGTTTGGAACCTGTTTTTAATGTTCTTAACATCAAGTGGATATGTTGATACTAGATTGCTTTTGTGAGTTATCTCTTTCCATAGGCATGCTCTCGTTTGCTTTTGGTGGCATCTTCTGCATGGGGTGGCACATTAGACCGTCATGGTATCTTACAACTTCCTTGGCTAGGAGCTCCGGCTCAGGATCCATAGACGTGCACTTCGTTTTCCTGCTGGAGCCCATAATTGAAGAGTTTGGCAGGTTTCTGCTTTTTTTTTTTTTTTGTTCGGGAGTTTTATATAGCACGAACTTGCCCCGAAGGTATCGGGTATCAGAGCGCTTTGCATGAGCACCAGTTGCGTTACATAAGGACACATTCATTTTTGTTAGGCACGGGGAGATTTGAGTGATTTGTCCAGAATCTCAGGATTTTGAGTGTCGTTGCCGAGACTCGAACCCGGTTCCCCAGATTTGAGGTCGACTGCCCTAGCCGTTAGGCCACATCCTCTCCCCCACTTTTGATGGGTGAGTGATATCAGAGGATGGCAGTGGATTCTGTTTGTCTCGTTTCAAGGTGCTTTGTCACCACAAAATTGATGCCAGCACACTCCTGCACAGGAAGGAGTTGTTGGTACTTTGGGGGAGTCCCGAGGGCCTTCTGAATGTTGTTGTGGCTGTTTCTGGTATCTAGGGATTCATTTTCTCACTCCAGGATCTTCCAGTGCCTGAAAATTGGCACTTCCTGATGTTTTGTACATGTGCTATTTATTGAGTGCGGTATTTACCACACCCTGTCATTAGTACACATTCGGTCTTTAACATTTGCGGTAAATACTGACTCCACTTTATACTATAAGAACTCATAATCAATCTTATCTAACATCTGAATTATTTACTGAACACCGCAGAATCGGTATTTACAGAATGTCCGAGTTTTTCAGTTTTTACTACCAAGCCCAGGCCATAATCGAGACCAAGGACAAAATCTTCAGATTTATAAAAATAAACTTAATTTTGAAATATAAAAGCCATTTAACCACCTTAAAGCTGCCTTTTTAACGATGGAGTGAAAGAAGATTAATGACTAACATCACTTTTCAGGGAATCGTGGAATATTAGTGATCCTGTACGCTAGGAGCAATTAAATCTTCTACAGGATAAGGCTGAGAACCCCAACAGTCCAATTTGAGCCCGGAGGGAGGAAAGGAGAGAAGGCATCTTCAGCTACCCCCAGACATTTAGGACAGATGGTACAGTCTGTAACAGATCTTGCTTCTTGTTAGGTAATTTTCCATGGAGAGAGGCTGGTCCATTCGAGTTTGCCGCCCATTTTGTTCACATTTTAACATGTCTCTTCAGCACAAGCCCACCCACCCTTCATTTCTTTTGACTCTTATGGAGACTTGAGGCTTTTTGCAGATGTTATGCTTCACAACCTGCAGACGCTTTCTGTCTGGGATCCGTGCAATAAAGGTCTAAAAAAGTGATAGCGTGACAGATCAGGTCTATGGCTTGAGTAACATTAGAATTAATTGTTGGGTTTTTTATGTTCAAGGAAATACTAATGGGTTAATTTTAATTGCCCAGTAGACCGGTCAGCCCGGAGGTTGGAAGGGTGGTGAATCCATAAGATGATCAAAGAAGGTCTAGCGTGGTCTAAAAAGGGTCGGGAAATGTGGGAAGGAAATGTGGACCTGTGATCTTCGAAAGTTGAATTATAAAATCTCGAATGATGAAGTGGACCAGTTGATGCGGGATATATGAAACAAGTTAATGAGGAACATACAAACTTTAGAAATGGTAGGGAAAGACTTTCATAGCAAAGAAGATAGGAGGACTGGTAGGTCCAGAAGGTATAGAGTGATCCAGTAAGCCCTATTGGGTGTTGTGCTTAGAGCTCTTCTCTCCCTCTGATGTATATGTGTATGTCAGGGCATTGCTTCAGCTAATTAACTGTCAGAGCTGTAGCACTTTAATGGACGGTGAAGATGCCCAACACATTGTCAGACCGGTTCATGATGCACTGACCTCGCTAACCAACCTCAGAGAATGCTTATCTTACATCATTCGTATATGAGTGAAATTTTCTTCAACTCATTGTCCTCGAACCATGTTCTTTATGTATGTCTCTCTGACCATTCCGATCCAGGTGTCTCTTGCTGCTGGAGACGCTAAAGCTCAAACTTTCTCTTGTAAGAAGTCGCTCCCTACACCAACTGGGCTTGCAACTCTAGAGCAATCCACTTCTCGATTTGAGAAACGCGCCCAACCACATTCTTTTCCTGTTTTTTGCTAAACCTATCACTGCCTAGTCCTTTGCTATTCTTGCCCCTCTTTTCACTTTATTTTCAGTTCTGCTCTGCCCCATAGTGCTTTAGGGGGAACAACCACTTTATAAATATATATATATATATAACTGGGAGAATAAGAGATGTGATGTATCTGTGCAACTTTGCAATGTGTAGGTTAGGTTTGTAGGTGATGCAGGCAGGCACAGGACTGTTGTTGTAAGTGCAGACCTGTCCGATAAAGATTCGTTTTACATAGGACAAATTGATGGTTCACGGCGTCCGTCCATTGTTCCCTCCGCATGAGAGAATGTGTCTGATGGCCATGAATCCTTGTGGTCCTGATATTGGCCTTTCAAAACCCAAAAATAATTAGTGACCTGAAATATAAAATCTCCTTGAAATTGATTGGAATCCTGGTCGCAGATGCAATAAATATATCCCAATAGATTGTGATTATTTATGGAAGCATGGTTCTGGTCCTCGCCACCATGTCTTCCTTGGAATTTCTTTTCCAATGCAGACGATCAGCAATAAATTCTACAAAGATCCTGAGCCAATTGAACCCTGTTTCACATATGTATTTGTCAATGAAAAACCATGTTCTCATGCATACTTGAAGTCTGAACATGTTTATTAAGCAATATTGAACCATCTACAAAATCATGAGATTGAGAGACTAAGGTTCCCCCTTGCACCTGTGAACATCTAGTTGGGAACTTCTCCCCCAATATATGCAGTTTTTATAGACTTTTGTATTCAGGCGCCAATAGAACACGTGGCAGAAATCAAAACAGTTAATCATTGCAGGTGAACAGCGTTCTCATGAGAAAGGTGCCAGTGACCTCCTGAAAAGGTACAAGAAATGATTGAATTGCTTGTGCTTGGTTTCATGGTGTTCCGCACTGTTCTCGTCCACCTCTTTCCTAGTGGTTATTCTAGAAGGCTCAGTCCTCGACGTGCTACTATTCTCGCTAGACACCTCCTCCTGAGAGAGTATCCTCTCCTCTAGGCTGGTGACACCCAAAACGTTTTGCCCTTCCTCTCTCTTGCACCCCACATCCATATTTAAAATTCTACCTGCCTCATTGCTATAAGACACTGGACAACTGTATGTTGTCTAAGGCTCAACAAAACAAAACTATCTATTTTAGGCCCTCTTCCAACCCATCTCCTTTGTCTCCCTTAATCTCATTTCTATCTGATGTCCTTACTCCTTTCCGCTAAAATCCTAGAGTGATATCCAAGGCTAAATGTATTCTCCACTCCATCGACAGCTGCCAGGTATCGGCTACTTAGCATTAGAAAAATGTCTTTCCTTCCATTCGCTAAAACAAAGTGCATCATAAATGCACTTGTCGTGAGTGAACTACATCACTGTAATTGTCTGCTTGTACTCATTGCAAAGTCCACCTTCTGTCCCCTTGAAATGGTCATTCATTTTTAAATCTGCAGACTGGTTTCCCTTCCATGGAGTCCACCAAGCAACTCACTCCTTTGTGTTTGTGATCCACCCGAACTATTTAACTGCTATGCATATTATGGTAGTAATTTTATAGAGCACGACAAATACCCCGAAGTGTGTCCTGGCGCTGAAACAACCAACAAACATATGGCTACAGGCAGAGCTTGAAGCGATTAAAAGATGTTGTTGTACCAAAGATCCTTCTTCTCAAAAAAGACATACTAAAAACTACACCACACCAAAAAGCCACCTTTTTAGAGCTTTCCTGAGTTGAAATAGAGAGGGGATTTTCCATAGATGAACAGGAAGCCGTCCTGCCTGTCCAGGCTGTGCTGCTTTGCTTGCCTTGTTCCTTTGTAAATTGTTCCTGCATTTGATGTTGCTGTTATTGTCTGTATACGCATCCTCGCAAAAATATAAACCACTGATCTCGACAGCTCTGTGGGTAAATCATGATGGAACCCCAGGAAGCAGCTCTGAAACTTCTAAAGATTATTCTAATTTCTACAGGGCAGTCAATAATGTATGCTGTTTTACTGGGCCCTGCTCCATGTACTTGCTAATGCCCTTTTATCCAATTATCTGCAAAGACCGCCATTTTTGACTGCATAACCAGGATGTTAGAATTCTGATTCTTACACTGAGGCAGGTATGGTTGTTGTGCATTCAGATAGTGAAAAATGGTCAGTCTTGTTTTTGACCAATAGTCCTGCTACCACTCTCTAGTAACGCCCTCGTGCTAGCAGGATCCCCGCCCAGCTTGGGCATCCGGTTAAACGCTAGTGAGGGTTTATGCAGTCGCAGCTAGTATGCATTTTGGAACCTTCAGGAGACATTAAGAGCAAGGCTGAGGGAAACCAATGGCTGCTTCCTGTACAGATGAGCAGGATAATGCTGCTGTCTCCAGACTGCTGCAGTCCACTGCTGCTATGTGACGGCCATGCCCCTAATGGCTTTTTCTATATCAACCGCTAATGAAACCACAACAAAGAACAGGACACTTAGTTGGCTGTTTTTTTGTGCTCTGTGTTTTTGGTACTGTGATTTGTCAATGATTCCACCAGTCAGAATGCAAAAAATATGTGTTTTATTCCCAAGTCCCCTGTTTAAGGCTTTCCTTCTTCTCTCTGCCCCTTCCAGTGTAGGATGGAGTGCAAGGACATTGCAGCGGAAGACCTCTATGATGTGCTGCACGACGTGGAGTACCGGAAGAAGTGGGACACCAATGTCATTGAGACCTTTGATATAGGCAAGCTGACGGTCAACGCGGACATCGGATACTACGCCTGTGAGTTGTGGCTTCTTTTTGTCTTCGTGTCTGTGGATGGATAAGGAGAGAGTGTGAGATAGATGGAGGAAATGTTGAAGGAGAAGATTGTAGCAATTTAGTAGTCCATCAGACAGAGGAAGGCTGTTTTTGGATGTAGGGGTTGAGCGGAACCTTATCATTGTAAAATATGGCTACCACTTCTTGGGGCATTTAGTGCAATCATCCGGCAACTCGATCTTGGATTACCAGGGTTAGACTTCGTGGCATAGATCTATCAGGGATCGCAGAAGAGTTGTGTGCATGCTTTATATGTGACACATACATCTAATGTTTCTTGGACAACATTTGCAATTCCCTAATCAAAAGGTTTACCAAGTGGCATTGGCTGTTTCAGCCAGACCAAAAGTGTATGGGCTTGGCAAAAGTTCATGATGTCAAACACCCTTGCTAACTTCCTTAGCCTTTTGAAACTGTGTCCTTCTTTGGGCAGCTTTGATTGCTTCTCCCTAGGGAGTGAATGTCTGTCTAGTCAACAATCGTTGAATATGTGCTCTCATCACCCTAGCTTTGACTCTCTCCTACCACTGAAATCAAATTTGAGGCACACTGAGTCGTATGCAGGAGTCTCAATTTTGAACACAAGGTTGCCTTGGAGAAAATGTCATCTCTGTCCGTCTCCGCACCACATGCTGCACCACTCTTGCGTGCCTTGAGATGCGGGATCCCAATGAACAGAAATGAAGATTGACCAACTTCATCCAAGCACCCAAGGTCCATGAACGTCAGTTCACCCAAATGCCAGGGGTAGCGGAAGTGACTTCACTCACCATTTGACCTTTACTTTCACTCACACACACATGCTTACACATACACACACACATTCACACTCTCTCACATAAACACACTTTAACCCACAAGCATACACGCAACATACATTTATAAGCATTTTTTACTAACCTTAACTGATAGGGAGAATCTTATTCCAGCTAATTGTAATCCATTTTTTACTATGCTAATAGTGAATAAGATGATATAATATTGCTCACTATTAGTGTAATAAAAAAATTGCCAGAAAACAGGGAAATTGGAACCCCAAACAACGTACATAAGACGAGTTTCCCCTGTCTTCCTGACACTGATTTTGCCACCTCTGAAGCCAGGGGTCGTAAGGGGCAAGCCAGGGGTTGCAGTTGCGACCCCTGGAAACCCCTACATGTAGTCGATGCCAAGGTCTAGAGCAGGTGTCTCCAACAAGTCTATTGCGAGCTACCAGTAGCTCGCAGGCTGCCTCCCAGTGGCTCACACATTATAATTCCCTCTGAGCTAGTTTGAAAATATGCAGACACCCACCAGCTAAAGCAGCACTTTAAATCAATCTGCCCATTCTGTGAAGCCTTGGAAGACAATGCAGGCTAACCTCTTATGAAAACTCTTTCTTTACTAGTTTCTGTTTTTTCCTTTATTGTCGTCTCTTTCCCTCTTTCTTTTTCCTCTTTCATTTTTTTCTCCATTTTTTCGTGATTTCTTTTTCTCAACACTTCCTGATTAGCTCCTGCTTTCTCTTCTTCTTTCATCTCCTAATTCATTCTTCTACGTATTTCTTACTTCAGTTAGTGCATCATTTCTGCTTCTTTCGTTTCTTCCTCTCTATTTATGTTTCTCTTACTCTACTTCCTTCTGTTATCTCCTTTCTTCCTCAACTTCTCTAATTGTCCTTTTTCTTCTCCTTGCTGTTTTCTTTTACTTTCTTTTCTCTTTAATTCTCTTCCTTTATTTCTTTTTTCTCCTTTCATTTTCTATTTCCAAACTCTTTCTTCTACTTCCTTTTTTTGTCCATGTACTGTCTCTCTCTTTCTGTCTGCAATTAATTTTCTTCGCTTTCCTCTTCCTTGATTTCTTTTCTTCTTCCTCTCCTTTTATTTTCACCTTTTTTCTTTCTCCTGTTTTCTTTCTTTCTTGGTCTTTTTGCATTTTCTTTCCCCCCTCTGTTCTTTCCTTTAACAGTTTTGTTCTTCATTGTGCTATCTCCTTTCTTTATCTCACTCTTCGCCTCCTTTCTTTCACTTTTGTCTGTATGTTTATTCTTTTTTCATTTCTTCTCTCCTTCCTATCATTCTTTCTCTGAATGTTTCTTCTTTCTTTTTCACCTTTCTTTCTTGACTCATTTTCTTCCCTCATAAGTTTTCTTTCTTTTTCTCTCATTCTTTCTCTCTCCCTTTCCCTCTTTGTCTCTTTCTCTCTCACATACTTTCTCTTTCTCTCACTCAAGAGCATAGAGACCAAATTGTTCCTTGAAGATTTGAGGTAAACCTTTTGGGGTACTCTTCTTTTAATTCTTCTTGCTCAGTGGGCAGGACTGGGATTCTTCAGTGGCAGTAATTAAGTTACTTGGCCCATGTGTACCCTTACAGAATCCTATATTAAGCAGAGATCAGAATGGTTTTCTGTGATTAGAAGTAGCTCTCATCATGAGAACGGTTGGAGTCTCCTCATCTAGAGGAAACTCTCCTATCTGTGTCTGGACTACCAGAATGGGACTTGGGTGGCTTACTGCTGCCACTGGCCACAGAATAATCATGACAAGGGTGAATATGACCATCTCTCTACAACTTGATGAACCGGTGTGTACCAAAACACCATTGGACACCTCGCATGGCTTTCCCTTGCCACATAGACCAATTGGCTCATTGCAACAAGGCAACCCGTGGTGACGCTTCTACTCCCAGGTCATCTGCCAGCCAGTAACGGGCTGATGTACATCAAGCTGGAGGTTGTATTTTGCAAGTGAAGCACGGATAGATCGGGAAGAACTCAGACTAGTGTGGTGTTGTGGCAGGGGTTCTGGCTTCAGGGGCTTAGCCTGCAACAGCAGTGCATGCAGTATTTAATTTGTAAAAAAAATAAGTGCCAGGGCCCTCTGCAGGATGCCACTGCAGCTTGCACCACACATTGCCCATGCCATGCTACCAATGAGAGTGATAAAACAACTACTGACCATCACACTCCTACAAGTGTGACATTTTGGAATATTCCAGGCCCCCAAAGCTATAAGGATGGCTTGGGTGGGAGGTAATAGTCATTTTTAATGCATATTGAATTAATAATTGGCTGTTGTGGTCATCTCTAAATTAGCCAGACAGTGCCACCTTGTGGCAAGTCTGCACCAGCGCCGGTATTGACAATTAAGTACCGGTGCTGAGCACCCGAAACCACCAGCTCAAATTAAGCACTGAGTGCAGGCCTGGCACAGACTGGAAGGAACCCGCAGGAACTGGGGAAGTGGTTTCTACAAGTGGAGGCTCTTGGGTACGGTGACCAGGCGTCCCAGATTTGCCAGGACGGTTCCAGTTTTTCACCAGCTGCCCCGGCAGATTTCAGGAAATTTAGCTCGTGTCCCTGTTTTTAAAGAGGGTCGACTGAAAATGGCGGGAGGTGCTTTTTATGTTTTACAAAGCAGGGATAGTTAGCGGCTGTTTCAAGAAAGCAATTTAATTTACAGGCAAGCTACTGGGTTTAAAAATGGCATTTTATGTATGTTCTAAATGCCTGTTCTGTAATTCTCTGATGAGGAGCGCTGTCATTCTGTGTGCTCGCTTGAAGTAAAACTGTAGTCCTTCTATTTTTATGAAATGTCACGGTTTTTGGCTTTAAAATTCTTGTCACCCAACTCTTTGGGCACCAAACCAGAGTGGTTAAAACGAGGGTAGCTAAAGACAGCCCTGGAAAATGTGTTCATACCAACTCCCTTGTGTTCTGAGTGTGTGTTGCATGCGAATCTGACTGCCTCCAGGATGATTCAGGGGGTAGGATACATGCGTTTACAAAGAAAATTGTAAGTGTGTTCCCTGAGGGCTGTTTGCCAGGCTGGATAGCGGATGATCGCTCCATCGACCCACCCCTAGAAGCAGCCCCCTGTTCTCAGCCTACCGGGGAGTGTCCCATAGTTTGTACCAGGGGGGAGAAACCCGGTATAATCGCAGTAAACATGGCTGTCTGGTCACCATACTTATGAACGTCCCCTAAGCCCCTCCCCTAACCTCAGCAAATCAGACACAAAGAGAAGGACCTAACCTACTGGTAACAATTTGCATCATATAAAATGTAATTATATGTTCTAATCTTTTCACGTAGGGAAATGCCCGAAACCTTTGAAGAACAGAGACGTCATCACACTGCGGTCCTGGTTACCTATGGGATTGGATTACATTATTATGAACTACTCCGTCAAACACGCGGTCAGTGTCAATGTATTGTGAAATTTACTTTGTTTTTCATGACTCACAATATTTGAAAGATTAAAATTCTGGGTTCTTCAAGGGACATATTCCAATTCCATAAGGAATTAATTTGCACACTTCTGATTTTTATTTTTTTAGGAATATCTGCCCTAATAACTCTTCCAAACAGTGGAGGTGCGTCCATTAGGGCGCTGGGGCGTTGACCCACAAGCCACACCCGCCGACTCCTGAGGCAGTCATTTAGCAGACATGCTCAGCTCCCTCAGCGGCTCTGTCTGAAGGGGGTGGGCGGGGCAGCCAGCAGGTTGACTCCCGGCGTCATGCTGACCGACATGTCATTGTCTGACTCAGCAGGTCAGGGGGTGGCGCAGAACGCACAGCAGGCAGCAGTGCGCATGTTGGGTTTGGGTCGGAGAATTGTTCCGACCAGCCCAGTCATGCGCACTAGTGTTTGCTCTGGCTGGCGGCTGCGCATTCGGAGAGCGAGGGTTGATCAATGCCGCAGCCCTCGGTCTCCTAATGGGCGGCGAGTATCCCTGCTAAGCCAAACCTGGCGCTGCTGGAGCAGCGTCTGTATTGGCTGAGAGGGGTTGGCAGACTCGCGCCAGTGGCCTCTCGCAGTCCGCCAACGAGGGATTGGGCCCTGGGCTGCCATTGGCTGAGGGAGGCTGGTGGCTGGGAGAAGAGGCCTGGCTCGGCTGGCACTATTGATTGCACTGGAGGCCGAGGCTGGGGGAGAGAGAGAGGCGGACTGCGAGCCGGGCCCGGAGAGCTCGAGAGAAGAGTGGGATTGTGACCAGGATAGGACTCCGCAGAGGACCATGCTGGCGGGACTGGCTGCAGGAGAGTTACCCGCGATGGAGTCCACGGAGCTGAGACAGAGGGAGGCGCACTGCTGCAGGCGGTGAGGAAGCAGCTCGGGAGAAGAGGCTTGGCTTTTGTAACACCTAACAAAGGCTGCAGTGTCACAGCACTCTGGTAAGTGACGGGCTCCTACATCCCATTCTGAGTGTCATTGGTGGGCGGGCTGTTAACGTCCCAGGATCAGGGACGTGCTCTACCCATTCCGGGGCTCTAACTACCCTGATGTCACTCACTGTAGTGCTCTTACAATCCCTGAACAATACCTATGTGCAGCAGCGAGCTGGAGTAAACAGAGCTCATACTTGGACATACTGGGCCTGTGTGAGGCAGCGGGGCTCCCCGTCCCTCCCGCAGCAATGTGGTGTGAATTTGAGGCCTGGCAGCTCACTCTGAGTGAGGCTGGCAGTCCGAGATCCAGGCTGTAGGCAGGCCTGTCAGAAGAATATACAGCAGTGGTCTAACCATTCTATTGAGGCTCCTGAAACGACAAAATGTTGTGTTTACACTGCAAGTTATACAATTAAGCTAAAAGCCAGAGTGGGTGCAGTGCACACCTTCTAACATATATATAGGTGCACTATTTCTCTCCATACTACACTATCACTTTGCTCCACGTTATTTTCACCTGAAATGTTCGGCTGGTTTGTTTTGTTTTACATAGTATTTATTTATTGGGATAAAGTGAAAAGCACTGTGGTATATCCATTTTATTCTGTATGTATATAGACAAGTCAGCCCTGCTGCTGAGACAGCAGGCTAATGGGGTCACCAAGTAATGTTATCCTTTGGGGATGGTGGCACCCCTTCTCCACAATGTACAGATTGCTCAAACGAGGTATAAAAGTTCACTCATGAAAGATAACAAAATTAAAAAGTCTCTTTGTGCCTTTACAGTTTGGAAGTACATTTGGTGCATATCATTAACTTTAAATGATACGCTCAGGACCACTAGAAGGCTGAGCATACGATCACACAGTGTGTCAGCACCTGGATACCCTCTCAGTTGACAAGTCACACAATACAAATACCAATTGATTAATTGACACACACACACACTGCTCTCTGTCTTACTGTCTCTCTGCCTACCCCTCTGTCTGACTCGCTTCCTCTCGTCCTCTCTTATGCTCCCTCCCGCACCCCCCACTCCTTCTAGTTGACAAGTTAGAATATGCATGGCACCTTTGCTACCCCACTGCTTGAAGAGGAGGGTTTTCAAACCTTTTCTTAGGGAAATAGTGTGAGCAGGCCATTCTCGTTCGCTCACAGTGCAGCCTTGTAAATATTTTCTCCCCATGGTACCACCTGCACGTGCCGGATGCCATATGTCCCTCCGTTACATGGGTTTTGTATTCTGCCTTACGATAGGACAGTGGACGCTCTTGGAATACAGAGGTGTTTTTATTAAAAGACCACCAGAGGCTCCATAATATGCAAAGTAGTATTATCCTGTGTCACGCGTTACATGCTTAAATTCTTTTGTGCCTTAATGATGTTCTAACTACAATTGCTTTATGAACCTTCTTTCTTTCTCGGGGGCGTGGCTTGGCCGGCTGCAAGATGGCCGCACTTTAGGTGGGCTCTGCCGGCCAAGCTATAAATCTGCCATAATCCTGCAGATGACGTCTTCCTGACCGCCTGGCCCCGGTATTCTCACTCTCACCTCGTCCCGGGGTGCCACTGGACACTTGCTGCACCTCGCTCCGCTGCTCCTGTGCCGAGCTACGCTCCTGGGCCTGCACCTCGGGATCGGGCCTTCCAGTCGCTGCCCCAAGGCCACTTCGCCTCAGCCCGACCGCGCCTGGAGCGCTGACCCGGCTTCTGTCTCTCCTTGCTGCCGGAGGGGCCTGGTGAGTGTTTCGATCACCGGGGGCTCTCGGCGGCGGGGCTTGGGGGCTCGTGCGCCGTACCGCCTGGCCTTCTCTGTCGCTAGGTGCGGGCACCGGCCGATCCCATATCGGCGCCCGCTGGGCCTGCACTCACTCCACTTAGGCCCGGCGACGTGGGTGGCGTGCCCCCCGCGACTCCCCGCCGCTGCTCCTCTCTCGGTGGTGCGTCTCCCGCCCTCATTGGCACCCGGGTGCGGCTCACTAACTCTACGCCTCGCCACTGAGTACCCGGCCTCATCTTGCGACCCGCTTCCTTGCCTGGATCCATCTCAGGCCCGGCGCGGCCGTTCACCCGCCTTTGCTCTGCACTTCTACTGGCCACCTTGAGCTCCGCTGGACCCCCCGCCTCGGGCGCGGTTCCGGCGCGGGGCTGCCTTTTCACCGGCGACACCAGGGGCCTCTACACGCCGCGGCTTCACCGTGAAGACCGCCCTGCTCTTCCCTGCTGCTAGCACCTGCTACGGCCTGACTGCAGCCTGTTCCCTGTGGACTGGGGTGAGTGCCATCACTGTTGGGGGGCCGCTGCGGCTGGGTTGGGGGTAGCGTGTGCCACACCGCGGTGCCCCCGCTCCTGTTCCGTCTTCACGCCTCTGCTGCCCCGTTGGGTCTGGCCCCGTGTGTGCTAGGCCGCGCACCACCCTTGCATCCCTGCCGCGCCGCTCCCCGCAGCAGCACCCCATTAATATCTGCACGGCTGCCACTGACGGTGCTCCCTGACGTGTGGCCCATGGACTCCCCGTCAGCTCGCGTCTTCGGGCTTGGCCTGCCACACGCTACTGAGACGCCTTCCTATCTGCCGGCTGGCCCGATTGCCCAGGGGGGGGCCTGCTAACACTTTTCGCGGCGTGGGACCGCACGAACCTTCTTCGCTTCCTCCTCTTGGCATCCTCCCAGGGGCCGCCTTCAGCACCATCTTCTTGTTCTGCCTGACGCCCTTGTAGCTGTGGAGACAGTCGCTCTGTCACCCAGCGGTGTTCCCTGTCCACTCCCCTCTTGGCTGGTGACATGGGTAAGGCCGACCCCAAGCAGCCCAGGCTCACCTTCGACCAACACCGCCAGACGCGCCAGGACGGCGCAGTCGCCGACGGAGGCGATTCCAATCCCCCACGGATATGGTCACCTCCCGGGAGGACGATCTCAAGGCCATCATGCTGGAGGTCAAATCCGCCGTCTCTGGCATTGCTGCCCAGCTGGACCAGCTCGCTTCACGTCTCGACGTGGTCAAGTCACGAGTGGACTCGCACGACAACCGCCTTCGGCATGCCGAGACGAGGATCTCTGACGCTGAGGATGCCACCACCCAGGATCGTCAAAAACTCCTTCAAATGGACAAAATCCTGGAGCTAATACGCACTAAAAACGAGGACTTGGAGGCCCGCTCCCGAAGAAGTAACCTCCGCATCACGGGGGTACCAGAGTCCACGAACATCTCGCGAATGGAGGATTTCGTGGAACAACTGGTGCGTGAATTGTTTGGAGACGTGCTCTCCCCAGTCTTCATTGTAGAGCGCGCCCACCGCTCCCTTGGCCCCCGTCCTGCCCCTGGATTGCCAGCTCGTCCCATCATCTCCAAAATCCTCAACTTCCGGGATCGCAATGCCATCCTCCAGGCGGCCAGGGACAAGGGTGATGTCCGTCATCAAGGTAACTCCCTGTCCTTCTATCCGGATTATACTCTGGCAGTGCAGGCTGCCCGACGTGAGTTCCTGCCTGCGAAGCAGATCCTCCAAAAGCTCGAGATCCCCTACTCCCTCTCGTATCCAGCCAAGCTACGTGTCAGACAGGGCTCCAAAACTCTCATCTTCCCTGACCCTAAAGATGCCTTCACCTTTGCCAAGAAGCTCGACCGCACCAACCGTTCCACTCCAGCCCCCTCTCAGGACTCGGCCTCTGGCGTCTTAAGTGACAATGATTGACTCCATCCTATTCTGCGTTGCTAGCTGCACTCTGCTCTCCACTTTGGCTTCCAGCCCGAAGACCCCACCAGGCTTAACTTGCACCACACGGCTCTTGGTGGTTTGCTGAGGGACCAGGACTAAATGGACCTTTGCAAGACTCTACATATCTGGTTATCTGCTGTTAAATTTTGGCTTGGCCACCCTGTCTCCTCGACAGGGGCGTATGCCGAGGGATGCCATGCCCCCGCGGGATGACTCCCACTTTGGTTACTGACTTACCCCTCCCCAGTTGTGGTTCCCTAGGGCGGGTTTGGGTGGTCTCTCAACCTGTTTGGGGGGTTGGTGTGGGCGGTGGGTGGGGGGGATTTCTCGGGGTGTTGAGGCCTCCCTCTGAGGCTAATTTGTTTTTGTTACTTTGCATTCTGTCGATATATTGCACGCTTGACGATGTTGCTCCAGCACTGTTTCGATACACCTTTCTGCACCGCCTTATTTGTTTCTCTGACGCCACGCCTCTGCGCATGGCACCTGCTGCCACCTTCTCTCCTGTGTTGGGTCTAATGGCTCCCCCTCGAAGCCCAGTCCCCTGGCATGGCAGTTCACTGGTTGTCATTCAGCACCTCTCATATTGTTGCATTTCTCACACTCTCCCCAGTCGCCAGGCACTTTCCTATTCACCTGCACTGGCGCCCCTGCCGCTTGTATCACACTCCTTGGCATTCACACTATACTCCTTGCCTAAACGACTGATACAATCTTCTGGACATGGAATTCAACCTGTTTGGGGGGTTGGTGTGGGTGGGGGGTCCTTGGGGATTTGCTGCCTCCTTCTGTGGTGTGTTTGCTTTGGTTATTTTGTATTGTTTTGTCCTTTTGCTTGCCCTGCGATGCCATTCTTTACTGGCTCTGCTTGGTCATGCTGCATTGCTTTGTGCACTACCCCAAGTCCTTGTTCCTGGGCTCGACACTCCGCAGCATCCTCCTCCAGGGGTTTGACGTTTGCGCTTCCCCCTTGCAGCCCAGCTATCTGTCGTGGCAGGCTCTCAGTTGTCTTTGTTTATCCCCTTCGTTGATGTATCACACATCGCTTTCTCAGTTGTTTAGCACCGCCATATGCACCCGCACGAAGAGCCAGGCCATACTCACCACACTGTTTGATTATTCTCCACGACATGTCTGAATGACTGACATTACCTGTTGGACATGGAACATCCGGGGTCTCAACGACCACCGCAAGGCTCGACTTGTCCATGCACATCTTGTCCGGCACAAGGTGGACATCTGTCTGCTACAAGAGACCCACCTGCTTCCTGCATCTGCTGCCAGACTGCACTCCCGGCGCTGGGGAGAATCACACTCCTCTTACTATTCCAACTACTCTCGGGGGGGTCTCTATTCTCATACATAGGGGGCTCCCTTGGCAAACCTCCCACGCTATAACCGACCCCGCAGGGCGATTTGTTATCCTTCACGGCTCCCTTCAGGCCCAACCCCTCACGATAGCTGCTATCTACGGCCCCAACACTGATGACCCGGATTTTTTTGCGCAGGTATGGCACCACATTTCATCACTTGGCCCCGCTGCGCTCCTCTGGGGTGGGGACTTTAATGTTACATTATCCTCCGTCTTGGATCGCTCTGGCCCTCATGCCTCCCACCCTCGTGCCGCGGCGTTCTTAAACTCCATCCTCGCCGAGAACTCCTTGCACGACGCTTGGTGCCACACACATCCCGAGGCCCGCGAGGGCACTTGCGTCACCGGCACTCATGGCTGTTGGTCCCGGTTAGATCTCTGGATCTCCTCTCCTGACATTCTCTCCTGGCTCACTTCCATTGATCACATGGCGCAAACTCTTTCAGATCACGCGCCAGTTCAGGTCGGTCTCCGCCTACCTCTGTCCCCCCGACGCGCTTTCTCCTGGCGGCTACTTTCTAACGCTCTGCGTGATTCCGTCTTTTGTGACGAGATCCAGACCGCGATCACTAACTACTTTGAGCTCAATGAGGGCTCTGTGGACTCCCCTTCCACTCTCTGGGAGGGTTTCAAAGTCGTCATTCGCGGCGCATGTATTTCTAAACAGTCCGGGGTCCTACGCTCCATACGCAATACTCTTCATAAGCTGGAGTACGAGATTAAAACCTTGGACGCCTCTCACGCTCTTTCCCCTAGCCCCGACACACTCGCCCGTCTTCGCAAGAAACATACTGAATTCGCTGAGGAGGCCAACAGAGCGCTATCGTTCCTTGGCAGGGAGGCCCGGGCGCGCCGCTTCGGCGAGGGCGACCGGCCAGGTAAGACTTTGGCCAACCTTCTCCGTCCGGCCCGTGTTGCTTCCTACATCATGGCGCTCCAGGACGGTGGCCCAGTTCGTACCACCTCTTCCGAGGAGATCAAGGAGCGTTTCACTGACTTTTATATGCAATTGTACACTGCGGGATCCGCCGCTCCGCGTGAGGCCCTCGACCAGTATTTCGATACCCTCGAGCTTTTATGGCTCAAACTACCACCGGGAATATCTGGACGAGCCCTTCTCTAAAGAGGAAATACTTGCCGCCATCAATTGTATGCCTGGTGACAAGGCCCCTGGTCTGGACGGCTTGCCCGTTTCTTTCTACAAGACTTTCGCTCCACTACTGGTGCCGCATCTGGCCACCATGTATAATGAGTCCTTCGAGAGTGGCCAATTTCCACCTTCGCTCCGTGAGGCCATGCTGACCCTTCTTCTAAAACCGGCAAACCCCCCGAACTGCGCGACTCCTATCGCCCCCTGTCCCTCATTAATATTGATAACAAAATCTTCGCCAAACTGCTTGCATCGCGTCTTCTCCCTCTCATGCCGCTCATCGCTCGCCCAGATCAGTCCGGCTTCATACCAGGCCGGACACCCTCCCACAATCTTCGGACCATCTTCTCCGTCCTGCATCAAATCAACCCAGCGCTTCCTGTGGTGGCCGCCCTGCTCGATGCCACCAAGGCCTCCGATACCCTGGAATGGCCCTTCCTATTCTCTATCCTCCCACGTCTCGGATTTAGTTCAGTTTTTATTCGTAAAGTCTCATTATTGTACACTCTCCCCACCGCCCGTCTACGGATCAATGGCATGGTATCTGATCCTATCCGACGTGGCACCCGCCAGGGGTGCCCGCTCTCACCTATGCTATTCGCTATCGCGATGGAACCACTGGCGGCCCGACTTCGACAACACCACACCCAGAGGGGCATCGGGTTTGCGGCACGCGCCCTCCTGGTTTCTATGTATGCAGATGACATCACTTTATATGTCCGTCACCCCCAGGAACATCTTAGTCCTTTAGTACGCGAGATCATACGATTTGGGGGCTATTCAGGCATACAGGTCAACTGGAACAAGTCGATCCTCTTCCCTCTCCCGGACGCCACCACTCCTTTCACCTCGGAATATCCTTTCGTCTGGGCGTCCGGTCCCACTCGCTATTTAGGTGTCTGGCTGAGCAGGGACGTGGACGAACTCTGGAGGGCTAATTTCGGTCGTGCGGTGGACTGGCTTGAGTCGAAGATCCCCCTTTGGAGCCGGCTGCCCCTGTCGTTAGCTGATCGAATAGCCATTGCCAAGATTGTCGTTCTCCCAAAATTCTTATATTTATTTCTGAACATACCTGTTCCCCTCACCGCCCATTTTTTTCGCAGGGTTCGCTCGTTGATCATCTCTCTTATCTGGGCCAGCAGGCAACCCAGGATCGCGTATGACGTTCTCACCCTTCCGATGTCATGTGGCGGCCTCGGCGCCCCTAACTTCAAGCTCTATGCAATGTGTGCTCCGGCCAGTTTCTTGCACTTTTGGCTTCACCCCACTCCTTTCCAGCCACACGTGGCGGTCGAGGCGGATCTTGCTGCCCCGTGGCCGATCACCACTGCCCTGTTTGCCCCGGCCAAACTCCCACGTACTGAAATAGACACAGTTGAGACCTTGCGCTGGGCCCGGGAGGGACTTCGTCGGTTCTCCGGTGCCCCCTTGCTTTCGGCAAATTCGATGCCGATAGTTCGGCACCCGGCTTTTCCTCCTCTCCAACCATCTGGCATGGCTAAACATGCCACTCGCCTGGGGCTGAATACGGTCTCTATCCGGAGAGTACGTTTTATTCCCTGGCTGAGGACTTCGGCCCCATGGACACTCTGCTTTTTTATCAGCTGAGGGCTATCTGCAGGGAGCTGCACCCTGGGTTCCCTCTGCCTCGATGACCGCTCTCGAGTTCCTTTATTCGTCTTCATCCCCTCGGAAGTTGGTAACCAAACTACACGCCCTCACGCTAGCAGACACCTCCATCTCCACTATCGCGCTCGAGTGGCATGGGGCGAGGACCTTGGCATAGATATCTCTCAAGCTGATTGGCTATACTGTTGTAAGCAAACTAAGCGATTGTCCCCTAACTATCGTCTGCGCCTTATCCATTTTAAATACTTGCATAGACTCTACCGTATCCCCGTTCAGTTGCATAAGCTGGGACTTATCCCCAGTGACAGATGCCTACGCTATTCAGCTCCTGCTGCGGATTTCGCTCATCTTGCCTGGTTGTGCCCCAAGGTCGTCGATTACTGGCGCGAGGTCTGTTCTGCTGTATCAGAGATCACCTCCTCGCTGGTTCAGCCTGACCCCCCGCTCTGCCTCCTCGGCTTTGTTAAATTCTGCCCGGACGCTTCCCGCCGCCTCATTGCCATGCTGCTTGTCCTCGCACGGCGTAGGGTTTCCATGTGTTGGGGTCGCAAACCTGCACCTAAATTCGCTCAATGGCTCGAAGATGCATCGCGCTGCCAGACCCTATTGTCTGAATTCTGGGACCTTATGCCAGCTAGATCTCGCCCACTCGACATATGGGGGCCCCTTGTGTCATACCTTCTTGCTCGTTCCCCCCAGCGCCTGGCTTCCTCTCCCGCGCTCCCCGCCGGCGCCCCGCCCGCGGCGGCCGCCGGTGTAGAATAGCAATCGGCCTCCCTGTCCCGTCTCCTTCTCAGCAGGGCCCGCCCCTCCCCCGAGACTTGTGCGCTTCATACCAATGACTGTTTATTGTCCAAATGTGCCTGTATAACACTCGCTATGCTGTCGTTTTCTGATGTTTTGAGCTATTGGTCCCCTTTGCGATTTTCAATTGTGCTCTTGTGCATGGTGCTTTGATTCAGTGCAAGAATGTAATTTGTCTATGCAACTTTGTCAATAAAGGTTTTTGAAAAAAAATAAAAAAAATTTTTTTAAAAACCTTCTTTCTTTCTCACATTTGCTTGAAAATGCACCATTTGCCCACCCTTTTTTCAAAGTTTTCTCAGGGGGAGAACTCCCCGTAGGTTGTTCGGGCTCGCTCGCTACTGATCCAGCGCTAACAATAAAAATAATTCTCCTATTATGCTTTGGTCATCCAGGTGCAACTATTCCTCTAACACACACACTATATCCATATGACGGTGGGGCCCATAACACCGCATATACATTCACTTACTCATTTGTTCCCTGGATTTCCTCCGTCATGAACCTAGGAGAAAAACGATTCGCTGGAAGGAGACGGGATACCTCTTTTATCATGTCATAATATTTCTCATTTGCTTTTAAGGTATTCCGCTCATTGGTCGATGGACCAACTAGTAGGAATCAGTTGATGGTGATTAAGACCAGCTCAATCACAATAAACTCTTTAACATTTCATTTTAATCATTGAGCTAAAGAATCACTGAGTCAATTGTTTAAAGAATAATAAAATTTATATAAAGTTTTGAATGCAAGAAATGAGGTTAAGCTTATTATTCAGATCATTACATTTATCATCAATATAAGAATAATTTGAAATTGCAATGCATATTTATTAGACGGAAAAATAAGGTTATCATAATAAGAACTCTAAAGATCAATCTATCTGGGGGAAATCTAATAATTCTAAAATAAAAATCTATCAGGAAAAGTTCTCCTAAAGCAGCATCTTTATACTCAACTGGAAAAGGAAAATAGCAGCAGCAGCATCAGCTCGTCCGCATCAGCAACCGCAACTTCACCCATCTACAGCATCTAACTTCTCCAGCATCTACCTCTGCAACTCCCGCACCAACTCACTCCCGCAGCAACTCCCGCAGCATTCTAACCCCTCCCACCAAGAGTAGGTCTTCTTATACCCTAATTCTAGCTTACAGCATAAAATGTTTCTTCTTCATGGCGTGATTCTTTCTCATTGGTCAAAACTCAGGCCCATATACATTTTATTCAAACTTCCTGGTCTTAACCAGTTCCGTGTGGAATGTCCATGCAAGCATCGTTTCCCACAGTTCATGCAATTGCTCATCCGTTTCGATCAGTCCAAATTGTATCTTTTTCTGCTACATTTTGTGTTAAACAGTTCCGTCTATTGATTCAGTTGGACTTCTCACGCTTCTTGCTGATCATCTTGGCACACATCTGCTCAGAAAGGTCACAACAGCCTTGACCATACTTCCATCTTAGCCTCTCAGCATCAGCACGTGATCATCCCTTTTCCACAGCCTCTCTCCTCTATCACATGGTCTCCCGCTCATGCGTACTCTAGCAACTGGCGGCCATTTTATATTGCTGCTCGACAGGCCTAAGCGCACTATTTTCAAAGATAAACAAAATATTGTTAAAACAAAGAAATATAAACCCTTTAGTTTCCCTCCCGTCTTTCTACGTACCCCAATTAAGTATTACCTAGCAAAAAGCAACATATAAAGCTGTCCCTTACTTACCATCGCTTTATTTTGCAACCACACGTTTTATTTAAAAGCACAGATCATGCGTTTATTATTGAATTAGTACGCAAATATTATGTTATGTTAGACACGTAAACAATTATAAGTTGATTAATTTGCACACGGAATAGCGTGTTACCTTTAACCCTTAACATATAACATACATTGTTGGTTATTTACTTAAACGAACATGTTTATTAATTATTTTACGAAAATATTAGGAGGTTTAAAAAAATTTCATTTACCCTGCTCCATCACTACGCTCGATCGCAACATTGCAGTATGGCTATTGTTTTACACCGCACCACTTTTGAATGTCACCAGCCGCCACTGCTTACAAAATGAATATACTTTCCTCATAGGAGTTACTTAACCCCCTAAAGAAAGAGGGACAGCCCACACGAAACACAGACAGAGGGATGCACGTTTATTTCTTTGATATTTCCTCTGTGCCACAAATTGATTTTCTTTGGCCACCCGGTTTTACATTCTGAGCTCCAAGGAGGCTTTCAGAAAGTTATGCCCTCTGAGTGATTTAGAACTGTTCCATGCTAGTACGTGCCACAGGCAGTCAGTTTCACAATCCCAAACCTTCTGAGACACCTTGCAGAACAGAGCTTCACTTGAAGTGCTGCTTGAAATAAACCATTGGATCCGTAGGGAGGGAAGTTTTTATGCTTGTTCTTAACGGCAGCTCAAAGTGGAACTTTTGTCAAAATGAAAATAGTTTCCGGGGGCTCGCTCGACGTTAATGGTATTACGAGGCCTCCTTTCATTTTTTTTGCATTGCTAAGAAATCTATGTTGCAGGTAATTTTTAGAAACGCTGGTCGAACTTAGTAAACTAAGTATTTTCTACATGTGATTTTTATGGGGTTTTCTGATACTCTTTTCCCAGTTTTCTCCTTTGTGATGGGGAAGGGGTCATACACCCATAGCCCATACTTCAACTTGTTTCTTTTTTCTTGTTTGGCATCCCAGTGCACCCCACTTCACTCCACTACCAGTGGTATCCGCAGTGGGAACATTCACAGTAAGTGCAGGCGGAGGGGGTGGAGAGGGGGGGAGGGCGGGATTTTCCATCCTGTGTTTGTGGCAGTGAAATGGCTGATACCAGTCTAGTTGAACCAAAGTCCGCCTTCCCAACCAGTTCCAGCACCTCTATGAACCTTCCCGGGAATTCAAAAGTTGTATCCAATTAGAGAATGGGAAAGGAAATTCAAAAGTTGTATCCAATTAGAGAATGGGTCGTAAGTAGCCAACATCTTTTTTTTTTTTTTTTTAAATCTAGAAGAATTTGTTGTCAGAGTTCTTAAGTTGCACCTAGAATTTAGCCAAGCAAAATGGCTAGCAATGTTCAAATAATTATCTTTACTAAGGTTGCTGCTTCAAATAATCGATCGGTTCCTTTCCCTTCTATGTTATTGAAGAATGTGGTTGAATGAAGGGAGCACCCCAAAATCCAAGACCCAGTTTTGCTATTCAGTTCGACATACCTGGGAGTGGCTGGTGACATATGTACACTACTGAGGGAAGCGCAGTTTCTTTGTGCGATTCCATACCACTATTATGCTAGAAGGGAGACTGGAAGATAAGAGGAAAAGAAGAGGATATCCGGTTAAGACATTATATAGTCCAATATCGTAATTCTACGAGTTGCAGCTCCCAAGTGCTGTGCAAGTGCACATTATACCTGGTGCTGATAGAAATAGGGATACAAGTGTCTCTCCAAGGTAGTCGGGACCAGCACAGAGCGCATGCGCAGACTGGCGAGTTCCACTCAGATCCCTCGCACAGTCATTCCCCCTGTATGAAAAAGCTTTCCTTAACGCTTACCTCATATCCGAGGATTGGCGGTGCCATGGATTTTAAGAGAGCTCCTGGTCTGTATGGGAGCTCTGTCATGGTAATTATAGCGTAGATACATAGCTCCTCTTTGAATGGTGCTGCGGGACACTGAAGAGGTTCTAAGCTAATGTTTTAAATATTTGAAATGGATGGACTCTCTGATCAGAACCAACATAGCCTTAGTAAGTTGGTTGTGAATTATTTGGATGTGAGGGTCTGTACATAAAATGTTAAACTAATAGCTGAGAAATTCCACAAATCTACAGATGGAAACATATTCCTCTTGGATTCTAGCCATCATCCGATTTCTTAAAAAATGCCTCCATATTCCCAAGTTTTGTGGGTCTTTTATAATTTCCACAGTTACGCAGTGATGATCCATGGGTTCTGGTCTATAGCATCTCGGGAGTCAACGGTGTATGGTTGGTGCTTTGTAAGTGGCCTGATAGAGTAGAATGAAGTGCTACAGAGCAGGAAAATGTGATTATTTTGATCCAATGGAACAGAAATTCCTTAAAAGGTTGTAGATATGAGAGGAACTCTACATAGCCAAGCAAAGGGTTCTCTCCCAAACATGACTAATGATGTTGCACTTGGCAACATACCTATATTCGAGAGAAAAGGTAACATAAATATGTTGTTTTCTTGAATTTCTAGGCTCTTCCTTCATTCAAACGTTGTCTCGTTATGGTGACAATCCCATGGTTTGTGCCACTCTTACAGCACCATGATTCATTTGTTGACATTTAAACTGGAATCTGATTAAGCTGTTTGCTGCCTATTGTTTGCCATCAGGTTGCAAGACCTGTTTGCCAATAAGGCCTCTCAAATAGGCCTGGGCGGAGTTCGCGGAGTTATGCAGAACTCCACAAAGTGACCAAAAAACTCAGCCTCGCTACGCGGAGCTCCGCAAGCGGCGCATTGCATTACATCGCGCCATTCGCTCTGATTTTTAGCAATGGGTGTTTGTCCCGTGCTAAAATCAGCGTGAACTGCACCACATGCAGCGCAAGAGGGCGCTGCTTCCTTCTGCTGCTTGAGTAGATGTTCTACTCGAGCGGCAGCTTCCTCAACGCGAATGGAAGGTTTCTCAACGCAAGCGGTAGTGACCATCCGCCGCCTCCCGCGTTGAGAAATTTCGCTAGGAGGTGGTCTGGAGTAAGATTTTCCATGCTCGCGCTTGCCAACTTAACGTTGACGAGCGTGAGTGAGGCAAAAACTCTGCATCGCAGTTTTTCAGAACTCCACGCGCTACGTAGAGTGGGAAAAACTCCATGAGTGGAGCAGAATTTCACGACCAGACCTTCTCTCAAAATGGCTGCCGCTAGATTTTGACAGCAACAACAGATGCCATCTCTGGTGAGGTGAAAGGTGAATGGTGAGAAGCAACAACTTCTCCTCAGTCCACTCACGTTACAACATTTTTTATGAGTGAACATGAAATGCTGCGCCTATTGGTCTTGTGCTGTGAAGTTAATGGAAATGTTTTGTCCTTTTCACAGAAATACCCTCCAAGGAAAGATATGGTGAGGGCTGTGTCGATCCAGACCGGCTACTTGATTGAGAACAAAGGAGCCAAGAGTTGTGTCCTCACTTACCTGGCACAGGTAGACCCAAAAGGTAAGTGCATCAATTTTCAATGCATTTCATTGGTGTAATCACCTGCTTTGAAAGGGATCCACATGCAGTTAAGATAGTTATTGAATGTGTAAACTGGAATTCACATACACCAGGCTCTCTGGTGAATCTGCCAATATTTGTTGGCTTATCACTTGTACGTGGTGGCCCACCCCTTCTGAGTGTAACTCACCTTTACTATTGAGATGTCTCCGCCCAACATGCTGTTCCGGTTACATACCCAAGTTTCTGATGTTCTGACCAAATACCAGACTTTAACTTATTAATGTATTCTTATGGGTATTTGTATAGGCGTAAAACCTGATTGACTATCCATTGCTTGTACCTGGGGCATACTGCAGGCTTTACAGACCCTGCGACGTGGAGAGGTGAGGTGCAACACTTCCGGTGGCCCGCAGCCCTTCATGGGGCCTCCATTCAGACCAGACCAAGGCTAATGAATATCTGGGAAATATGGGAAACTGAGGGGCCCCTCGTCACATTCTGTGGGGGGAGGAGCATCATTTTGCATTACGCCACTGCTTGCACGCCTAGTACTAGGTGAGTCTGAAAGGACTGGCAAAGCCACGTAGGCAGGGCCGGACTGGCTACCGGGCTTTCATTAATAAACCATGCAAAACAAATGTTTAAAAAAAATACGCTTTAAAGCTATTTGTTTTGCATTGTTCATTTAGAAGCGCCGGCAGCTCCCCGTAACAAAATCAGCCCCTCCGCAGTGAACCTGGACCCCACCCTGCCACCCCAGCAAAAAACGCCCGGTAGCCAGTCCGGCCCTGCACGTAGGGCAGCACCAGTAACAGAATATCATTTAATGAAGGAATCCTATAAAAACGAGAATTTTCAGTGGTTGTTGAAGCGCATGAGTGACTTGTATAAAACGGTACGGCTGCGTTATGTGTCAGTTATAATCATTCACCGAATGGTCCAGAGAGCAATTGTAGAAGATCTCATTCACAGCCTGTTAGATAAACATGTCCTAATGTTTAGTGTCTCTATCAATACAATCACGTTTTGCATTCCTTCAGATTTTGATGTACTGTTTGTTTTTCAGTATAAAGCATTTCTTGTACAGAAGCCCCAATAGGTCTGCCCATGGCAAGCCTGTGATTTTTTTTTTTCGATTTTTTTTTTTTTGCAAACATATGCATCACACATTAAAAGTGTAAAAGTATTAAAACAAAAACATTCTGTCTTCTAAAGGTGACATGCATGTCTACCAGCCCTGGCACTGAAGTCAGGGCTGGACTGGCCGTAGCGGGCACCGGGCGTTTCCCCGGTGGGCGCCAGGGTGGTGGCCGGTTTAGGGCCCCTGGGGCTCCGTTTTTGTTACCGGGGGCCGGCAATATCGGCCCCCTGTAACAAAATCGGCCGAAACTGGCCCTAGCAAACCGCTCGGCCGCACCCTCCCTCACCCCCATGGGGGCGGCCGAGCAGTTTGCCAGGGCCGGTTTCGGTTCCCAGTCCGGCCCTGACTGAAGTGGATTACTTTTTAGGCAGATGTGCACATGTGCAAGAACATAATGCCATCACTCACGGTGAAGAAAACTAATGGCTAAAGTAGAGTGACCTATTACCCCATATTTTAGGCCATGGCGGGCAAAAGTAAAGGAGAATGGTGCTTGAAGAGACCGATGGATGAAGGTGCTGACCGAAAGAGATATATAATTATTTGTTTTGGAAAGCATGATGAGGATGTCAAAACATTAAAGCTGTTTCTAGGTCAGACCTAAAAATAAGAAGACAAAAACAAAAAGGCATGCTTTCCAAGTTTTGGAGTGCTAGCTGTAATTACTGTGAGGTAACTCTGAACTGAGAATCAATAGGTTATGGTATGGTTTCTAAGAAGGGTTAATACGCCTTTCTACTTTGGATACTGTTTTTGGGAAACTCAATCTGGTGCAAACTGTTACTCTCGGTTTGAATAATGGGACTTGCAGCTTTTCTGAATTCCTTCACTCAAGTGGTAGATTTATTTACAAAAGTGTTACATTTGATTCAAAATGTTATTTTAATTTATTTAATTTCTAGGTTTCTTTGTGGAAGAGTTCCATCAAAGTGTTGGCCTCCTTGCTTGTGAGGCAGTGTATTCCTTGAGGAAGAGTTAATGCATTTTTATAACTTCATAGTTTGAGGTTCTATTGATTTGTTCAATGATCCTTTACCCTATTTAATGACTTTGAATCATACATTTAATACAAGACTTATTATATGACAGATGACTATGGAACATTACTGCAAAGACCCTTTCATCATTACACTTCACAAGCAAATTTTTTCAATAGGCATCACAATTCCGCATTATGGCATTGTCAATTGGAAAGGACTATCTTTTCAGTAAGGTTTGTGTGACCCTTGCGATATTTGATTTAGCAATTTTTTAAGATTTATGGAGCCCCATTTTTTTACTAATTTCCAAACAACTTCATCTAGTACAGTTTTCAACATTAATTTCCTTTATTGATTTTCAGTGTTTGACGTTTTTGCTCTAGCTGTGTCGCCACAGATCACCACATAGACTAATACAACTCCAGTAGATTTTAGTGGTTCTTATTCGCTGTGGGTTCTTGATGCCTCGAGGGAGTGCTTTGCCAATAATGCATTTGCAATATTACATTCCAAGCCTATGGTCTTCTATTGACCACACCAACCTTACTTGATCCCTTTTCGAATGTACCCGGTACCAAGGATACAAAATACAAGGGTTGCCTGCTCGTAGGCCATTGGTTCTCTTTGCCTTTAGGAGACGTGGATGACTGCTCTTCCCAAACAACCCTTCTGGAGTGAACCCCCCCTGCTTGGTTTTATTTCATATTTTGATTGTATTCTGTAAATTTGCCTTTGTACATAGAATTATGGAAATTATGAAGGCAGATATGGACAGACAAGTACATCAAACATAGTGGAGTAGCACAACAAATATGTATTATGCTTCTGACGCGATATGGCCCTCTACAAGAGGTATCCAGAGGTCGCTTAACACCTTAACATTCAGGTGTTTATATGATTCCGTCAGGCAGGGAGTTGAATGTGGTGCTTAGGATTTGCCTTCTAGAATATGGTACTTGTGTAGCTTGCACTTAGCTGGAGCACAGCACAGGGTCAAAAAGGCAAGGATACATTCAACAGGTGGTTGGAGGAGTAGTTGGTTTGTTGGCTGTCACTACATCATGATGTAGTGTTCTTTAAACTCTTTTCTGAATTGCAGCAGGGTAGGGGCAGTCCTGAAGGATATGGGTAGATTGCTCCAGATCGGGATGCATAAATGGGCAAGGACTGTTGCCTTGTTCTTATGCTTTGTGTCTCTAGTCTGATGGTATCCTGGCTGCTGGCGTGCTGAGAGCCACCAGAGGTGGTGAGCTGGTCAGACAGGCGGCGGTGCAGATGCAGCTGGTTGTGAAGATGGTGTGGGCCAGCAAGGGAAACTATTGGAGTTTCATCAGGATGGAGGGTGATGTTGGCATATTTCTTAAGGCCCTGGATGAGACATGCAGTGGCATGTAGGATGCTCCGAAGGTGTGCCAGCATGGAGTAGGGCATTGGCACCATCGAGAGACAAGATTACAGGGTCTTGAACAGCATTTTTGAAGTTGCTTTCATGAAGAGAGGTTTTGACTTTCTTCAGCAGAGAGAGCTGGTACCAGGCCATCTTTGTTTACTTGGGTGTGAGGACTTCTCCGAGAGTGGCATTAGGTGAAATTTGGGGTTTGAAGCGGTCACGATTCATGTCATTGAGCAAGGTTTGTACTTTGTCATGCTTGCTCATTGTTCTTGGTGAATAACAGGAATTTTGTCTTGGTGGGGTGGAGCTTCAGCTAAGTGCTAGGCATCCAGGTCTCAATGAGGTGCAGGCAGTGTTTGAGGTACTGTATGTCTGGAGTAGAAGAGAATTTCTAGTGAGTTGCATGTCATCAGCATATTGGTGAATTTTGTATATTTTATCGGGGAGTGGAGCCCCAAGGGACTCCATGTAGAGGTCGAAGATGATCGGGAACAACATGGAACGCTGAGGGATTCACAGGTGAAGGGATCTTTGGAAACCTGGAGGTGCTTGTGAGACAAACTGGTGTCATTTTGAAAGATAAGAGGAGAACCACTCAAGGACGTTGACAATGAAGCTCTAATCTCAGAATCCACTAATTAAGTAAACAACTTGCACTGCATAGACCTCAAAATCCTTCAGATATCTTAATGGACTAGAGCACCACAGTATCACAAAATGAATCAAGAAGGGGCAATAGTGTCTGCATCAACTGTGCCAATTTTAGAACTTACTTGCACTATTAATTTCTTTGCTAGTGCCTGCACCTGCCTCTGGCCCTGCTTCCCCACTACTTCTTCACCATTCTGCTACTGTGCCCGCTCGGTCGATCTCTCTGTTAGGTTAGCAGTTTAAGGACCAGGGGCTGGCGAGCAGATGCTTTCACCTCTTCCTCAGGAAAGACACAGTGCTGCCTCCATTGCTCCAGGAGGACGGCACGAGCCACACTATCTTCTGGCGACACTGCTGTGGGTACCACCACTCCAGCGACGTAACAAAGGCCCCCCGCAGTGTGGGGGGAGGGGGGCAAGCTCCAGGGGGGGCCCCTCAGTACAGTAACTTTTTTGACTGCACACACTTTGTATGCACTGTTTCAATTTAAGTGGATCGTGTTGGTTTCGATTTGTGGCAAACAGTTATTCTCTGCACACCTCTTAGAATACTCAAGTGTCGCTATGAGGAGCTCTGAAATATTCCATGACTCCATTGGTCGATAAAGGCATGGTACCATGCCACAGGGATGCAGCATCACTGCTACTGGCGGGGCAACAGTCAAAAAACTCCGGTGTCTTAATCACCTTGTTCTGGAGGGTCAGAGTCACGTGACAGGAAGTGGAACAGAAAAGAAAAGTGACAGGAAGTGGGGCAGGGAAGGGGCAGAAAAACGGTAGGCCTAAATTAATGCAGAAAGTCAAGGAACTGGGAGTGACAACTGCTACACTCATCTTTTGGGGTCGGAAAATTTACGGTGGTCCAAGACCGGAGAGTTGGAGAAGGGAGGCAGGGCAAGACTGGGCTTAAGTAGGCCTGGGAGAGACCTGCTGTTTGGTGTTTAGGAAGGATGGAAATCTCGCAGGCATCAACCCTTCCTCTTCTCTGCTCAGGACTGCACCACACGATTCCAAGTTAATTGAATCTTCTTAAAAGTGTCGGTGTCATGTCTCTGATTAGGAGAAAATGTTTCATCTGATACTAAGAATTTGAGTACCCTTCCTATGGAGAGATGAATGCCGCTGAATACATAACCAGTTATAAAAATGTCCTGTTGTTCCTTTGTGCCAGCTGGCTCATGCCGCTGAAATAAAGTGATGTATGCGTACATGTTGGCGTCTATTTATATGCCGCCTTCGCTCTCAAGGGCTGCAGATAAAAACATGAGATTCAGGCAGTAAAATAAAAACATAGAGTTCTGGCGCAGCAGTGTGGGTTCATTGTTGGGTGGGAGGAAACAGCAGCGGGCTGGAGATGCGCTCTAAAAAGAAAGATTTTTTTGTGGAAGATGGTGGTGTGCAAGGACCAGAGAGGATCTGTCTGGAGCAAGGTGACCTGGTATAAGCGGCGGGGAACTGGAGGTTTTGTGGCAGACATGTTGTCGCAGGCAGTGGTGAGTGGCGTAATCTGCGTCATGAAGTAATCTAGCGTGTAGGTGGATGCTGTGGGTCAAGATGGGCTTTCTTAGCCCGTCGGGGTCGAATATTGAGCACGCCCACAGCAGTAACAAGCACGGATACTTCATAAACCTTATTATTGAGGGCATAATCTTGGTTTTCTAGGCCATTCGCTGCCTGTGGATCTCTTGAAAAGTATCACTGGCACCTCAAACTCTGCCCTCCACACTCTAATGCCAGCAGGAAGGTGCCTGTCAAGAAGAGAACCATCCTTCTCTGGGACAATGGTCCTAATCGAACCATGTTCAATGGACCCAGGACCAATCTGCCATCTTGTGTGGTGCCCCACGGAAAGGTAGTTGAACCATCATGACATGCCGTGTCCTGCTATGGGAGGAGGTAACCGAGGAATGTTCCACAGGTGTTGCACGAATACATCAACAACGTAGGTGGCTGCATGGAGGTAAATGTGAGAGGATTAGTATAGAGGAAAGATCATTGTGGCTCGCCCTAGTGAGGAGGCTTGACACCTTGGTGGGGTTGCCGGTCCCTGCAGTGCAGACAGCGGCACCTTCTTTGACGCTGTGGGAAAGAGGATTGGTGGAGAGGTAGCGGGTTAGGCGGACCAAGCCCTTACTCTGTAACAGGTATTATTGCTGTACTAACATGAGGAATAATTTTGGTTTGTACGTTAACAGATCATTTTTGCAAAACACTAAATAAAGAGGCAAAGATGGCAGTGGACTCTACTCTTCCAGCGATGAGTGGAATTCCACAAGTGAATTACCCCTCAATTGTGGCACTTCCCACACAAATCCGCGGATTTGGAGGAAGGAAAAGTGGAATAATAATTACTTAATGTAGGTGTTGCTTGACGTCTCAAGTCATATGTTATTATTACAGTATTTAAGGACTTATGCCTGGAAAGGTATCTAGCGCTAGTTTCTATTTTTTGTAAACTTTTTTAAGAATGTGTTCCCTTAAATAAGGTGTTCTCTTACTATTAACTCCATCTATGCTATCTTAAATGATACGCTATGTCTGCTCAGCTGCCATTTGATTTATTTACCCCTCTTTTGTTTCCAGACGCCTTTTCAATGCTTAGGCTAGATCCTCTTGAGTTGTGTAGTGTGAAATTTAAAACAGGAAGTGTGATAAGGGGGCATTTGGCAAACACGTCTGAGTGCTCTATCTCCAGCTGGCTATGAATCTAATCACATCTAATGTGCAGTGGGTGGTAGGGTGGTGTGAACCAGAGACCTGAGCAGTCCCTAAGGCCATTCGGATTCCGATGAAGGGCTCGGCGTGAGGAAACGCGTACCCTATCAGACAAAATGTCTGCCACAAGATATTGCTGGGTAGTGGGTACACTGATACAAAATAGTGTGGCCACCTTGAAATGAGTTAATAGAAACACCCTTTCCTATTACGCTGTGCCCAAGTCTTAAAAATGGCTTCTGCAATTAAAGGGTTTAAGGTGTCTCCTGGCTAACGCGGGCAAATGCGTAAGAGCCTCCGTGCTTCATTGCTTCCGGTTTATAGGTCATTATGTGGCTTTGGAACATGGCACACGCATCTAAATGTGTTAAACGCAGGGCTTGCTGAACATTTAGTAACATTCCGGTTATTAACGACGCTTCAAGCTAGTGTATCGATTTCCACTCCTGGGAAAGTCTATAATCGTGTTGGAGTGAGGTGATGTAACTGCGCGCGCCCCCGCGCGCTGCTCTCCTTTCCAGCTCCATTAGCAGAGGCGGGAGGACGCGGCCTGCAGGCAGAGGGACCGCTGTGCAATGCCTGCACTTACATCCCTCATGCTGAGGCATTTATTGTCGGGACGCCATAGAGGAAATGTGAATGTTGCCGCCACACTTGTCTTCCTTTAGCTTTTCTCCCCCTGAATCAACCCTATCCAGAGGCCTACAAGGAGTGCCCTGGCCCCAATCCAATCAGAGAAATGGAGCAACGTTGCCCAAGCTTGGTAGTAATCGGCAGCTTTAATTGGGGTGCAGTGGGCCCCGGTGCCTCTGCACCTGCTGCATTTTCGATAGTCACGCCACCACCCCGATCGATCCCTCCATTAATACAAGCAATCCTGTGTGCCAAGCTAGAGTAGGAAGGCATGTCATCTCTCCTTACTTTTTACATACGTGCACACAGTGCTAACATAGCCCTTGCAGAAAGATCAGGGTGACTTGTGGGGTGATGCTAGTCATTCTCCTCAATGTACATACATACACACCATGCGGAACCCCAAGTTTTCAAAAGTGGGAGATCTATATCCATTGTAAAGAAAATCCGTTCTATTTGCAATCAACAATAGGTGTTCCAGAATGTTCCTGTCTTTAATGATGTCTGTTGGGTTTTGAGACCTATTGTGACGTTATTCACCAGATGACTCATTTAAAGCAGGGCATACCTCACTATGATGAGTACTCGAGGCACTGCAGGACAATCTAGTTTCAACACATCTTCCAGACCCTGTGAACATATGCACTCTGCACTGGGCCTCGAGGCCGCCATCGCCTTCATTCCTCTTTACATACATAAACTTGATGTTGAACTCTGATGCATTTGATCGGCCTCACAAGACCTTCCACTGCCCATGCGTGATTTCTCTGTGGTCAAATGCTGCAAGATGCGTGCATGACATTTACCCAAGAGACTCTTCGGCGTAAAGAGCGCTATACCACTGTCTTACAACTCACATGAAACAAACGTAACTGCCACCGTTGCCTACTCCAAACTCACTTGTCTGCTAGCACTCCCACGCCAACCCTGCGTTAAAAATACCTTCCTGATCTGCAGTGATCAGCTTCTTCCCAACATAGAAATGTAGGATATCTTCTTCTTGGTACCCACAACCGCCAAGCAGTGTTTCAGAACATCTCCGGTGCATGACTGCAGCCTTCCTACTACTGCCGCTGGTTCCGTCTATCCAAGCCAAAGGCAGACCTGGAGGAGGCCAGCATCTGCAGCCACCAGGAGTGGATGAGAACCAAGAAGCGGCAAAACCCCACCTGGGATGCCATTCTGCTTTGACTTTCACTCCAGTTTTGTGCACTGGAATAGGGTCACTGAGATCTCTCTCCTCATCACATTGTTTTGGTATCAGTTTGTCGGTACCTGGTTTAATTTCAATATTTACTCGTCAGTCGATGGGGACCCTTCCACCCACGCATCTTCAGAGTCACACCTTCACACGCAGACAAACCCTACAATCGGGGGCTTAGGCATACAGTGCCTAGTACCATACTGGGCTTGTTCGGGTCCTGTTCGACTGGTCTTCTTTGTATTGATTGTTGTGTTGACTATTGTGTTTAAGCCACCACCCACACCATCGCTATGTTAATGCAGAGAAGCGTTGATCCACCTCAACACACATGGCCCTCTGTGTTTTACTTCTGCTTTCCACCTTTATTTACTTGCATTCCAATTTTATGTTGCATAAACGTAACTCTTTGCCAACCATAAGACTTACTTCATGTTTAGGTTTCCTCAGATTGAATTGCAGCTGTGTGCCGGATTCCGCCTTTGGAGTCTGGAGCTCTCTACTGGAGTGACAATTGAAGAACAAAGACACTTGCTCAGTCAGTGCTCATTCTGCAGTTTTACATGCATTGAACATCATCATTTCATTACTTACTGGACATTAAAATGTCTTCTCATCACCAAGGTATGTCTAAATGGCAAATACAACTACGTTCAAGAATCTTTAATGAACCAATTCTTAAGGTCAGTCAAAGAAGATAAAGACGGGATTGCAGCCATTGAACATCACTTGCTGAGCTGTACTTGTCTTTAACAACTTTGCAAAACAATGGATGCCAATGTCTTGGCATTATCTGTCAAGCATCCTCCGAAGTCTAGTGTTTGTCATCCTAGCCTCTAGGCATGACAACCACTTCCTAATCTCTGAATAAACGCCATGAGTTATTGGACAACTCCATTTCCTCGCTAACCATCTCATCTGCAAAGTTTAGAGACAAATGGCGTAACATTAAATGACGGAACGCACTGTCCACTCCATCACCATGTCGTATGAAATGACAGGAGTTCAGTTGTAACTGGCGGCTTGGGGACACCATCTTGTCGAGTTGTCTCTGTAATAAAGCCCTCTTCCAAAAGGTCGGAGTGTGTACTTCAGGTTCGCTCACAGTCTTCTCCAGGTGCCCAGGATGCTGAGATGCATGAAGGAAACCTACACACACGTCCTTGAGTGCATTTGCGTACCAGAGAGGTGCGTCTCACCCAAAGGGATCTCTGCTGCTGTCAAAGCCCAAGCTTTGCCCATGGCCAGCTGGCTTTAAGGACAGTGTTACATAGTTGCTGATTGGGGCAAAAGACTCGAGATTTTTTAAGCCCAAAATGGCTTGTTTTAGGTGTCTCCCTCCTAAAATATCCTCTGCTTCAATGTAAGACAATGGGGAAAATCAATTCCCACGATTATTTTTCAAAATTTTCCTCTAACCACTTTCAAAATGTTGCCATGTATGTAGTTGTAAGTGCAGTCTCCAACTAGGTATACAGGAGTAAGCCATCTTTGCTATCCGGTGGTGGGAGGACAGAACCACGGCCAAGCACTGGAATAGGCTGCCTTCGCCATCTGGTGGTTGGAGGTCAGAACTACAGCTTCACCACCTTTTCACTTAATATATATATATATATTTAAGCAGCCATTTGGAGTCTTCTTGATGTCAGTGCAAGTGTTGTCCCAGCCTTGAAGCAGAGGCTAGGGTGTGGCAGAGCCTGGGACTTCACATTTACTGCTTCACCATAGGCTCAGTCCCACCTGCACCAATTTGTTCCACCCAGGATAGGGGTGTTTGGCTGTGCATCCTTTTTATATAAAATAAGTTTAGTGGCATTTTTTGACATCCATATTCACTTTTATCTTAAGGTCTTAATTCGTGTCTGTGCCTCTTTAGTCTTGCCAACATTTACGCAACTCAACACGGATCCTCAGGGCTTAATTCAACCACCATTTTTTCTTGTGCAACCGGGACCACCGTCCCCAGTGTGTGAAGAATGGATCGAACTGTTATCGAACTATCTGGTCACCAGGGTCGAAGTGGGACAGAATATGGGCCCGGGTCCCAAAATAAAAGTGGCCCTCTTCAGCGAATATGACAGCTAAAAAAGTGTCTCACATTTACAAACCGGGGCCGTTTCGAACATATAAAGACATGCTGAGTGGCTTCCAAGGCATGCATTTATGCTTCCTGCAAGCAAAATTTGTGGTAATATCGGGGAAATCATAGCAAACACCTGCCAACCAGGCCAACAACCAGCCAAAAACCCAGCCCAACACACTGACCTGTCAGACCTGCCCTTCGGAAACTGCCAGATTGACCTATTATTGGCCAGTCCAACCCTGCTGGAAGGGCAACATGATTTCAAATATTCCGTTGCCGTAGATCAGTGGGCACATGATATTGCAGATGTGTATGCAGAAGCGAAGCGAATCTGAGGTTATAGAATAGATTTGCTGATTCAGTAAATTTTCTCTATGGTTGTCCACAAATTCTACATCCAACCTGGGAGAACGAATGAGCTCATAGACAAATTTGTTGTCTGGCTGATAGAATTGGTAATTAAATGACTAATTGATCCTATGGCAGATGAGAATGATGTCACAATATATCTCGAAACCACAAGTTGACCTCATCATACAAAACAACATTCTAGAATGCCTGTTGTTGGCGATTGATGGACATGCGGGACTTCGGAAAGAACCGCTTGTTTTCTATACACTGGGCGCTCCTTTTAAATCTATATATATATATATATATAGCAGAATTAACTTTGCTTAGCATATCCACTCGTCTCTAATTTTAAGAGCCATTTACTTACACATAGAAACACATGCACCCCAGTCTGCCAGTATTTACTTCGCCAATATGCCCGCCTCCTTCCTTCCCTGTCTCTTTTTTGTGCCTAGAGGCGTGTTCAGCCAGTAGGCATGCGTCAAAATAAAAAGAAATCTCTTCCTCCTATTCTCATACTTGTTCCTTCTCTTCCAGCAAGCGTCACTGAGTACACACACAAGTTAAAAATATACTTCTTATCACAGAAGTCTAAAACCAATAATTACTTTGCCACACATAGATTTTTCCACCACTTTATCAAGTAATTGAATAAGTGCCATTGAGTTGGGTAACAATAAACATCTGTTATTCAGCACCAAGATACCCTTCGCGGTGAACGTGAGCTATACCAATACACATGTTATGTGTAAGTAAGGCACATGCAAATGTAGCATATTAAACAAGCATTGGCATAGCCAATAGGTCTCGCCTTTGGGACCTTATACGTTTTTAGCCATGCAACAGTTGATGTTATTGCACCAAGGATATTGTGCTGCATACCTAAATACTTATAAGGTCCCAAAAGCGAGACCTATTGGCTATGCCAATGCTTGTTTCACTCGTCTCCAAGAAAAAAGAAAAGTCCTCGGCACCGTACAGGGGTGGCTGGTGTGCTAAGTGGAAGGGAGCGGCAGACGCGCGTGGGCTGCTGGGTAATCGGTGATTTTATTCGGCGCGCATACCAACACTGCTCAAACTCATGTTTGTTTGGAAAGCCCACATAGCATGGAGCAGCGAAATGTCTTCTCAAACACTGCTTTTCCAGAGTTTCTTGTGCCCATCTGGAGACGCTTTTCGTGTCTGGTAAGCAAGAGGGTGAGGTGAATTTGTAAACTTCAGGCAGCACCCGGCCACAAATGAAGTAAACAACTCGTGGGCGTGGTCTGTGCTTGATGAAAAATATACAACAAATAGATGTACTAGTAGGAAGGACGAGAGCGCGCGCGGTAACTGAGAGTGGGCTGGGTGGGGTTACAAATAAACCAGCCCTTTTATTCGTGGGTGTATGCAAACAAAGATCCACTGTTTGAAATGTGGTTTTAACGGAACATTCCACTGATCTCCCGGCATCTGAAGTATGCATTTGTCCCTCTCCTTCGAGCTCTGCTGTAATGATGAGCACCAAATGGATAACTTTTCAAGGGGAAAAAAATGTTGGGCCGCAAGACTGTAACAGCATCAAACGTTTAGACACCGATGAGTCGAGAGACTTCATGGTGACGGAAAACTACGTCATGTATTTCAATAAATCAGTAAACACAACTGTAAGAACTACATTCAAGAATCTATATATTTTAATTACTTGCCATCATGTACAAATATCTTGCATACAGACTACTAAATGCAGATTTTCCGGCCTAATGTGACACAAATCTGTTTTCTATTAAAGGTACCAAGGAGAAAATCGTGAAGTAAATGTAAACAAGCGTGCGCAAAAAGCATTGGCCGCGCGGGCGCCGAAAGTCAAAGTGATCGCGATGCACTTTACCCGTGACGGAGAAAAGGCAGATGGCGGCTGCGCACGTTCATGCGCACATGCACGCAAGCTTGAAGCCAGCAAAAGCCTCTGGTAGCACTTTGAAAACCCCCTTACTAAAAGTCGAGCAAGCAGCGCATGCGCTGCTCTAGGCTCGACCTAATAAAAACTTATTGAAACTAAAGTCTGTGTTGGTTATTGAGAGCTTAGCGGATGTGGGACCTCCACCAAAAATTGCAAGATATCCTGTCTTCCCTATTTAGAGAGTGCATATGGTTAAATATACTTGAAATAGGGCAGATGGGACGTCTACTCCAAAGTAGCTGATATCCTGTCTGTTTTATTTAGAGCACATACATGATAGAGTGGATGGGACATCCTCCAATTTTAGCCAAATTTCCTTCATGGGACAGAAGCTGCCAGAAAGATCAAAACGTGGCATGCTATTGCTCAGGCGAACTTTACAATTAGATTTTACCACAGTAAATGGTACTCGTGTCTAAAAATGTTTTGGATTATTATACTTTAACCCATTAAGTGTTTGCCTGATGTTCTTATAAGCCACATAAAGAGCATACAGAATGTGAGCTTTTGGAGCTAAGTGTAAGATGAGCAATGAGAAAGACCTTTGTCAGTTGTCTGTTACGTGCGACAGTCACAATCCTGAATGGAAGAATTAAATTGCAAACATACACAGCTGACTGGTTTATTTGGTTTGTTTTAATAATATGTGGCAGGACAGGAAAGCTAAAAAAAAACTTTCATTCATTTTAGAGCTATACTGTCGCACATATGAAATGTTATCGTGCAGATGTGCACACCTGCACTTTGATCTAGTCTACATACGTTTTGTAAACACTGCGGATATATTACCAACTTGCAGTGAACTAGTTGTGCTGCGTCTGGGTTTTTCAGCTGCTTTGGCTATTGCTATCCTTTATTTTTCTTGGCATCTCCACTTGGCACCAATCCCCTCTCTGCATCTCTGCCACACACCGAGTAATACCCCCTAAACCCATCTGCAAATCACAAAAAACACAGCTTTTCCACGGTTCCCAGCTCTATTTGCTCGTATGCACTGCACACTACTGAAAACTAGTGTCTTACTGCTTGCCTCAACCAATAAACACCATCAGCGTCCGTAGGGAGCATCTCAGAGCCAGAAGACGTGTCACCATTCTGCTTGTGAAGACGTGTCACCATTCTGCTTGTGAAGACGTGTCACCATTCTGCTTGTGAGTTTCTTGCTGGTGAACCCTCATGTACTCTCACTGGAACCATCTCCTTAGTGACATGGAAAGACAATTCTAGTTTGCGGAAAGGTGGGAGCTCCTTGTAGCCCTCTCTGCTAAGATACCCTCCCTTTCCTTTCCATGTGCTTGATAACAGCTTAACATGGTATCCAAGCATGACACAATCAGTACTGAGGTTTGACTCTGAGACTCATCTGAAGAACTACCAAGAAATTCTGCAACACGTGAGGTTAGGGGTAATACTCCAGTTGTCTTTTGGTCTGAGATTAAATCCTTGCCATATCGACTCTAGACTGCTCGTAGTTTGCTGAAATAGTCGGTTTCAGCTATCATGTCTTGAGGTGCACTGTCATTAAAGAGGATCTAGAGCTGGGTCTATTTTCCAAACCACTCTGCTTATTTTGCAGTATTATGTTCTCTATCTTTCTAACTCCCGTTGGACATAACACTGTCAAATGGCCAGATTCACCGAAATTTGCAACAATTTAATTCAGAAACTGTGCAAGACTGAAAAAAACGCCTTTCAGATGGAAAATGGACAAATGTCAATTAAAACGAGAATTAAAACATTACATGGGGGATGCGGCAGTTTGTGAGAGGAATATAAGACTTTAGAAACCAGACTGCCATTTGCGCAAGGAATGATGGGAGTTCTCATCTAGGACAGGGTCGAAACTTAAAGAGGCAGACCTCGTTTTAAAATGTGTAAGGGCTTCTGCTATAATATGTAATCTGAAAAGGGAATATTTTAATATAAGGTTTCACGTGTTGCCAGCACCCTAACTGCCACATCAGTGCAAGAAATGCATTCCAAACACAGGTACTATTCAGTGGCGGCTGGTGCATTTTAAAAGTGGTGAGGCAGAAAGCTATGAGTAGAATATAAATTGCGAGCAAGCGTGAATCAAAGACTGGGAGGAATGTGTGCAGGGGTTCTTCCCTTTCAAGAAAATTAGAGAATAAATGGGTGCAAATTGTGCATTTTAAGCATATCTTTCAAGAATATTTGCTACAATTTATTGAAATAAAAGGGGCATATAGACTTGCAAAGACTCACCACTCTCCATACACTCATGCAGTTACATCACTCCCCCTGCACTCGCACAGACATTGATCCACTTACCCTGCAATCACAGACACGCACTGCTTCGCTCACACAAGCACACCGTTCTCCCTGCAGTCACGGGCAGACCATCCACAAGGTCACAGAACTCACACTGGTACACCGTTCACTCGTACAGTCTTACCACTCACCCAGTGAACTGTCATTGCGCACCGCTCACCCTGCACTCATACATGCACGCACCTGACTCTACAGGCACAACTTTCACTCTGCAACACTCCCTATCACCATCCGCCCTGTACACACACAGACCCCAGGCTGCCAAAGCACTAAACCCTCCCTGCACCCGCCTAGGCCAGCAGAGTCCAGTGTGAGTACTCCTGCAGTATGTGTTGGGGATGGAGTTTGTTGTGGAAGGCGAGCAGAGGAACAACAAGGCTGCAGGAGACAGGGAGGCCACATTGATAACCCCCTGGGAAGTGCCAGTTGGGGGCAGAGCATACATTGTCTGTCCTCTGCCACCTCCCTTCAGACTCTGCAGGAGACTGGCCTTTTTGAAGATAATGGGGGCTGTAAAAGTGACGTCACCTACCTGTGGGTTTGCCACCAGGCTGGTTTTCTACCAGCATGATCATTGTAAAGTCCAGGCCAATAGAAACTTTGGGAAAATGACGGAAAGCCGGTATTTTTCCACAGTGAATACTTAAAACAGCAAAAAAGAAGAAAGCACTTTAAAACGTGCTCTAGCTCTCCTGAAAATGATCTCTGACCGAGTAAAGTATGAACACATAGTACTTCACATTCCAAATTAGGAAAGGGGGTTGACATAGTAAAATCGTTAGCTGGCCCAGCTGACATCTGGCCATGTGTTTGAATCCTGTAGTTTTGATTTCATCCTTCCGAGGTTGATAAAAGTATTCCATTGCTTTTAGTCATTACACCACCCTGTTTCTGATAGCAAACCTTATGAGGCGCTACAAAAACCTGCCAGTCAAGGAAGCTTCGTTCCCAACACTCGGAGCACATCCTACTACCAGTCCTCAATAATGACAGTGAATAAGCACTACAATGCCATACCAATGGCAGATAGCACCATAGGACATCAGGGCGAGACAAAGACCGGGGACAAATAACACGAGTCCAAATCATTTGGCAGTAAACAAGCGGGAAAAAGAAAGAACATGATCGCACACATTCCCCTTTTTAAAAACAAGCACATGCCCATTGTCACTCTTAGCGATACACATCAATCCAAAAGCAAGCTTTTCAGACATTTCTTGGCCTTGGGGTGCTGTGCGCATCACTGTGGCTGACTGAGGCCTCTGTACCGAGATGGATGGATGTGAGAGGCGCTCTCTGCCATCAGCAAGCAGATGATGGGGTAAAAACCATACAACGAAAGCAACGCAGCAGCTAAAGTCAGAGACACAAATACAACGTTACTATTCAAATTAAGGTAAACTTTGAATGAGACGACTTCAGCCCTTTCACAGGAGCGAAGGAAAAGGGTTAATGCTTTGGTGGTGTAGCTCCTTGAAGCGCTTGGCCACGGGTACACAACAGTGAGCAAACCTCGCCTTCTGACTCGAGCTCCAATTATGCAGTGACAGGTTGCGACGGGGCAGGTGGGTTGTCCTGGTGTTTACCCCTCATGGGGTGAAGGGGTAACTGGAGAACCCTGAGGTGCAGAGATAGCGAGAGAGTGCAACGCGTTTGTGGGAGCCGAGTGGTTACAAGCGGCCACTCCGCCCTTTATTTGTACCGTCGGGGCGCGCCCGGCCCTCTGAGTGTGGAAGCCATACAAAGTATAGTAGAGGCCGGGTGGCACTCTACGAGGGCACGATGCTGACCTATGGCTGTTGCTGTATCACGTGACAGACGACAGGGGGCGATCCAGCGACAGCCATGGCAAGTGGAAGCCAGGGATAGGATGTTGAACTAGTCAGAATGCATTAGGTATTTCAATAGGTATCACACTTCACGTGTCACCTGCACCACCGGAAACGCTATTACTAAAAGGTCCTGAATGAGAACAGTTAGTTTTCACAATCCACATACCAGTTAAGCCCCCACCTTTCCCCGTGTCTCCAAACTGCAAGGAATTCCTTCACCCGCACAGACGAAATGAAAAATACAAGACGGAAAAGCAGGGAGTTATGTGTAAATGTGTGACATTTATGTGTCAAGTTTCACAGTGCTGTGCACTTAGTGACACATGAGCTCCTGTGTGAGCAGACCGAGGCCTGGGAACATCCGGTGGCATCTCTTCCCTCTTCATTTAGGAAGGGTCTGGATGACTCTGTTTCGACTGCTCCCTTGACCCAAACTAGTATAAAAAGGAAGGAAATGCCCTCCACCTTCCCCTCCTCCCCGGCCACTGTGTGAACTGTTACACAGAGTTCAATGGGCCCCGGTGCCACTTCACCTACTGCACCAAATAATGCTACTCCCCTGCTTACATGCTCCTACGCAGAGGGTAACTGAGACTTCCTTCAACGCCGCCAGAGCTTGGTGGGGGCACCTTTCTTTTCGTTTCCTGTCCTACATCGCCATGCCGGAGCTGAGGTACAATACCTACAAAAATCGCTTTGAAACCAGTAGATGCGTTGTATTCGCGGTAGGTGTGGTCTGCTGAATAGCGCCTTGCTTCACGAGGTTACCGGCCCAAGGCTGTGAGCACCTCAAATTGGCCCCGTCTGGCAGCTGTTGGGGTACTCTGCAAAATGAGTTTGGTGGTCTCGCTCGACTTCGGGTGAGCGCGTGCCCACCCATGCATAAAGACAACAGTCTCGCTGTCTATGCAGTCGTCTATCCTCGGCCCACCTCCTGCCCTCCGTCAGGATGGCTGCCAGCCTGGATGCCCCCAAACCACCATCTGTCCGTCTGACCTATTTCCCCGCCCCTCTATCCCAGCTATGTCACCTGCTTGCTTACCTGTTTGCCTAGCCATTCACCAATTAAATACGTCTACCTATCTACCTACCCGCGTCTCCATCTGTCCCTCTCCAACTGTCCTAAGCTTCCAGGAGGGCTCTGTGTTTCATTTCTTCTCGGCGCGGTGAGATAACTTCTCTGTGACATGTTTGTTTCTTTCCCGCTGCGGTGCGTTTTCTCGCCCCCATCGCTCTAATCGATAACCCTCTGATCAGAGCGGTGCGCTGCTGGTCAGGGGGCTTTCTGTGCACATGCACAGGGGCCGAACATCTGTCAGGCCAACAGAAAGCTGCCCTTGCCCGAACAAAGGGGGGCATTATTCAGCCTGGGGTTCGTCTTCACTCTCAACAGGCAACTTTCAAGCTGCTATAGCATTCAAACACTGAGGCTTTGAAAGAGTGCGGCATCCCAGAAACAAGAAAATAATTAAACCCAGATGGCCCCTGCGCGCGCTGTAAGAATGCGGCCGCGAAAGTGAAAGCAACTACAGGGAAGAGAGGAGCGGGGGCGAGCGAGCGCGGCAGCCTGCTGAGCTGACCACACGCTCGTGCACCATGGCCTTTTGCTTGCGCGTAACCGCACGGAAAAGGCCATGACGCACGAGCGTGTGGTCAGCTTTTCAAACCCCACTACATAAAGTCTTCGCCAGAAGCAGCGCTTGCGCGCTACTCTAGGCTCGACCTAAAAACGATGCCAGTCTATATAGAACACACCTTCCTTCTTGCAAAATAGCAGTCCTCCAACCAACCATGCACTCATTAAACAAACTAAACAAAAATAACGATTGAAGCTAATGCAGACTGGTTGGCATTGGAATTTTTTTTTCATACAAAGTGAAATCAAAGCAGGAAGGCATTCTTATCAAAATACAATGCAGGGCAAGTAACACCCTGTATGGAATGCGGATAAAGACCGTTCCGGTCGAAACGCGTCGCCAATAATACACTTGGACTTGCAGTGACCCTGGTGTGCGAGTCTTTTCTTGTGTGATAATTGACCACGGGATTTCTTGGATATATATATATATATCCTTGTGTAAGTTGCAGATCACAATTTTCCTGTTTTGTTTTAATATTGTTCAGTTGGTTCTGTGCCTAACGCAAACATCTGCATGCAATCTCCAATGCTTTCATTTGAGTCCTTGCAGGTCAGTCTCGCACTCTTCTTAGTTAATAAAATGAGTAGCAATAATTTTGGCAATCATTAGCACGAATTATCAACTGTGTTAATTAGAATTTGGTGAATGCAGGTCATCTATCAAAAATGGCAACCGTAGAACATTCACCAACAATTCCAGATGGTCCATTCGCCTTTTGTAGAGGATAAGACCAGGTATATACTCTAAATAGGGCAGATGGGGCAATTTTAGCAGAAGTCCTGCATCTAACATTTCTACATGAACCCCCACCTCCCCCCCACCCCACACACAAGTGCCAAAACATTCTGGGTTGTATTGTGTGCTGCATAAGTGGCAATGTTAGTATACTTACACACTGTGATCGTTTATATATTCTTGTTCTATGGGCATCCCTTTGTTTTATGATATCTTTTGTGTTTTAGAGATCTTGGTGACCTATAACATACAAGACTTGCATTTCTTGGTTTATATCTTGTCTATCTTGTGAAGTAACACTGCAGGGTACATCTTTACTTTCTTTAATGGACTGGGGGTCTGGAGGCAGCATTGTGAGTGACCAGCTGACTCTCATCCAGGACCCAAGTCGAACAGTAGGATTTAATGGCTTTCCTTGCATTTGGAGTCTGGTGCACTGTCAAGTGGGAAAAAAGAACCTCCAATCCCCATCACAATGAGTTTGCGCAGGTACCACCGGGGCATTTACCAAGGTGTAAGTTTTGAACTGAATGTTGGGACCCAGGAGCACAGTGGAAGTATGCAGGAAGCTGGCAGCGTGTGCTGCCACGGCAAAGCCTCCAACCTATCCCTGGTAAATTTGTTTTCTAGATTCTCTGGATATACATGTTATATTACATTACTCTCTATAAACTAAGCCGAAGTCCAAACAAAATAAAAGCCTGGCCACTAACTCCACGTACTGTGCACTTTCAGAGTTCATCACACAGTGTGTTATAATTGTATCTCTGGACAGTGTTAAGACCCATAACAAGAGACCATGAAGCAAAATCAAACACAATCTGAAGTGTACACACCCTTGCCTTGGCTCTGGTGGCACAGAGAACCTCTCATCAATAAGGGTTCAATCCTTCTTTTCCCATGCCCTCTGTTCTTTGCCCATTCCTTCACTTGTTGGTTCTGTTCTTGTTTGATGTACATAATTTGTGATGCAGTCAGAGACGTTTTAAGGCATGGGCAAAGTGGGCTCTGGCCCAGGGCCCCAGCCTTTTAGGGGGGGCCCTGATAGAGCCAGCTCTGTTCTGAAGAGAGTGTTGCCTTGATGACCGTTAATGTATTTTTACTGTGGGTGATGTGTGAGAGTCTATTATAGACATTTTGCAGAGAAATATTTTTATGTTTCATGCAACCTACATAAAAAAAGTTTCTTTTAGATCAAAACAGGACCTCACATATGAGAAATGTGAGGGTGTCACAGAGATTATTTGCAGTAATATTAGTGAACTGCTGCTGTGTTACAACACTGAAAACACACGTCACTATCGCTGAATATTTGCTGTAAACGCATTTAGAGTTTGAACGATTGTACCTGTGCACTGTCAGTGACCTGGCCATAGAGGGCATGAAAGAGCTGAAATTGGATCATAAATCCAAAGCTATTCCGAACAGGGTGCCCCCAAAGTATGTTTGGCCCAGGGCCCCCAAAATCCTTAAGATGTCCTTAGACGCAGTTGTTCTTACTGTGTAAAGCACGTCTGTACATCTCTGTCCTAATGCGCTATAAAACTGTACAAATGCACACAGTCCTGTGTTTATCTATCACAGTTCTTTTAAATCAATAAACAAATGGCGGATCCGTATGATGTCTTGTGGGTCCCCTGTAACAGAATCGCACATCCTGGATTAAAGGCCATGGCCCTTCTTCAGGTCCAAACCTATTGTAAGGTTTCTACTTCTGTCGTAACAAATTTAATCACGAGGCTGCTGCTGCTTCAGTGTATTCATCTTGTGCTGTGTTCTGTCTACTAAACATTTGTGTGAAAAATCATTAGTGTAAATTACATAAAAATACTCTGTGATAAATAGCAAATCAGCAGCTTACAGTGCATGCATCATAGTCGGTAATGTAAATTCAACGCTTGCGTTGTACGTTTTTCAAAACGATATGTCATGTACATCATTAATTCAGCAGGTGACAGGGTCCACGCACAAACCCGCCCACACACCAAGGACTTTACATTTTCAAAGCCATTTCACATTTAATGCCTGTAGTAATATAAAAATATGTTTGAGACCTCGACAGCAAACACCAGTATTCTAGTTCTTTGTTGATGCCATTTGGGGTGCATGTATCAAGTTTTACAATCCAGGATACTTGCTTCTGTTTTCACCTGTATTACCTGTCCACAATATTGTTTGACCACTTGTAAAGCGCCAAGATGCCCTCGGGCAAGATGCCAAGCGCCAAGACGCCCTCGGGCATTCGTTGCGCTCTACAAATATGCCAATCAAATCAAATGTAAAGTCTGAAACTGTACCACAGTGAGTCTCACACTCTTGAAATGTCTGGCCAGAGATGATCTTACGTTTCGATTTCTAACATTGCTTTTGTTTTTATTACTTCGCACATAGCCACGCCAATTTATAGTCTGCCCGAGGGACATGGTAAAGATTGTATCGCACAATCAATGTTGCATGTAGGATCCAGGACTCTGAATGCCAGTGTGAAGATGTCATCCATTGCCATTCTACATCGTTGTTTCTTCTAGTCCCACAGTGAAGTTTATAAACCACCTTGAGATAGAAATATAGAACCTTCTCTCCAGTACTATTTCAACATCTTTTCAATGTCTAACTTTATTAATTGTGTATTTCTTTTGAAATGATTCTATATACTATTACTCATGAAAGAGCCCCATCTTTTCTTTCTTCCCTTTTTCTTTTTTTTCCGTCTCTGTATTTTTTCTCTCCATTTTTCAAATTTCATTTTTACTTCTGATTCATTATAACAATCATTGAGAGACGGTCATCACAGGAGTTCATATTTAATTTTTTTTCCATCTGCTTTTTTTCTATTTGTATTACATTTTATAATTGCACATAGTTTCAATTGCTTAAACATTTCTTTATATCAGTTAACTCGATGCTTGTTTTATGAATGATTAACACTTACATTTACTGATTTTACTATATCTATATTAATTTCTTTTTGTATTTTTCGGGGTAAATACTCTAATAAGAATTACCAAATATTAAACAAGTCCCATCCTCACTACATTTAAAACAGGATGCGCATACTTGGTGGTGATTAAATCAAATGATAGACGGCTGAACCTGTTCCAATAAGACACTGCACTTAATTTATAATAAATAAATGCAGGTCTCCAAACCTGCAGTGCCACTGCTGCCCTGAGACTGCACTACGTCCACTACCATCAGTGACCAGCATGCACTGCGGCCGGCAGAGAGGATAACAGCCCTGCATGAATTTCCCTTTGATTCCATGGAAATAGGAGGAGGGATTCCAAGCCAGTGAAATGGCGAAGACACTTTATCGGCTTTCTTCCTTGTATTCCTATCTGCATTGGAAATGAAGGAAGGACTAATGCTGCTGAGACAGAGTCAAGGGACAGTGCAGGAAGAGGCAAAGAGCGGTTCCCACCGGCACAAATTAAGCACTGATTAGACCACAGTTTCAAGTTATACTCTGCATTATTACCCTCGTGCTTTGCATTAGCAGGCCCCTGGCTTTTCTCGAGTGAGTGGGTTGTACTCAATTTTATATTCTGATTTACTTATATAGTGTTGTTCCGCATGCCAGTTTTTCAAGTAACACGTTTTTCCTTAAGTCTTGTTACTTTTGCACCTAGGCAGCGAGTGCAGAGAAACTAGGACGCTATATAAAGGGGACATACTTTGCCCACAAGGACACCAGCTCTTTTACAGGGTGTAAAAAAGACTCTCGGCCCGATTCACAAAACTCTTTCTGGGAGTAGTTGTGTCTTAGTCTAGGCTAAGGTGTGTCTTGGTGCACTTCCAGGAGTGAGACGTGCTTATTCATGAGAAAATAGTTGTGTGATTCACAAAGCTTTTTTCCCCATATTAAAAGCAGTTCTCACTTCTGTAAATCACATCTAAGCCTGGAGTAAGACAAAATGACTTGCAAAAAAAGCTTTGTAGATCAGGCCTGGATATTCAGAAGTCATTTGTTCCCAAGACGGGAGTAAGAAAAAGCCTTTCTGTACAAGCACACCGTAAACTCACTGGGGTTTAAAACCTGTTGCAGAGACTGAGTAGCATCTAAAGGGACATTCTTTTGACAAAATTCGACATCCAGAATCACGGAGTCAGGCGAAGTATTATACTACTCCGTCTTGGGATACTGCCTTTGAAATCATTTACATTTAAGTGGTATCCAAAGGAAAAAGCGTCTAGTCTCTGTGACCTATGTAAAGGCGGAGTGCAAGACTTAGAACACGTGTTATTCGTTTGCCAAAACGTGACTGTCGTAGAAGCTAGAAAGAGATTTTTAAAACCAATCAGAACAAAATGTAAAATTAACACTGTTCAGAACCTGATTCTTCTCTGTAAGGCACCGCCTAATGAATTCGTGTGTATTAATATGTTCAAATTTTTAAAATCATTTTTAACTTTGTATTAGAATGACAATTTTACTACTTAAATGTCTTTAAATATTTGTTGTTCTCAGTCGAGAACTAAATCAAATAAACTTAAACTTGAAACTTAGACATCCAGATAGTGTGCCTCCTTGATGAGAGGTTGGTTACATCAACCACAAATGGGTATCCAATTTGTTAACCTTTCTCATCAGCCTCCTGTATGTTTCGCGATTGTAACCCTATGTTACATTTTAACGGAGACACGTATCATTTCACTAAGTAGGCCACAGAATAGCCGCAGTGTGAAATTGGTGTGGTTCACAGTTAAATGGCCCTTTACTTCCGGGGTTATTGATCAGCGTGCTTGATTCATTAAGGAAAGGTACTTTTGTCAATACGTTTGATGGATGGCTTCCTGCATTGGCTGCTGGCCGTGCTGAGGCTGTGATAAGAGACTTGTGAGTGCCCCGTGCAGCGTAATGTCGGTAGTAATGAGTGCTTAGGGGACGATCAAGGAATCGCGTCAATAGCAATTGGATCTCATGGAAGCACCCCGCAATCGCGTGATCTCAAAGGTGGCAAGAGTGCAGGAAGCCGGGCCACCGGAGTTGCAAATCTCCTCCAAGTAGGCACATGCAACGGAACCTGGAAGCGTGCAGCTTTCTGCATTGAAGGGTCACGCCCCTGCAAATTTCCAGGCTTGTCATTGTGGCCGATTGTGGCTGTTCACACAATACCCAGTTTTGTTGTTCAAGACCAGCTGTTATCAAGGCCTCCGCTATGAAGCCCGCAATCATCGGGCTGCGTAACCCTGACATGAGGCAGAGGCCACCAGTAAGCATGTAACCAGCAACATGTGTCAATCAATCAATCATTCATTTGTAGAGTGCGGCAAATCACCCGTGAGGGTCTCGAGGCACAGGACCTGTAGTAGCTGCATGGTGGTTGTTTATTCAAACAACCAGGTCTTTAGATCTCTTCTGAATTGTTGGAGTGATGGAGCGGTCTGGAGGTGCAGGGGGAGGTTGTTCCAAGCCTTGGCTGCCAGGCGTGAGAAGGTACATCCGCCGCTGTTGGCTCGACGGATCCATGGGGTGTCTGCGATGGAGAGGGAGGCGGGACGGAGGTGTCTGGATGGTTGGTGAAAGGTAAGGCAGTTGTTGGTCTGCCATGTTAGTGATGTTCTTCCAGTAGCGCCTCCGTGCCAGATGGTTCTTGGAGAATTGAAGTGTTCATTTGAATAAAGCCGCTGCAGAATTCACATAGTTGCCCTGAACGACAGAGCAAGCCTGAGTTCTACCAAAGATCGTCAGGCACCAGAAACTGCGTCATCTCAAATACGCGGTAACCTACGAATTGCACTCTTACTACTGAAGTCGTACTTTGTTGCCATTGGTCCGCTGCTGCAGTAGTTTGTCTCATTCCTTGGTAGCCACTCAAGGCTCTGCTCTTGAACCTGTGAATCATGTATACCCGCGTACATCAGCCAGGGGACCACTCGATCAGCTTTTCATCATGGCGACTCAGACTTTCATCCTTTCTGTTTCCTTATATTGATAGCCAGCTATAATTGTAAGACAAATTGAATGGTGAAGTGGATCTTCGATTCTCTATGCATTCATCAATTTATTGAATAGCAGAATTTGTGGGGCGGGGACCTCTGAAAGTGCAGTGGAAAAACTGACGTACGTATTAGATCGGAAGCAGTATATAATACGTTTCTTTACATTCCTCCTCCTGTGAATTCCATTCTTCTTGGGCAGCGTAGCGCCATGTTGAGGATGGGATATCTGACTTTAGACTTACCTTGTACTGTAAGATGTTGATAGCAGCAGCTGAGTGTGCAGTGTACAGCAGTCACGAGTCAGTCTGGTTCTGACACCTCCTCAGCAATGCCTTCTGACCCTTTTTAGTGGATACTGACCTCCTACCTTCCGGATCACTGAGAGGATATCAGAAACAAAAATATCGAGTGGACAGAATATTGTGTCAAAAATATCGAGGACCAAAATATCGAGAAGGTCAGCTCAAATAGGTAAGTATAGATTTACTATTCTTAACTCCACATCTACGCACCTTGAAGATATATGTGGAGTTATATATAGTAAAGCTTTGCTTACCTATAGAAACTTACCTTCACAATATTTTTTGTCCTCGATGTTCTTGACACAATATTTTGTCCCACAATATTTTTGTTTCCGATACTCTGTCTAAGCACCCTACCTTTCTAGGGTGATAGATTGCTTATATTATTCTTCCCACTGTGTTGTAGTTTTAGCCCTCATTTGGTCATGAGTAATGTGCTGCGTTGCCCCAGATGGTCGCTCTGAAAAGGCCTTTCAAGATGAAGTGTTTACCGACCCTGTGCTTTGATACATAGGTCACCATTCTGCTATACATGGTGTCTTACAGAGGTGTAGGCAGTGTGTACTCAGGCATGGTAATGGGGCAACACTTTTTTATCCTAGTCAGAAACTTCAAATACCTTCGAGGTCAATGACAATCACATCCCATAATAACAGGAAGTCGTGAGCACCCCAGACATGCCCCCAGAATAGTGGAGTGTGGACGCAGATCCTATACATGTGGGCGCTGATGAGGGAGCTCAGTATGGCTTGTGTGTTTTTAGATTCTGTTTCAATTTTGGGTTTAAGTACACACTTACTGTTCCAAATGTGCAGTAAGTGTGGACTTTGAGTCAACATCCAAAAACGCTCAGGCTAAAGTACCCTCCATCTAAAGCATCTTAAGGACTTCAAAACCAGGGGCCATATTAGGAAATGTGGCACATTTTCCTGGATTGCTCTAGGAACAGCTTTCAAAAGATGTCCCCAGCGCCATCCAGGAAAATGTGCTGCATTATGGTGAATGTGCTGCCCCCAGAACTGCCGCAAACTCACGCTGCGCTGGGGGCAGCGCATTCATGTGAAAAACAGAGCAACTGCTTTAAAGCTGCTCCGTGTTTTCACAGGGCAGGCGGCAACCCACCTGCACTATTGAAGGGGATTAGAGATCCCCTTGCAGGCGGGTGCAGTCAGTGACTGCACCCGCCTGCAACGGGATGTCTGGGGGGTCCATGGGACCCCCATTATCCCCTGCAGAGGTCTGCTCTCAGGCGGGCGCACTGACAGTGCGCCTCCTGAGAGCGTCTTTGCCTCTGCGCCCGCGTCTGTAATAAAGTGCAGGCTCAGTGGCAAAGGGATTCCCTCATTTACATGGGGACATTGAATGCTTTTCTTTGAAGGTGATTCAGTATGTCACAAATACTGAGCAGCCATTCCTAGACGCACCTAGTGAGTGTATCCTAATAAGGCCATTCCAAGCAGTTGTAGTCTTTCCATGTGCCAATTTAACTTTGGGTCCCAATAGCTTTAGTTGGAGCCAGCCGACATGTGTTTCGCGAGACCACATTGTCGCTCTTTCAGGGCTGATTCGACATTGGTTAATGTTAATGTTCCAACAGTGAGCGGATTAGATTTGAACTCAAATTGAAAATGGACCTTTGTGGTCTCTATATCTTAAGAATTTCATACTCTTATATTAAGAACCCATTGTCCAATTGGAAATTTCAGCAGAGTAAAAAACATGGTTCAGCGTCGTCTCATGATTAGTGACCACTGGAGTTCTCCAAACTTTGTGCACAGGGAGAGACCTGAAGTTCTGCGTTGGTCAATGCAGCCACTTGAGTAACAACCAAAGAGGAGGACGATCATAGCCAGGAATTTAATGTGAGAAAAACTGAAGTGGTCCTTAGTTTTCCTGACACCAGTTGATGAGATGGTCTATCATTTTGCCATTTGGAACAAGAAAGAGACCCGTCCTCGACGAGGTTCGTGGAAAGGAGGAATCTCCAGCAGTGGGCCGGACTGAGGGCTTACCGTTGGCCTGTAGGAACTCAACCTTTGCCGTATGAATCTTGGTGGAATTCCTTGTAGCGCTTAATGTTGAACAAAATACTAGTCTTCAGGCAGCTCTTAACCTGTGGAGTGGTAGAAAAGCCAGTGAGGTGTCACCCCAAGGGTGGAAATGAGTTGTGGACCTGTTGAAGTTTGCATAGCAGATATTCTGGTTCCAAAAATGCAGAGTCTGCCTAATCCAGGAGGGAGGGCGCAGGATTTAATATGGTTTATACTCGCTGTGGAAAGCTCATGAAAGGAAAGCCCCACCTTAGAAGTCTGAGGATGTTGAAGGCTGTGGTCAGCCATGTTGGAGCATTGGGTGGGAAAGAAGAGTGACATTCGCTCATTCCTGTCGGGCGGGGGATCCTGTAGAGTTGAGCCGCAATGGGTGATTTGTGGCTGCTTAGGGCGTTGTCAGTGGTAGAAAATCTGAGTTGAATGAAAAGGGAGTTGTGCAAGAAGCATGATGTTACCATGTCCAAGATCATGTCAGATGCAACTCCTGTGGTGGCCAGTCACTGCTGGTGTGCAGGCTGCTTGCACTGCTGCAGTGGTTGTGCTGGTCGTGCAGTGCTGAGAACTGCATGTGCTCTGGAGGGGCTGCTCTGAATTACATTAAGTACTCAATAAATTGTTTTGAAATCAAAATCCGCCCTAATGTGGTGAACAAAGGCAAAACCCTTGGGGTGGTTTCTGCAGAGACAGTCACTGTGCCAGGAGCAGAACCCTAAATAAAACGACATGTCATTTTGGTGCACCCGCTCCGTCAGCAGGTTCTGGTGGCTCCGTGGATGAATGCACCCATTGCATGGATTTGTGTTTCACCTCATGGTCACAGGTTAGCATCCCGAAGGGTCCACTCAGGCTTTTATCCTTCTGAGGGCGATAAAATGAGTGCTGTTGTGTAACAATAAGCATATGTTATTCCAGCACCAAGATACCCTTCTGAGAGGACGTGCGCTTAAACAAATACACTTTATGTTATGACTGCCATATCTGAGGCCTTTCATTTCACTCTGGTGGCTGGTTGTGGTGACTTCCTGTTATTGTCTTAGTTTAGCATTGGTTCGTTGCACAATGGACTTGCGATTTGAATTTAGTTGTGACCACTTTCCTAAAGAACCATTACATGTCAATGGGGTAATAACCCGAAGGACTGGGTAAGGTGTAAAATGCAACAACAGTGGTCCAGTCGGAGAGACCAACAGAAAGGACAAGACTAAACGAATGAACTTGTCCTCATTTCATTTGTCTGCACCAACTTCCTCAGTCCTGAGGTAGGGAATAAGCCATTACTTATATCAATAAGGAAGAAAATGTACAATAATACCAATATTTATCACACACAGAAGTGAATGCATGATTTTTTTTTTTATATGCAACAGTGTAATTACATTACTTATATACGGTCGCTCCAGATAGAAAGATAAGAGAGAGAAGGTGCTCAAAGATAGTGCCAGTTAGAGAATGAAAAGAGGAAGTGGAACTTATACATATAACATAACCATTATTTAGAAACCTGTCTGTTACATTTCTTTGTACATCATAAATGCAATCTCATTGTACAGGGGTAATAGTTTCAATCATAGTTGCCGCTTTTCTGGAAAAATAACCCAATCCACGCTTTGAGAAATGTCGCCGTTTCGACCAGACAACTAGGAAAGGGGCCAGTTAGAGCCTCAACTTCGGGTCTTCATCAGGACTCTGTGATAGATTAGAAGGGAGCAACTGGAGGGTAAAGGCCTCCGGTGAGGTAACTGCAAAAGTATTCAGAAGACAAGGGCCAAATGGCTCCTTGTTTAAAGGGGATCTTGAACACCCTTAAATAAAGTGGCCTTGGAGGGGGACTTAATTATGTAGATATGCAAAGTCTCCTTTTATTTAACACAGTTCACAAAAAGTAGGGCATTCCATGATGCCAGACACAGAGCCTGAGTTGATTAATTCAGTAAGAGGCTCTTTTCTATGCTTTGAATAAATGTTAAATAAACGGAGACTTCGTATATCTACATAATTAAGTCCTCCCCAAAGGCCATTTTATTTAAGGCTATTCAAGATAGATCCCCTTTAAACGAGGAGCCAGTTGGCTCTTGTCTTCTGAATAATTTTGCAGTTACCCCACCGGAGGACTTTACACTCCAGGTTGCCGGGGTAATACTGTGAGCAAGCGTATGCAGCCCGTTCTATGTGCCCCCATGGGAGCCATGCACCGACTGCATCCAACACATCCTCTGTGCCCCCATGGAATCCATGCACCAATTTCATGCAATGAGTCCTATGCAACCTGTCCTATGTGCCCCCATGGGAGCCATGCATTGATTGCATGCAACACGTCTTATGTGCCGTGATGGGAGCCATGCACCAATTTCATGCAGCGTGTCCTATGCAACCTGTCCTTTCTGCCCCCATGGGAGCCATGCACCTTTTGCATGCAGCACCTACCATGTGCCTGCCATGGAGGCCTTGCACCAATTGCATGTAGCACGTCCCCTGTGCCTCATGGAAGCCATGCTCTTTTCGCATGCAGCACGTACTGTGCCCGCCATGGAGGCCTTGCACTGATTGCATACAACACGTCCTATGTGACCCATGGAAGCCGTGTACCTTTTGCATGCAGCACGTACTATGCACCTGCCATGGAGGCCTTGCACTGATTGCATACAGCAAGTATTATGAGGCCACGGAAGCCATGCACCTTCTGCATGTACTATGTGCCAGCCATGTAGGCCTTGCACTGACTGCATTCAGCACGTCCAATGTGACCCATGGAAGCTGTGCACCTTTTGCATGCAGCACGTACTATGTGCCCGCCATGGAGGCCTTGCATCGATTGCCTACAGCAAGTACTATGCGCCCCATGGAAGCCGTGCACCTTTTGCATGCAGCACGTACTATGTGCCCGCCATGGAAGCCTTGCACCGACTGCAATTACTGTTCTCACTGTTGGTGTCATTGTTTTCTGTGTCTTGTTTCTGTAGCGTAATGCTTGTAAACACCCAAGGATTCATGTGCTGGTGTGTAATGGAGCTCCACGGCTAGTAATCCGTATGCATAGCAGGAAGAGAAGAACCATATTTGGAGTAGTTTCCTGAACCAATGGTGGTAGCTGCGGCAGAGAAGACGCTTCCACGCTTGCGTTGTCTAAGATACCATAGACCTTCCAGAAGAGCCTGACTTCTGAAGTCCACACACCTCTAAGGATATAGCAAGAACCTTTCATCTTCAGAAGACCGGTAGGGGTCCAGATACAGGTCGGTGAGATAAGATTAATGTCTTAAAAGAATCCTGGTCTGTGATCTAGGAGCACAGCAAGGGGCTGGCAGGCTCAAATTAGTGAACACCCCCTTGACCTGCGAGAATCAACATTCTTAACCCACTGCTGACAACAAAGGCCAGGTAGATATAGAGAATTGGCATAATCAAGTCAGGAGTGGATCAAGGCCGCCACATCAGACATACGGCGCCAAGCAAGGACCAGTCTTCAGCACACCCTTAGATGGAAGACGAGGAAGAGACTGAGAGACCACATCAACTTGAAGTTCTAGGGAAAGATCCATGTACATTATGAACCCAAGATTTTCCCCCTCTTTGGGCAGGAAAATTCTCCAGGCTGGAAGCCCAAAGGTTTGTGAGCTAGGTATACGTCCCCCGCTACCACTGATCATGACATATTTTATCAGAGATGAGCTTAAACTAGTGTCATGTAGGAAATTACCCATAAATGTAGAGTTGCAATGTAGCTTACCATTTGCAATTCCTGGCTTTTGTAATTGGTCTTCTAAGTTTTTGTCAGTGATTACTGACCCCTGATTTTGTCCGTGTTTGATCTTAGATTGATTAATCTCAAACTTTATCTTTAGTATGAATTTTATATATTTTTTTTGTTTTCAGGAAACCCGAGGGAACTCCCTTGATTATCCTTTTTTTAAATTTTCCCTGGAGTCCCCCTACCATTCCGCTTGCCTTCATTAATGCAGACCTTTTACATTTGAGACTTACCTATATGTTTTTTTTCCTACGTGAAGGAAATCCTTGTTACCACTCCCCCTCCTGTAATTGATCTTTCTTTTTGCCCTTATATTGAAAATATACCGCTTTCATTTAGTAACATCCTTGCCGTTGCCTGTTCTTGCTTATTTAGTTTCACCCCAAATTTTTTACTATTTCTTTTGGTCACATGCTTTCATTACCCAGAGATTTTATATTCTAAACAATTAAACCTAGAATAGGACATGCCACCTTTTTAATATGATATCATTAATACTGCCTTGAGTCTTTATATAATAACATATAGGTGCATACTTACAGAAATAAGTATATCTATGTTAATGAATATTCTTTTATGCATCACTACTGAATAATGTATCTGCTGGCTACTGGTTCAGAGCAATTTCTCTGGCATGATGGAAAGGGGGGGGGGGTGGTGGTAAGAGGTACCAGATCAATTTATATTAAAAAACATAAAATCCCTAACAGGAGGATGCAGGACTGCCAGCTATAGAAGATGGTTATGTTGTGCCAGTAATAGCTCTCTGTTTACACTGAAATAGCGTACAATGTTCCCTTTTTTGCATTTTGTATAGGGTAGGCCAGATGGCGGAAGCTTAAACAGGAGCGACCTACCCGCTAAATCGGGCTGAGCTGCTAAATCCTCTGTAATGAGTCAGAGCGTGAAAAGCGTGAAGTGAGCGCAGCATAAAACCCGCGACACTTCATTACCAAGAAGCAGGAGTGCGCATGCACTGTATTTTCATGAATTTATTTTCATATTTTATAGATGGTTTATCCAATGTGCATGTCAACTAAAAGCAAGTCAGTCTAAAATGGAATGAAAAATAGATATTGACAGTGTGTGGGTCGGGATACAAGAATGAGGAAGAAGGTTAAAAGAATTGTTTTAAGTTTTAGTAAATGAGGAGTGGGAGAACCATTTTCTTTCAAATAGAAAATAACCTCACAAATATGGAAAAGAGAAGCAGCACAAGGTCTGGAAAAAGATCCAAGATTAGTTGAAGAGCAAAAACAACTTATTATGGTTGGGACAAACAGAAAGGTAGCTGCAGTGCTTGATTTGTAAAAATAAATAAATGCTGTGGCCCTCTTCAGGAGGCCACCTCAGTTTGCACCGCACATTTCTACTGTGGTTACACAACTATTAACCATCACGCTGATACAAGTGTGACAATTCAGACTGTTTGAGGCTGCCAAAACCTTAAGAATGGCTTTGGTGGCAGGTATTAGTTGTTTTTAATGTATATTGAATTAACAAACAACACATTTTCTGCTCATCTTTAAATTGCACAAACAGTGCCACCATGTGGCAGCTGTCATAAGAACAGGTTCTGGCAATTAAGTGCCAGTGCGGAGCACCGGAAACCACTGTCTCAAATTAAGCACTGGGTAGGGGGCACCAAAACCAATGATACATTTAGAATCATGTAATGATGTAAATAATAGGCATTTGTGTTTTTTGTGACACATTGTGACAAATTGGGAGCATCTGAAAATGTGTAAAGAGCAAAATAGCCAGGGATGGAATATTTAAGATTAAATGAGCAGCAGAGTTTATGCCCAATCAGAGTATAATTAGCCAAAGAAGAAGCCTAAGAAGTAAAAATCACAAACAACACTTGAAGAAGAAAAGTTAGTAATTTGGAGTTTATTGTCTAGAGGTAGAAAGCAGGAAATTTGCTAAAATTGTAATTGACAGCCCTAATAAAAAGGGTAGTTATGAAAAGAAAATGTTTTCAATAAAACTTTATGCCAATATTATGGGAGGAGGTAAGCTGAAAGAGGGTAATAAGATACCAAATAAAAAACAATTGTTGACCAAGCCTATAGGTCTGATATTTTAAATGTGGGTGCAGAGGCTTTGGCTTTGGCAATGGTTGTTTCTTTTGGCCGTGTTTATAGCCAAAGCTACTTCAAGATGTCCTCCCTGTGTATGCACATGAGTGCGAATGCAGGTGTAGACATGTTGGAATGTGTTTTTTTGGCAGAGGAAAAAATAATTCCAAGATGGCCTCCAGAGCATGAGCTTGTATGCGCACACACACCAGCAGCCATCTTAGAAAGATTTTTCTTATACGGTGAAATAAATTATTCCAAGGTGGCTGCTTTATTGGCGCGCACATGCGGCCATATGCCTGGTCATTTTTGCATTTTATTTTTTATACCTTTCTCTTAATGTACCATTCCAAGGTCATGTAGGAATGATAAATTAAGACCGTCAGTTGCTCCGGAGAAACAGAGAAGCGAGGACTTGCTATCCCATGCAGAAGCTAGGCCTGTGCAAAAGACAAAGCAGGCGGGAAGAGGAGGGGTGAGGAAGCAACAGTGAGTATAGAAATGAAAGGCGCAGTAGCAATATGCGGTGCCAGGCCCTTGCAAAAGCAAACTTCCAAAAATAAAAGATAAAAAATTAAGGACTGGCAGACATGGGGCAACAATGGATGAGTGGGGGAGCATGTGGTGGTGATTTTGAGCGGACAGTGGAGAGAGCATGGAACATTATGAACTTTCATGGAGGGCTAAAAGCCGAATGAGAAAAAACTCCCTGGTGTCAGTAGTGTAAGGGTGCAAGTCATCCAGTTAAAAGAAACTATGTTTTGGGGCAGGACAGAAACAAGAATAGGGAGGAAAGCCATTGAATTAGGAGCAGCAACCAGAAATAGACAATAAAAGCTGTCAATCAAGGCGAGAGAAGAAGAATTGAATGATCTACCTTTATAAAAGCAGTGGAAAGGTCGAAGATGAAAAAGATGGAAGCGCGTTTGATCTGACGTACATTTTCAAGGATATTGTGCACGCTTGAAGAAGCAGTTTAGTAAAATGTGATGATCGAAGCCCCAATTTTAAAAGTAAGTGCATGGGAAAGTTTAGAGCTACGAATTACCAAGACCCTTGACATTTTTTCAGTGTACATTATAAGAAATTGTTATCAGTAGCAGAACCATTGATATCAACAGAAGATTACTTCAAAAGAAGCAACCTGAAAGAAAAATGGCAAAAAATGCCTTAAACCCTCCTCTTCAGCGAGTACATTCTCTTGCTGGACAATTTATAGAGCAGGGTAACTAATTTCCTGTGTAAATTCTTCAGGACAATGTTGACTAGTGTAGTCCTCCGTGTTAGGTTTCTCATTCTGTACTCTGCCTTGGTTATGTGTGGGCCATTGTCGCAATCTTCCATATGTTAACTCTGAATTCAATCACTAATAGATTTATTATAGCATTTTCAGCATGCCTCAGAGGGCTATACAGTCATTAAAACGCCTTTTGATTGAGTTACATCAAAAAGTTTCCCTTTAACAACCGATGTAGATTGAGTCAGAAGGGCTATAGTGCTGTTAAAACATTCCCACCACTGTGCCAAGAATGTTCTAAAAAGGCAGAAACAGAAAGACACGAATTGGAATGTTGGAGATGGAGGTTATACCAACAATTACTGGGCATAATCCATTCCATTGCTTTCTAACATTCCACTGTTCAAGTTAAGCAATATTACTCACGGTGAGGGGCACCCCCAGGTGGTTATTGACAAGGGTGGGATTCACCTCAGGCCCTTGTCTACCCCAGTCAATAACTTCTTGGGCGTTGTGGATAATATTGCTTTTGTAAATCCGACTCTTCAAATTTGGGTTGAAATTTACAAAATAGTTTGTTAGATGGTGTTTTCATGGCACTAAGTAGGTGGAATGTTACTAGGATAATCTCTGTTGGATTATTTTAAGGCTCCAGTGTTTTTGTCTCATTGAAATGCCTTGTAGTGAATACCTGGTATTAAGAGTCACAAAAAGTATTATATAGAAATGATGATAACATATTTTAATCACAATAGACCTCATCTATTGAGGTTATCATATTCATTTTAGGAATTGTGGTAAATTCTAAGGTGATTTAACGTTGTGAAAATCCTGCCTTACGGTTTCATTAGCCATCGTGGAGTGAGAATGGTTTATTCTTTTGTTCGTCTCATAAAAAGTATCATTAGAGCTCGAGAACCTAAGCTAAGGGCACATTTTCTGTAATTTTATGAATATCTTCCTCAGCCATATCAGAGAAAGGTCTGCCATTCTGAGTGAAAAATGAACTTCCAACAGCAGCATCAGTCTGCCAGCTGACTTCCAAGTGTGTAACTGCAGCATCAACAGAGTTCTAATGAGCTACTAGAGCGCTGACATTCAGTATTCATGACACAAGTGAGGCACACCTGAACACCATGTTGCTGGAATGGGCGCTGTAGAATTGAAAGCATATACAACAAACAAACAACAAAACAAACAAAATCAAGGGCTTTATTTTGTCATGGAAATTAATGTTAGTGCTTCACAAAGCTAAAACGAAGACATATTTCCAGTAAATTATTAAAAATGTTTCTCATCCATGTGAAAGACTGGCATGATGAGCGAAACGTACTTCCAACAGCAGCTGCTGCCTGTCAGTAGATTCCACAGTATTCTACTGTAGCTTCCCCACAGAGTTCTTCACAACTAGAGTGCTGATACAGCGGGATTCTTATCTTATCTTACCATCACTAAGAATCCTCAGGTCGCCAGGATCTTTTTACCTGCTGAATAGTGTGAAAGGAAGAAAACTCAATTCGCCTATACAACAATTTAGGATTCGACTTCGGCTCCAAAAATCACTGACTCCGAATTTACGTTTTTGGGGTTTATTACAAAGCCAAAAATAACTGCACATACAAGCACCTCAACACGAGGTTAAAGACATAGATGGGCACTAATACAAACATCATCCTACGCAGGAGTCTCATCCGACTCAGAATAAGAAGAATCGTTAGCTCCAAAAGCATTAAACTAGCAATGACCGCTCCAATCTCTATTTTATTCTTCATCTACCTAATAAAATGAAAAGCATTAAATCTGTCCCTACTCTACCACTGAAGTGACATCCCTACTTAACGAGTTTCCCCAGGCAAGAGTAGAAAAGGTAAAGGTGTCAGCTGTGAAGACTTCCTAAGAAGTGCACTCAGTTAGCATTCAAGCTCGTTCTAAGATGCTCCTTCCTAACTAGATCTCTCTCTCTCTCTTTCGCCCTTCTCTCAGGTCTCCTCTACCTCCAATCTGCTCTCCTCCCTCGGGGCACTGTCCCTAATACAAAATCCACATACAATAGGACACGCCCTTCTCACGCCTCTTCGGCCAGGTCTTCCTTCTCGTACTTTTCCATCGAAACTCTTACTTCATCCAGGACGGTTACAGTGACCTTGGGTCCCAGGCACCTTCTCCGCGGAAAGTATCATTCTTGCATTCCAGTATACTCCCATCTCCGTGTCTCCCACCATCCTAACTCCTAAAACAAAGAGCCAGTCTTTCACTAACGAGGCATGTGTCCTTGCACCTGCAACAGAAAATACATTCAACAGAAACTTTCCACTGTGCTAATTAATTCTATCGTCGGTGCCCAGAGAACCTTCCCAAGAGAACACCTTCTCGGCCTACAAAATAAGCTAACATAGGAACGGACAGGCCCTTCTTTGACGTATATGCAGTCAGGCCTTTACACAATTTAAACACACAATTCTTAATCACTTCTATAAGCATTGGTTAATTTACATTTCATATGCGAAAAGTGAACTACACGTGCAACTTAATATGGTACACGTTTAAACTACTGCATCTCGGTTACACATGGGCTAATTCATTTATGCATCATTTTAAACACATTTCAGTTAAGCATTACATTTGCATGATTAAAATAGCACAATTATGCTTCTATTCACTCTAATAACTGCGGTTTAGAACTACATCTTACTGGCCATTCATTGATATATCTCTGGATATATGCGGGTGCGAACTAACGGTGATTATGATGCACCCCTACAAATTTCTCGATAACATGGCGCTCTATCAGTTCCCCCTTTGATGACTCCTGTCATCACACTTTGTACAACTCTCTTGGAGAAAGAACCGACCTAAACAGAACTTGTTGCCATTCTCCCCTGTCGGAATCTCTCCAAACTCTTAATATTTCGATAGGGACTGTCCTGCAGTCTAGCCATTCTCGTCTCATTTTCTCTCAAAGCTCTCTCAACTCTACCTGTTTTATACCACTTGTATGCTCTGATAAGACCCCACAAGCAAACAACACAAACCACAACAATAATGAGAGGCCTCAGAACATAGCCAAGGAAACCCTTTCCCAAATTCGCAAACCAGCTTCCCACTTGGCCAAATCCCTTGCCAACTTTCTCCCAAACTCCCTCTCCAGTCAAATCCTCTATCTCATGATGGATCGTAGTGATGCTACTTCTATATTTCTCCAGATCTTTGCTGTTATCTGGAATATAAGTGCAGCACTCTTGAACCTTCAACATTTTACAGACTCCGCCCTCTTTTGCCAATAGGACATCCAAAGCAAGACGATTCTGCAAAACCATTGTCCTTATCGACAACATCTCTCCATCCACAAGTATCAACGACTTTGCTGTATTCATTAGTAACTCATCAACCACAGTCGCCAATCTCTGGATCTTCACATCATTCAAGATCACTCCCAAACTTGGTATCATTGCTCCAAAGATATCTCCTACTACCGCTCCTGCACTCGCACCTCTTTTTACTCTCAAATGCTTTCCACCTTCCAAAAGTTCCAAATCCTCTGCATGGTAAATCTTCGGAAATATAATTCCCAAGTAACACGTACCATACCAGTTCGCTGGCAACCTCACATAAGCATTCCTTCCACACACGAAATACACCGTAGGTATCACTTGTACAGGACCTTGCAGGAAATTCTTTGCTGATTCTTCCATAGTGAAAACATGATCACACTCACTCTGTCCCACAGAGACCTTATCATAATAGGTCTGCACACGTCTCACGCACAACTTCCCCCTTTGCACTATATCCAATGCTATAGGGCCATAACTTCCTTTTGTGCGGTGTAATCTCTCTTCTTCTGTCCAATCTACAGGACTATCTCCGGTATAACGTGTCTGTGTTAACTTTCTATATCTATCTTCTACCTGATCTACAAATTTTTTCTCTACTTCTGTTAATGCACACGTTAAATTGTGTCTATGGGCATAAGCTGTATCTAAGGTTGAAGTCGGTATGAAGTACTTTCCTAGTCTATCTTCCGCCTTGTAATAATCGTACTTGTTCAAATGTTTATGAGCAGGAACCTCTGAAAGCACGGCGTCATAGTTGGAAAAGAAATACTCATAGTGACCTCTCCCATAAAACATACTAAGCAACAAACTACATGAAATACCATAAGTCAGTGGAAGATGGTGATATCTAATACCCTCATCCACTGAAGCTGGCAGCTGCATACACACATAACAATCTTCCGCATCCATCGCATCCACATACTCATATAACAACTTGGCATATGCATTAAGCTTAAAATCACTTCTAGACAAATCTATATGTAACCTACGACTCTCTTCTATTAGCAAAGCTTTTTCGTCTCCTATGCCTCCCTCCTTTTTGCTAGGTGTAGTGGGTGTAAGAGTCCCTTGCACCCCCCCCACTACTAGCTCGTGTGGAACTAAATATGAAACTGCAACTACTATGATTATAGAAACTATCACGCCCCCTATAAATGTGCCTACTATCAATTTGGATCTACGGTGTGGATCCCCAGCCTCCATAATTTCGAAAAGCTCTCAAAGTTCTTGGTTTCAGCAACGAACACTCAAAGTCTGTCTTCTTCGCACGTGACTTGCTTAACCAGTTCGAGCAACACTCCGAAACAGCTGGAAATCCCCTTTCAGCTACAGTTCTTTATTTACATAGTCCAGAAAAAGACTTCCCTAAGTTTTCGTGTCTCTTCGGTGGAAAGTCCCTAAGTTTTTTCTTCTTCCACTCGGACCTAGGTTATCTTCTTCTTTAGACTTTTATTTACAACAGTTATACTCAGTCCAAAATAAGATCAGCTCCAAGCGCTTCTAAAACATACTGCAAAAGTTCAAGATGAAGAATTATCATTTCATGTGAAGGTGGCTCAAACCCAAAGGACGGAAATTCAAGCCGATGCAAAACCAATTGTCGAACTTTAATCCGAAGTGGGGGATTCGGAACCGTGAGGGTCAGTACTCCTTCGATTTCGAGCCCTGGTACCAACAGCAACACCTCCAACACCACGTTCGGGCTCTTGCTGACCACCAGCACGGACCTCAGCCTCCCTGAGCTCCCTACACCCGGCATCGGTTACTGTGTAGGTCCACTCCGGGGTAGCGTATCTCTGGCAAGGTGTACTCGTTCTTTTTGACCTTCTCCGACCTTCTTGAGCCTGCTCTCCGTCACCTGCTTCCGATTCAGACACTTCAGACACTGGAGCAAGATCTCTTTCGGGGGCCAACCTTCGATTCAGTCTCCTCTGTCTTTCAGGCCAAGCCTCCTCTGGTCGCTCTTCCGCTTTCCCCTTCTATACCCTGTGCACCACTTCCTTCCTCTGCTGAATTTGACTCTACTCCACCCACAGCAACACCTCCGTCATCCGAGTCAAAGTTGAGGTTCTGGTCGTCGGAACCCTCTTCAGCTTGTTCCGGTGCACAACCAGCTGTATCAGCGGCCCTCACAGCTTGACTTGTCCCCTCATGTGGCTCTGCCACATCAGCTGGATTTTCATTCACGAGAGGAGCTGTTTCTTCCGAGGGTGCTGAAACTCTGCGGGTATGGGAAGCATGCACCCAATTCGGCAATCCTCCGCACTTCACTGCTGTGTTCGTCACCAGTATTACCTGGTACGGGCCTCGCCACCGAACATCCAGACAGCTCTTCCTCACATGCTTTCGAACAAGCACCCAATCTCCGGGACACAGGTCGTGGCACAGATCACTCGAGGCCGGAACAGCTGCAGCTTGCACCTGCTGGGATACAGAACGGACCACATCAGCTAGTCCTTTGCAGTAATCGAGAATCAAGTCATCAGTGATGTTTATCAAAGCTGTAGCTGGTACTGCTGGTAATCGCATCGCCCTCTCCATCAGGATCTCATGTGGGGATAACCCGGTTCTCCTGTCTGGGACACTGCGAATACTCATAAGCACAAGTGGCAGGGCATCAGGCCACTTCAAAGACGTTGATGAACACACCTTTTTCAAAGTCACATTAACCTGTTCCACTATCCTTGAAGCCTCTGGTCGATAGCTACAATGTAGTCTCTGATCGACATTCAATGCAGCACAAAGTAACTTCATGATTTCACTGTGAAAGTGTGTTCCTCTATCCGATTCTAAAGAGGTCGGAAAACCAAATCTCGGGATGAGTTCCCTCAACAGTAACTTAGCCACTGTGAGGGTGTCACACCTACGTGTTGGGTAAGCCTCCACCCACCGTGAGAATACACACACCACCACCAAAATGTACCTCAACTCATTGCACTTAGGCATCTCGATGAAATCTAGCTGCATTCTATTGAAGGGTCCTCCTGACCTCCCAATGTGACTCAATGTGACCACAGTCTTCTTTCCAGCATTCATCTGTTGACACGTAATACATCTCTGACAGACTGCTTCAGCAATTGCACGGAATCGTGGGTTATACCATGTCTGCCTAAACACACGCACCATGGCATCTCTGCCAAGATGGATTGCACCATGTATCAGTCTTGCCATCGGGCTCAACAGATTCTCTGGCAACACTGCTCGACCATCACTGGAAACCCAAACATTAACATCTCCTTTTTCACATCCTGCTCTAACCCACCCGTCTCGTTCTTGATCTGAAACCTCATCCTGCAGTCGCTAGAGCTCCTCCCAAGTGTCTGCCATGGCTAACATCATGCTGAGCTCGGTTCCTTCTTGGCTCTCTCCGGTGTAACCCCCTGTGAATATACATCCTTGTTCTGCACAAAAGCGGGCAACTTCATCGACATAGTTATTTCCCAGAGAGACAAAATCATTTCCCTTTCCATGCGCAGTACACTTGACTACTGCGATTTCCTTCGGACATTGCAATGCATCTAGTAGCTGTCTCACATATTCCCCATTCCTAATGGGCGAACCAGATGATGTCATGAATCCCCTCTGTGACCATAACTGTCCGAAGTCATGAACCACACCGAACCCATACTGACTGTCAGTGTAGATCGTGATTCGAATTTGATCAGCGGCCAAACAAGCACGAGTCAAGGCAATGATCTCAGCTACCTGTGCGGAGTGTACTCCTTCTAGACAAGCAGCCTCAACCACTCCTGAGATGGTACATACAGCAAACGCTGCTCTCAACTGACCAACATTGTCTCTTAGGCACGAACCATCAACAAAGAAAATTTCATCAGGGTCGGTCAGTGGTTCGTCAACAATGTCAGGTCTCGGTTTGGTGCATAGTTCAGTCACATCGAGACAATCATGGTCCTCACAATAATCATCTGTATTCGGTATAGGCATTAATGTCGCAGGATCTAAGACAGAGCACCTTTTCAGAGTCACATTCTCTGCGGCGAGTATGACTTGCTCATACCTCGTTAACCTGTTATTCGTTAGGTGCTGGGTCTTCGTCCTGGTCATTAACAATTCAACAGAGTGTGGTACATGAACTGTCAGAGGGTGACCCATTACAATACTTTCACATCTTTCAATGCTGACACCTGTTGCAGCAACGGATCTGAGACATCCGGGCAACGCAGAAGCTACTGGATCTAAAGTAGCTGAAAAATAGGCAACTGGTCTACGGACACCTCCATGGCTCTGAGCCAAGACTGCTAATGCACAACCTTCTCTCTCACAACAGAACAGTGAGAAAGCCTTGTTGTAATCAGGCATTCCCAAAGCTGGTGCAGAACACAAACCCTCTCTCAGTCTTAGAAATGACATCAAACATTAGTTGTCCCATGGTACCGGATCACTCACATCCTTGTGCGTGAGCCTCTGCAAAGGCTTTGCGTTCAAGGAAAAATTGGGAATCCACTGGCGACAATAGCCGACCATTCCCAGAAACATCCTGACCTCCTTCTGAGTGGTAGGCACAGCCATGTTTATTATTGCCTCAACTCGATCTGGTGACACCTTCCTCTTGCCTTTCTCTATCCTGTGCCCCAAGTACTGCACTTCGTTCAGACAGTACTGCAGCTTGTTTGGAGACACCTTGTGTCCATTCTCTGCCAAATGATTCAGTAGGGCTATTGTGTCTATCCTGCAAGCATCCTCTGTTTCTGAGGCAACAAGCAGATCGTCTATATACTGCACGAGAACTGAGTTCTGTGGCAGTACGAGACTTTCAAGATTCTTCTTCAGGTTCTGGTTAAAGATCGATGGACTCTCGGTATTCCCTTGAGGGATACAACACCACGTTAACACACGATTTTCCAGCCGGAAAGCAAAAAGAAATTGGCTTTGTTCGTGGAGCGGTATCGAGAAGAATGCTTGACACAAATCAATCACAGTAAACCACTCCGCTTCGCACGGGATCTGAAACAGTATCACTGATGGATTCGGTACCACTGGACAACATGGGACAACTATCGTGTTGACCTTTCGCAGGTCTTGCACGATCCTGAACGTCCCACTCGGTTTCTGTAGCCCCATGATGGGTGAATTACATGGGCTACCTCTTATCTCCTTCAAAATTCCTTGCTTGATCATGGACTCGATTACAGGTTTAATCCCTGCAATAGTCTCGGTTGACAGGTTGTACTGGGGCGTTCTAGGGAATTCGACATTCTGCTTGACCTGAATCTGTACAGGTTCAACCCCTCTGATCAGTCCGATCTCTTCTCCCGTGAAGTCCCATACCTCCTGTGACACAGAATCTCTCAAATCTAGTGGAAGTTCCTCCACTGTCATAACAGGGTACATTTCTATGCACAAGTGCTGATTCGCAACCTTGAAGGTGGCATCATCATCCTTCGTCTGAACCTCGACTCCCCTAGGTGTGCAATAAATGGTGCAATTTAACTTGCACAACAGGTCTCTTCCTAACAGACAGACTGGACTCGAATCGCACACCACAAACTGATGTCTAGCTCGGAAAGAGCCTATTCTCACCGGAATCGGTTCGGTCAATGGGCTAGTTATCTTTTTGTTTGCCACTCCAACAACTTGGATCGATTGTCCCGAGAGGGGTAGGTTAGGGACCACTGCTGATCTTACAGTAGACCGGGTAGCACCAGTGTCAACCAAAAGGGTGGCAGGATGACCATCAATGTCTGCCTCCACAAAAGGTCCTCTCTGGTCTACCTCCAAGACTGCTCCAAGTGTGCAGTCTTCTTCCCCCTCAGGCACCGTCAGGCCAACGGGTCTGGGCTGTACTCATCATACCCTTCGAAAAGGGGCATCTGCTGGTATGTTTGCGTTCCCTGCGAATTCCTCGGCGGCTGGGGAACTTGCACCTGTGGGTTAAACGTCCCCCCTTTCATCGATCTGGGCCTCGTCACAGTATTAACTACCTCCGGCACGGGTGCCTGAACCGCTTCTACCACCTGTTGCACCTGATTAGCCGGGTTTAAGGGACACTCGCGCTTCCAGTGTCCAATTTGGTGACAAAGATGACACGCAGTGGTCTTCTTCAATGTCGCCACATCCATTCCCATCTTAGGATCTACAGGTTTCCCTTTTCCCTGACCTTGCCCATTCTGGTTCCCTTGATTGTTTCCCTGTCTTCTTCCCAGCGTCCCTCCGCTAGGCTGGATCTGAGCAGTTTGCATCTGAACAAGCATCAGTTTGTCCTTCAACTTCCGGTGCTTCGAGTCTACTTCATCACTACAGTACCTTGCATACCGCAGGATTTCATCCACTGGCTTGTTCTGCCAACAGATCAAATGTTGCTGTATCATAAGACTAACCTCTGGTCTCAATCCTAGGACAAACTTTGAGACAAACTGTCCCATATCCTTGGGGTCTAAGGTATCTAGTCCACTATACTGTTTAAAAGCTTGCAAGAGTCTTTCATAATACTCATGCACTGTCTCCTTTGGTTCCTGAACAGTTCGATCTATCTTAACCCAATCAATGTCTTGAGGCGAGATCTTCGACTTCAACCATGTAATCACTTGTTCAAACTTTTTCATGACTATAGGCGACGGACCATTTGTGACAGCGTCCCTTTCAGGTTCAGAAGTCGGCCACTCAACCGCAATTTTACAAGCTGACCATAAGTCTCCGGGTACTACAATATCAAACAAGGTGTTCAAATCAATCCACAATACCTTCGAAATTTTGACAAAACGGTCAACCTGTTTGTACCACTCTACTGGCTTTTCCCTCAGCCGAGGAAAATCATTTGTAAATGCAGCCAAATCACCTCTACTCCATGGCACATGCACGTACCCTCCGTTCTGTACTGCCCGTAAAGGATAGTTCCCTACTCCTGTCGTCCCTCCCCCCGGAGGCGGCGTCTCTCCTACGTTCTTTTTGGAAATCTTCCTCTTAGACCACCTTTCCTCCCATTTATTTAGCATGACCCATATACGCATCCCTACGATCAGGTCCTTGGTATGTGTCCTCAGTCCTATGATCAAGAGCTGGAAGAGAAAAGGTTCACTGTATTGCAACCTATGAGAGCCTTGTAACGATTTCGTTTTATTCAAATCCACCTCATATTTCTTTGCCAATTCTGTCAATTTCTCATGTGCGGCCCTTGCTTTACGAGTCACATCCTTTGCTACAAAAAGCAGCTCGTCTGGCTCATAGATCTCTATTCTCTCCAAAGGCAGATTCCCGCTAATCATTTCATCTACCTCTGCCTTCAACCTCACTACATCCAACATCCTTGCCCTCATGGCACCCCTCAAGATTTCTCGACAAACTGCACCATTCTGTTCATCATAATCGCTGCTTTGTTCTCGTGGCTTACTCTCTTCTATCGTATTCCTAGAAACTGGTCTGTTTCCTGAATTGTCTTGCTCCACATCTCCTGCCATCCGATCACTCTGATTCCTCACAGGTGGTACCCACATTCTCAAGTCTGATCTGGACTCGACCAAAGACCTTGGTCTTACTGGTCTCACATCCACCTGTCCACTAGAGGAGTCTGCGGTGGCTGGCAATGGCGTGCTCGCTTCTATGGGCTTCGGAGAGTGGACCATTCCCTCCTCTACACCATTCCCTCCAACGCTGATCCCCTCCCTCCCTGTCGTCTGTGATAGACCTCCTTCACTTACTCGATCTGGGTCATACACTGATACTATAGGACCAATGGTAACCGGTACCGTCAGGGCATCCGGCAACCTCACACTTCCCATTGAAGGTTGTGTTCCCACTCCCTCTGTTCCTGTAGAGATTTTTCCCACTACTCTCACATTTGTCTGATTCCGTAACTCGCCAGTCCCTCCTGCCACAATCGATTTTCCTTCGCAATAATCGGGATTCAATGGAGGTGGTCTCTCTGACAGCAGTCTCTCTAACAAGCTGTCGTCCGTATCACTGTCATCTTCCTCTACGCTCTTTGCCTGCGTATCTCCTGTTTTCTCTAACAATGGATATAATCTATCCCCCTCAATCGTTTCCACTCTCCACCTTTTCTCCAGTGCATCCCATCTCGCATCTTGAAAAGCCCTGATCGACTTCTTCACCCTTTCCTGACTTCTGTCTCTTTTTCTGTCAAACGCTGCCCTAATCCATGCATGTAGTGCCTCAAATTGTGTCGGTCTGGGCAGTGGTCGTAAAGAAGACATTACGGTTTTTAGCTGGTACAACACTTCCATCCTGAAAGTACCATAGCGTGGGAAAGTCAATTCTCCCTCTCCCTGTGTCATTGTATGCCAATTCTCAAGCCAAATTATAGTATGCAATCCCACATTCTTAGCCATGTAATGTGCTGGTGTATCTTCGGGAGGGGCTTCCTCTCCACCCCGAGTAACCACATGTCTATCACCTCTACAGAGTTCTCGTAAAACTTTAAAACATTTCATGATGAAGCAGATTTCCGTTCGCGCACAAGATTTCGTTTTTACTTCCTGATGTCAGTCCACCAATACCAGCGCGACTCACACCAACCGACCTATCGCAGCGCGGCACTGTCTGACGTCACTCTTCCTCCGCTCGCAGCAGTTCCCCTCCTTTACAATTTACCTCTCACGCTCACACGCGTCTCAATCGCACTCTGAAGTAACTGTCTGTCCACAAAACGACCGGACAATCACCTCTCTGACTGTCCACAAACGACCGGACAGTCTCTCAAAACTGTTGACCTCAAATCTGGCACAATCGATAGGATCCAAACACTCAATGGTTCACACATACAACAACCTACGACCAGCGTCTGTTATTCACACACTCGCACATATGCTCCCTATCCTCAGTGGGTTAATCAACGACGTCTCATGACTCCCACAACCTCTGGTCAACAATCTCAACTCTGGGTGTCTTCTACACCACAATCTCTTATTCCGGGATATCGAATCAAATCTCTCGGCCCCGCGCGCGCTCACGTCCGATCCTCAATCACACGACTCTCATTCCAACTCCGCAAGACATCACACAATCAAATCAACACCGCAATCTAACAAGCATCACCCTGTTCATACTCACGCTACCATGAACTGCTACTTCGCCGCACCATCACTCTCCGTCGGTTCTCATCGACCGCCGTCGTCCTCCTCTTACAATCCACTGGATCACCATCACTCGGGCTCTAGGGGCAAGTAATCTCTTATCCTAATCTAGATCTCCCCTTACTATCAGAGGAAACCATCCTACTCTGCTACCAACTGATAAAGCGAGATTCTTATCTTATCTTACCATCACTAAGAATCCTCAGGTCGCCAGGATCTTTTTACCTGCTGAATAGTGTGAAAGGAAGAAAACTCAATTCGCCTATACAACAATTTAGGATTCGACTTCGGCTCCAAAAATCACTAACTCCGAATTCAAGTTTTTGGGGTTTATTACAAAGCCAAAAATAACTGCACATACAAGCACCTCAACACGAGGTTAAAGAAATAGATGGGCACTAATACAAACATCATCCTACGCAGGAGTCTCATCCGACTCAGAATAAGAAGAATCGTTCGCTCCAAAAGCATTAAACTAGCAATGACCGCTCCAATCTCTTTTATTCTTCATCTACCTAATAAAATGAAAAGCGTTAAATCTGTCCCTACTCTACCACTGAAGTGACATCCCTACTTAACGAGTTTCCCCAGGCAAGAGTAGAAAAGGTAAAGGTGTCGGCTGTGAAGACTTCCTAAGAAGTGCACTCACTTAGCATTCGAGCTCGTTCTAATATGCTCCTTCCTAACTAGATCTCTCTCTCTTTCGCCCTTCTCTCAGGTCTCCTCTACCTCCAATCTGCTCTCCTCCCTCGGGGCACTATCCCTAATACAAAATCCACATACAATAGAACACGCCCTTCTCACGCCTCTTCGGCCAGGTCTTCCTTCTCGTACTTTTCCATCGAAACTCTTACTTCATCCAGGACGGTTACAGTGACCTTGGGTCCCAGGCACCTTCTCCGCGGAAAGTATCATTCTTGCATTCCAGTATACTCCCATCTCAGTGTCTCCCACCATCCTAACTCCTAAAACAAAGAGCCAGTCTTTCACTAACGCGGCATGTGTCCTTGCACCTGCAACAGAAAATACATTCAACAGAAACTTTCCACTGTGCTAATTAATTCTATCGTCGGTGCCCAGAGAGCCTTCCCAAGAGAACACCTTCTCGGCCTACAAAATAAGCTAACATAGGAACGGACAGGCCCTTCTTTGACGCATATGCAGTCAGGCCTTTACACAATTTAAACACACAATTCTTAATCACTTCTATAAGCATTGGTTCATTTACATTTAATATGCGAAAAGTGAACTACACGTGCAACTTAATATGGTACACGTTTAAACTACTGCATCTCGGTTACACATGGGCTAATTCATTTATGCATCATTTTAAACACATTTCAATTAAGCATTACATTTGCATGATTAAAATAGCACAATTATCCTTCTATTCACTCTAATAACTGCGGTTTAGAACTACATCTTACTGGCCATTCATTGATATATCTATGGATATATGCGGGTGCGAACTAACGGTGATTATGATGCACCCCTACAAATTTCTCGATAACATGGCGCTCTATCAGTGCTAACATTTTATATTCATGACAAAAGTGGCACAATCCTAACACCATGTTGCTGGAATATAAGCTATTGAATCTCAAGCCTTTTCTTTGTATCAGGGTGACGTATGTGAGCAATGAAGGGTTAATACAGATATGAAAACAACTATTTCAAAAAATATTAGGGGAAGTATGGGTTTTTAGTCATTTATGTGATTTATATATTTTAAAGATACACAAATTGTTAATCACAACTATTCCTGCTAAATCTAGCATCCTCTTTCCATGTCCGTTTCCTCAGACAGTCCATCTCCTCTGTCTCTTAATGCCTCCTAAATTTAAAACATTTTGATAGACATAGGTATTTTTAATTACCATTTAAATACATTGGAGTATATCTTGAGGAGGAGCTGGAAGCCATATGCAGACAGATTGGATATTTAAAATGAATAGAGTTTTGCTCCTATGGCTCCCTCCATTCCTTTTGTTAGTGGTTCCATCTCCGTGCATGAGTGTTAACTGGCTTCAAAATTATATTTATTGTAAGTAAAATATAAAGAATGAAAAAATGATTAACAATACATATTTATTGTCTGAAAACAATGCCTCTCCTGATCTCTCACAACTGACTGCATGCAATGGTGTTTAATTAAAACCTATTCTAAAATAAGTAGCATATATCAGACAGATCAAGGAGGCAAATATTTTTAAACACAATGAAATCTATAAAGGATACTCCATTTTCACAAACAGGGAACACTTGAAATCTATAACCAAACCCATTTAAAGGAATGTTTATGGGGTTTCTGCATTTTAGTAACATAAACCATTTTCACGTACATATTCAGCCTTCTGCACTGGAAACTGAATGGTTTTAAAGCTTCTTCTCCAGCAGCATTCAGAGAGCTAGGTGAACACTCTAGCCCTCTATCAGAACTCTCTGATCTTCATAGACCAATGTTAGGGTAAGAAGCTGTGCTGATATGTGGGTTGCTCCTCTAATAACCGCATCTGGTGGCTTAGTGGACTAAGGTGTCCACTGTAGGGGCCTGTGTTTGACCTCATGGTCACAGATTCAAATTCCGGTGGGTCCACTCAGCCTTTCATCCTTCTGAGGTCGATAAAATGAGAACCATTGAGTTGGGTAACAACAAACATCTGTTATTCAGCGCCAAGATGCCCTTCTGAGTGAACGTGCGCTTTACAAATACTCATGTTACTAGCTATCAATTAACTGGGTAGATATTGACCAGCTGGGAGCCAATGAAAATGCAGAATTTTGGTAGCGCCCAGCTGTCTAATCTACAGTAAATACCAATATACTGTGATATACCATTTGACTTCATATCAACTGCTGAGGCTAACTCACTATCATATAACTATTTAAACTGTTGCTCTAGCTTTGAAGATTAACCATATGCAGCGGGGTTTGTATATTGTAAGGTTAACAGTTTTTATAGTGCTTAGTGACTAGGGGGCAGATGTATCAAGGATTGCATTTGCGATTCCTTAATAGCGAATTTTAGCGAATTGCTATTAAGGAATCGCAAAATGCTATGTATGTAGGAATCGCAATAATAATTGCGATTCCTTAATATTCCTTAATTGCGAATTGCAAATTGCGATTCGCAATTCAGGAATACCTTCCCATTCATTCCTATGGGCGTAGAGGCTCATAGGAATGAATGGGAAGACATTCTCAATTTGCGAATTGCAATTAGAGAATCGCAAATTGAGAATGCAATTTCAAGGGTGCCAGGGTGTCCTTTTGACACCCTGTTGCACCCTGAAATATGTATGTGTGCACATGTGGCGCACATACATGCCCTAAGGGCATGTATGTGCGCCACATGGCACTTTGAAAAATGCTAAAAGTGCATTTTTCAAAGAAATGCATATTACCACCAACTTGAAGTTGGTGGTAATTTGCGATTCCTTAAGGCCAAATTGCACTTTTTTGGTGCTTCTTACATTGGATTTAAGGAATCGCAATTTGCGATTCCTTAAATGCAATTGCAAAATAGGGAATCGCAAATTTTGCGATTCCTTATTTTACGAGGCAGTTTTGCCTTAATACATACCACTAAGCAAAATTGCGTTTGCGAACGCAATTTTGCTTAATACATCTGGCCCTTGGTTTTATAATACTGTTTGGGGTCGGAACTTTGGGCCAGAGGGTTGTAGAGACTTCTGGTTTTCACTGTGTATCTTTATTTTATGTAGAGTATATTTTTCTCGTGTGTATTAAAGTAGTTTTGTTTCATAAATTATAGCACTGGCTTGATCTTATTAGCTGGTATTATGGTGCAAACCGTATTCCGAATGTCTAACTCGCCTCGCCTCCTTGAGTAAGCCTTGGACTGCTTTTTCTTGCTACCTGGAGAGAGTCAAGCGCTGGGGAGGAGTACTTGGTTGTCCAGTTCAGTAGTAACGTGGCTCCAGAACACCATTGGCGAACGACTCCAAATGATGCAACTGGAGCCCAGTAACCCCGACTGTTCCGGTGCACACAAAACCAGTCGTCAGACTCAACAGTGGTTAGGAGAATGTTACTTCTATCGGTGCCGCCTCACTTCCAGGTCCGGGTCACAGAGCTGACTAATGGGAATCAAGATAATGCTGAATGCTTTCTCCAACTTGTCACAGGCTGGAGCTTGTGTGAAAACCGCCCTGACCAATTAGGTTCAAGCGGAAGCTTCTATACACGGTTGTGTCCTTAGTTAGGTGGTTTGCTCCACAGTGAGCATGCAGAATCCTAGAACCGCGGATCACAATGTTTCGAGGGATGCACAAGAGATCTATTCAGCTAGGCACCTGTGATGAGTCTTTCCCAGCCACAGCATTGGTTGTGACATGATGTGAATGAGTGTAAAAGAACAAATCAAGACAAATCGTAAAACGGAGAGCGCTTGGAGGTTCAAGGATTATCCGTGGTGCTCTGGATAGTGTGGATATGGTAAGACATCACTGGGCTCTCACTGTAAGATATTGGTGTCAAAGAAAAGGTGGCCTTACTGATTGCTTGTGAGACTCTCTGGTCAGGAATATGAATTTTGACTGAAGTTTAGACATTGGCTGAACCTGGTATTCTCTCCACATGACGTGGTAGAACTGGTTCAAATGATGGTTGTGTTTTCATGATCTAAGTGTTGGATTGTATGTGAGCTGTTCTTCCATGCAATGAGTGCTCTTTCTGAGTTATGTTGGTTAGTACTGGTTGGAAACTGTTTGCATTTTAGGGGAACGTACTTCACTCACAGTAAGCATTATAATCAGTCACAAGAGATTTTTTCTTGAAAACGTTATTCAAGTGCCTCACCCTGTTGTCCACTTTGGAACACGCATGATTAAATGCTGGCATTACCCATGCCCATTTTTACTCTGCCAGACTGGCCCTCTCCTATTCCACGTCTAGTTCAAACTTGAAAGCGCAGCTGTCGCCTGACCATATGCGATCATTGGGTTTGTTTCGACAGCGCAGCAGTCGCCAGACCTTATGTGATCACCAGAAAAAGAATTTTAAGAAGCAGTACTGAGAGAGTGGCTCAGACTCCAGCCACAAGTTTTGATTGGGCAAAAGGTGTGTGCTTCCACTAAAAATGAGTGCTGTATTACGCCTTGTGGAAAGCGCCTCAATAGAGTGGGCCGGATTGTTTCTTTTAAAAAAAATGTCTTTATTGAGTTTTCATCACAACAGCACTGAGCAGCAGCAAGTCGGCGAATATCAGGGCGTGCAGCTTACAGTTTGATTATGGCCTCTATTCAGCTCAATTACAATCCGGTCTATCAACCCTTCCCATTGGCTCAGTGTAGAGGACAACACCCCATGAAACAGACAGTGCAAAGAAACTGTAAATGCGAAAAAGTGAATGTAAATGTAAAATACGCTTTTGCTCAGGAGTCATCTAGTTCCCAAGTGGGGTGTGTGTGAGAGGACAGTACCTTTATGTAGAGTGAAGAATGTTGTCGAGCATCATGCGGCATGTACCCTAGTTTAGTGGGGTTGTGTTGTTACATTTGATCCAGCGCCAAAACCAAAAAAATTGATCAGGGATCAATACTCCATAATTCACTTCAATGGCCCATACACATTCACCCAGATGTCCCTGATGCGCTGGAGTCAATTTGTTTTGTTCGTTTCTTCTTACTCCTAAACATCTGTTTTAAAGATCATTTATTGATATCAACTCTTCCTCTATTTGGTCGATGGACCAATTAGTTGAGTAGTTGATGGTAATGATAAGACACCAACCCACCCAACATTATTTAAATTAATCACAGTCTCTCGGAAAGATTAATAGGTGAGTTTATCTCAAAATTCTAAGTAAATGCTCATCTGCATCAGGTCACAATTATAAACATCGAATCACACAATCAGAGAAAATAATGCAATATTTTCAGACTCTACAACGACATTGTGCAATGAAGGAGTGGATAGAGTAAGAGACAAGAGTTCAGCAGAATAATTATTGCCAAACAATATAATGCCTAGCGGAAAGTTAGATGAAGAGACAACAGGTTCATCTAAAAAATAATGCATATCAATATTTTGTTGACGGAGTGGATAGGTGAAGAGACAAAAGATTCAGAAACAAATACATTAATGCTGAGAGCAACATAGGCTAGATACAAACCTATTGGTCTGTAGGAAATACCACCCCCTGAGCCCAGGAAATGATGGAGGTTCCCCAAAAGGTATTCAGGAAACGCAAGAAAAATTTGGTCAGGGGAAAGGGCAGGATGGAAACAGCTAGGCCTCTCTGCAACCCGACGGACAGCGACGCATCTCCCCTCTTCTCTCGTATCAGCCTAAGCCCCAGAAACACGCCCCTAAAGGTACCCTAATTATAGTCTAAATTGACATGTCCATCCCTCTAATGTTGCAAGTTTCTCTTCATTCTGCATCGGGATTGGTGGGTTGGGGAGGTGGCATTGTCATACCACCATGACTTGCATTTATTCAACAACTTTATTGTGTGAAACGGTTCCCATGACTCAAACTTTATTCTATTCATTCGTTTCACATATATCGATACATTTGGTACATTCTTTTATATTCAGTTCATATTTCCGCAGAGCACATCCCCAGTCTCACGCTTGGATGCAGGAACTTGGCAGTCAACTGATGCTCTGGCCTTCACTCCATCATGTCCTTTCGTAATGCTTCAGCACAACTTGCTGGTCTCATGTCAGAGCAGACTCGCTCCGAGGAAACTTCCCCCTCCCTGTCACATCCTTTCTCAAGATGGAGGCTTCATTTAACATACTGAAGTAAAGGGAAACGAACAAATATTAATTATATGATAATGAAACCCTCACTGTTCCCCACCCACCTTGCACTACTTACCCATTATGGTTACCTAGCATAAGCTTAGTGCAAAAGCGGCATTAATAATTAATTTTTGAAAGCGGAAATGCAACGTGCAAACACTGTGGCACATGCGGCCTACTCGGGCAATTTGTTTTGTTTAACTTCAAAACACAAGATTAATACCGATTATTCATTAACGTATTATTTCAGGCATGCACAAAGCAATTCCCATATGTTTATGTAGGTGCATGTTAGATTTTAATCACTTCTACTTACTGTTAGTATGTATTATGGGGGTGATCTGAACAGGTTTCAATTTTGCGAAACCCTGCTCCATCACCTTCAGACTACCTCCATCCCACCTTTTATGTACCATCTATTGTAGTATAATGAAGACAGATTATTTTAGTGCATGGGGGCGTTCATCTGATTTGGATTCTAAGTTCTCAAGGTAGTGATCACATTTGGTGGATCTCACAAAACTTGTGCCACCATATCCATTGCTCATGCTTGCCATTATTTCCGCTTGCAACCATTTTATTAAATCCCGGCGCCACTCTGATATAAGTGGGCAGAGTGGGCCTGATTGGTGATGTAACAAGCCATCGATCAAGGCTGATCTGTTTATTAAGAAATGATACGACAACTGCAGTACACCTGACATATATATTTTGAAAAGCATATTTTAGGACAGTAGCCCTTTAAGGGTGTATTATTCGGGATTTTTTTACATGGAATCTCACAGATTACTGTATAAGTCAGAGGGTTAAGGGCTGGTTTGCACTGTGATCATTTTGGATAGCGTAGACTATTGTTTCATCAATTGTAAATTTATAGATAATCTAATTTCATGACTATGTCTGAAGGCTGCCTTTTGGGTAAGCTTATGCTCAACACAGTACTCCTGAATTGGTTATGGTGACAAGCTAATGAGAAAAGACTACAGGTCCAAGTGGTTCATTGGAAAATATTATGTCAGATTCCACAGGTCTTATATGTTTATTATGAAAAGTTATGACACAGTCAATGCAGCTGACATATTAATTATAGAAGCATTATACACTTGACACAATATCGTTCCAAGATGGCCGTTGTCATGTCTGCATGAGAGAGAAGCTTTCCCAGAAGCATTGGAAATTGCTAAATAAATATAGTGCAGAACCTGGTCTGGTGATACATTGTGCTTGACTGTGGACATGACGAGTGCCTATGAACTGGTGTCATATTTGGGTGTGCTATGAAGCACGTCTATGTATAACTGGCCGGTGCTAAACTCGACGTTGTCTGATGGGGCGGAAGACTGAGTTCCCTCAATTCCCGAGATGGGAGGTGCAAAAGCACGTGAGAGGATCAGAGGCCTGACTGGTGCCATCGGTGTGTTTGCGTCTTGCCTGTGACGGGGTGGATATAAAATTCAGCAAGCCAAACCCAGCAATCAGAACTGTGGACACAATGCAAACTAATTAGCCCTGTAGGGCAGACCGAAGTGTAGCGTGTGCTCACGGTCCGGTCAAGGTGCCCTGAGCTGTGAGAGCCAGAAAGTCAAGCGCTCCAATGCCTGGTGATTGCAGGATAAGGGAACTTTTAGAGTGGATTCAAAGGTAATGCATCCATGCTAGGCGACTTCATTAGAAGACGGCAAACCGGCTGTAAGAGCTCTAGCCACTACTGAGCCCCGGTCCCACAGTGCTAGGAGAAGGGGGAGGGCTAACATGATTGCCGCCTAGGACTGGGAGAGGTTGTCAAGCACCAATAAAGGAGCATAGTAAAGGCAACATACAGTGCCTGAGTAAATCTTTGACAGATCTAGAATCCTGAAGCAGACCGCCATTCTGAGAAAAGAAGCCAATGTCTTGTGAGAGCATGGGGAGGGAAGCAGCCATTTTGGGGTCAGTCAGCCCGAAAGGAAAAATAAGGCATTTAATTTGAACGCAACCGGCCCATAGGAAATAAAAGTGGGCATTTTTTAGTCCGGCTGCTCCAGTATAAGCAAATGTGTTGTCCATTTTAATATCCGACACCATCACAAGTAGCAGTTTAACTAATTCAATAAAGTTGGAAACTGTAAACTGAAGGCAGCTGAGTCTCCTAAATTGCCTGTCCGCTATTACAAACATGTAAAATAGAAGCCAAAAAATAAACAAAAAGAGTGACCATTGTTAAAGAAATAAAAAGGAAACTCTGAAATACTATCCAGAAGAATTAGACCAACTAAGTGAAATACACACCAGCATTCAGGAACAGAGGGCGTTTTGGGAAATTAAGTTCCCCAAAAATAATTTCTCCATTAACCTGCAGAGAAATGAAGTGAGAGTCAGCAGGAAGGAGAAAGGTAAATCAATGGCAGAACACAAACCGTTTACTAAAGCCTCACACATGGTAGTGGGTGCTGCAAATGCCAGTGCTCCACCAGCCGTCTAGCAACCAGCAACGCAACCTCTATTGCAACCAAACTCAAAGGAACAATAAAGGTTTAGGATTGAGTTTTAATACAAATGTTATTATAGTAGGACAAAAGAGCATACAACGGGCCCTGAACAAGAGGAGAGAGAAGTCCAGTAACTTGAAAGGGAAGATTCATGGCAAAAGAAATGAAACGCTCACCGCTGAGAAGTGTGATCTGCCAATCAAAAGTTTGAACCCCGGCAGAGCTAACCCTGATAGATCCTCAAAGAAAAGGCACAAGAAATTGTGAAGACCAAATATAGTGCATTTCGGCCACCACCTGTGACAAGTGAAGCAGGTTGGACGGGGCCTAAGAGGTGTTGATGCTTAAATCATTGCTTTCAAATCATGTTTATGTATTATGAATAAATAAAAGAAAGACATTTCCAATATATAGAATTTTTGTGTTGTTGGATTTAATTGTTGACTCTTGATATAGAGCATAGTTTTGCAGGTGGGTTGTTATTTCCTCATAGAAAACCTAGTATAACATTCGTAACTGATGACGCAATTGACTTTCATTGAGGGTTGCGTCTCACAACCACACAAAGCAAGTTCCAAAAAAAACACTGCTGCTAAAGGTAATCCTAAAGAGGGCAAGAGCTGGTGAGCTGGCCAATGACAAATAAGCACGATTCGATATGGAAAGGACGAGAGAGACATCTTTTGAACCATTGAGGAAGACTTTGGAGACTGACGAAGGAACAATGTGAATGAAGACTAAGAAAGGTCTCAAGAAAACAAAGACCAGCCAATGACGAGATGCCAAAGACAAGATCGACAATGCCATTGTCTAATGCATGTACCAAAAAAAGAGAGGAAGACCGAGTCATGGTTGCCTGGCAATCAGGTCAATCAAGGCACAGAAATAACCAAGAACTTTGTGTCGCACGGGATGTCGAGCCTTGCAGGCACTTCTGAGGAGGTGTCCAGCAGTGGTACATTCCACAGAAATGGCTTGAGCAATAGCAAACCCAGGAGAGAAGATGAAACAATCTGCAGAAAATCTGTCGGCACTATCAAACCCTGGAACTCAGAACACAAATGGACCAGAGAAAAAAAACACACCAAAGTGAGAGTCAGCAGGCAATTTCACAAGATAGAACCTGAGACAAGACCCACAAGACTGAAAGAGACAATGCAAGAAACTCACATTGCCACATTGCTGTCAACAGCAGTGGTCTAACCAGGATGAGGAAGAACCTGTCGGATCCGAGTGAGATTTTCTAGATTCAAGCAGTGTTATAGGTGGAAAAATATCTGTGATCAACTGACGGGTGCTGGCCGGAAAATCACCTAAAGACTAGGAGCATCTCATCAGGAGTCCTGCAAATCAATGGAATCACCAAAAAGTCAAGAGAACCTTGTTCTAGCAGACCACTTGAAGATGCACCAGACTCAAGAGCATATCATCACATTCTATCAGATCATCAGTATCAATAGCTACAAAATGGTCAAGAAAACATCCCTGCAGACAACCACCAAAATACACGTCAGAGCCGGAGGACTTTATCCATTCTGAGTGCCATGCACCATGCTCTGATGATTCCATGCAACCACCAGCTACATAACTCAAAGCATCACACCAGCTGCCCACACAAGAACATAAACCACAAACATTACACCATCCACAGCAACAGGAGCATCTCGATTGACTCAACAAACACGTGTTGGCAAGATCAGATTCATGTAAGGACATCAAGAGGTTTTTCTTCTCAAGTGGGGGTGGAAGGGGAAATAATTGTTGTCTTTCTTTAAGAAGGGGCGAGATGTCCTGTCTGAGACGTGTTTGCTAAGAAGGAGAGTGGGAAAGATTATGTCATGAGGACACTAAGACCATATGGATGCCCGCTGGACTATGGACATCACTTCCTGTGAGGGATTGAGGAAAGGCAGTAAATTAGGGGAAAAAGGCTATTTCTGCATAGGACAGAGCAAGGACTGCACGGGGGGATGTAAGCTCCCTAAGAAGTAAAGGAAGTGGTGTACCAGCGAGGGAGTTTAGGAAAGTGTAGTACGGTACCTCATCTGACGTAATTAATTGCCCTTGATTGCAGACACATCGCCACCTGCTGCTTTGTGTAATTTTTTACTTATTTGATATTGCAAGTATTTAGCCACCACATTTAGGCAGCTGCAGTTTTTCTATTTTCATTATTTTAATTTATCTTGCATATGCGTGTTGAGATTTTGTGTGTGTTTTATTGTGGACGGTGATTGGGAGGGATGCAAGAATGAGTCAGCCCTTAGAATGATGGATGCATGAGTGCAAGGATGAGTCACAGAGTACATATATGATGAGTTATTCAATACTTAAACTCACCATGACTGAAGAGGCACTTTACTTAAAAGCCACACCCATTATCATTGCCAATGGTGGTTTAAAAAATACCTCCCTACAGATGATTGAACATACAGTTGAAAATAGTCGGGCATATAAAATATTTAAAAGCACTAGAAAGCAATGTGGAGGCACACAAGGAATCAGAAATTTTACAGACACTGGTTTGTGGAATTTTCAGACACACATGGCTCACCAAGGACTAGTACTGGTGACCAGCAAGATTGAGGCTATCAGAAAGGCGAAGGAAGATGGTCCAACATTACAGCCCCATCTTCCTTTGCCCTCCATGCAAAGCATTGGGATAGAAAATGTCAATTTCAGAGCTGGGGAGTGGAGACAATATTCAGAGGTCAGACTTAAGGAAGAAGTTCCTTGAAGCGAGAAAAGAGGAAGGGAAGTGTGAAGCTATGAAGCGAAGATTGGGGATTCGCAGTGAAATATGTTGGTCAACCACCACAAAACCCAAACCAAGAAATTTATTAAATGCTACTTTGTTCTTGTCTCCGAGTGAGATGAGGCTCCAAGTGATTGACTGGAGATGGACACAATATATCAGTCCCTGTAACTGCCAGACCAGCAATGTTCACAAACGCTGCTTTCGCAAAAATACCAGGACATACCATATATGGCGACGGCTGTGTGAACGAATCTCCAAGTTATCCAAGTGACCCAGTGTGCCTGATTTGCCTTCTTAGAAGAAATGCATTGACCATTGATTGACTCTGCATCTAATGCTTTGGTTTCCTCCATTCCTTTTAGGGTCCTTGCCAAAGTGGGTGGTGAACAAATCGTCACAGTTTTTGGCGCCAAAGGTGAGTGACTCTTGGCTTTCCTGGTCTTCTAGTAAACGTGGTAAATGGAATAGAGTCGGGTTCTTGTATTGCCAGACCCTCAAGCAGTGGGATCAATGTTGCAATGCTTACTGTGGGGGCAGGAGCAAAAATTCAATGTTGTAGGTTCGCACCAGAAAGATGTTACCTCACCCATCAGACTCTAACAAAACAACCCTAGTCAAAGTTGACTTTTTGTCTTCAGCACTCTGAAGTAACCAAAAGGAGACCTGCAGTGCTCTATAGAACTTCCAAATATATATTGCTTTGTTTCACACATATGACATCACCCCAATGGCCCTCGCATATATTCCACAGGAAGACACAACTGTGAGATTCCAGTCTACGGTTTAATGCCTGTATTTCATAAGACTCTGCTGCGGGTTCATCTCTTCTGCATTAGATATTTGACTCCCTTCTATGGGGCCGATTCCGATCTCGGCCGGTAGGGCTCCGAATCGGATTTGGCTTTACCGGATCCGATTCGGAGCCCTATTTCCCGACCGAATCGTACGTGCGTCCAGGCGAGCGAGTACGATGCGTGCGCTCGCGAAATCTCCGACCGACTCGTTCGCAGGACCCGACCGCTCCGACCGACTCGCACGGGGACGACTCGCACCGCGCAATGGAGACGTTCCCCGGCCGGGTAAGTACGATGCGCATCGCGACCGCTCCGACCGACTCGCGCAGTCCGGCTCCAAGGAGCTGTCGGAGCCGCACTTTGGGGGTCCGTGTGGGACCCCCCTGGAAGCGTAGGCACGCGAGTCGCACACAGGGGGGACCCATGGGTCCCCCTTACACGTGCATGTACGGCGCGACCCGCATCGACGCGAACACGCTGTAGGGGGCGCCCTTGTTCGCGTCGTGCCCATTGAGTCAATGGGAGCCCGTGTACGCGTCGTACGACTGGCTCCCATTGACTTCAATGGGAGTCCGACCGAATCGAGTCCGATGGCATGCGTGCGCATCGTACTCGTTCGGTCGGACTGCCAGAGTACGATTCGGTCGGAAATCTCTCCGGGTCCGGCTCGGTCGGAGAGATTTCCGGCCCGAATCGGAATCGGCCCCTATGTGTCCAAAAGATGTCCTAAACGGTGCGAAAGCATCATGAGTCACACCTGAAAAGCCCTAAGACTTACCAGGTTCAATATTCCAAACCAGATTGCTAGGTGCAAGCTAGGTTACAAATAGAAAGCATGCAACAACCATTTGCGGTATATTTTACAATAATTCATGTCAACTCTAGTGTTCAGTTTAAAAAGTCTGATTGGATCACGAAAATATACGATTCACTCTGTTTTTTCATCGAATTCGAAGTTCTAATTCAAGGGAATATGTACTTTTACTTAACAAAAACCAAGACAATCAATTAAAAATCTTGTATCGTTGTAACCATGCAGTATTTATTGTTTCCTTGCTGTTCTGTCTCTCAAGATTTTTAAAATATGATGTCAATTCTTTACTTGTGACTGAGTATGAGTTTCAGAACTAAGTCCGGTGTATTGCTGGCTTACTCTTGGCTTACTGCTGGAATTCAGGAGTACTACACGAGTAAGTCACATAAAAACCTTTGTGTGTAGACTTCTGAAGGGCTATCGTGGCTTTGTGGTGGGCAACCACAGAACGAGCGTAGTGCAGAATTTCACCAACAGATCCAGGCTGGTTTGGAAGGTCTGTTGTCTTGGTGATGTTCTTGGCCAGCTGCAGGTATGTTATGCAATTTGCGGAGTGCTCTCTCGCCCGGGAGGGTATCCTGGTGCAGAGGTAGTCCTGAAAACACACTATTTAGTGCAAACAACTACCACTGAACTTCTTTTGCAAGCAGTGCTTAATTTGTAAAAAAAAATAATAATAATAAGTGCCAGGGCCCTCGTCTGGAGGTCACTGCAGCTTGCACCACCCACTACCCCTGCCTGCCCTACCAATGACAGAACCGACACAACTGCTAACCATCACACTCCTACAAGTGTGAAAGTTCAGAATGTTCCATGCCACCCAACGATATAAGAATGGCTTGGGCTATAAGAATGGCTTGGGCAGAAGGTATTAGTCATTTTTAAAGAATATTAAATTATTAAATAACTGTTTTATGCTCATTTCGAAATTAGACAAACAGCGCCACCTTGTGGCAGACTGTCATAAGTGCCAGTGCTGACAATTAAGTGGTGCCGAGCACCGAAAACCACCGGCACAATTTAAGCACTGCTTGCAAAACACTTGAAGCTGCTCAAGAATAATTTCACTCCAAACTGAATGACAGAATATCCAAATGCCCGTTGTCCCATATCCCAAATTTCCACTCGTTGCCTGGCAGTGGCTTAATAGCCACTTAATGCCCAGTGCAGATGGACGCAGGTTCAACTTGATTTTGTTTCTCTTTCATTTGTCATGGCTCCTAGTGGGGTGTTTACCACATGCAGTAATAACTGCACCACCTGCAATTTTCCCCTGAGATATTTTGCCTGGAAATCCAACTGAAGTCCATTACAGGGTAACCGCTAGAAACAAGTTACATTCATGAAGTTGTCCATATAGACAGTCCAGGTACACTGATAGTGTAATGTCCTCATGTTTACTCAAATCGGGTGGCGCTCCAGATAATTACTTCAATGATGGTGGTAAACATAGGAGGGCATTTGATGTAAAATGCACAGTTGTTTGCCTGCTTGGACATTGCCAAAAAGCACCAACATGTATGGCAAAACGCCTTCATGGTATTACAAAAGCAAGGTTTTTATGGCATCAGCATGCACAGACCGGGCTGGCGGGATGTTCATGTACTTCCTTGAACACAGCGCAGTTGCTTGGTGTAGAGCCCAGTGCCAATGAGATCACTCCATGCCAGCCTCCTTTGCTTCAGAACGTTGTCCTTTGTGCAAGTGTCACTTAACCTTGTATGTAAGCAGGCATAGAGTAGTGGCCTTACAAGGCGCAAGCCTATCTATATAGAGTAATGGAGCGCTGTGCAATAAGGAGGCACTATAAGTGAAGGGCGAGGGGTATTAGCAGGAGGATACATTGGGGTAGAGACAGGATGGGCAGAGAGTGGTCGCACAGGTGGACCCACTGGGAGGGTGGCGGATAGGGAGGAACCGACGATGGAGGGGCGGGGAAACTCTGTGGACCCCTGAAAACTCTGTTAATCTTTTCTGTTGTACTAGCTGGTTTCCATTGATGTATTATCCTTACCTATTCTATAGAGTCCACATATGTCCCCCATCCAACAGACTGAGCCACAGAATCCCCGTGCCCTGTACAGTGTGCCCACATCCTAGACAGCTGCTTTAGAGATGACCAGGAAATGATTCATGAAAAGCACCATATCTTAGTTTCTAAAATACTGAATATTCCTTAAATTCTCTCCGTACTTTGAAATGTTTCTTTAATTGAAATAATCCCACCAGCATCTGAGTTCATAGCTCCTTTCAGAACACTGCGATTCACTCCAGCATACATGCCACAGTGGTATTGTATCGATATTTGTGAGGCACTTTCTCTCCCCTGGAAATGCCCAAAGCATGTTCTTGTTGGCCTAGTTAGTAGCTACGCTTACTTCAGGTTCATGGCGACCCTCTGAAGAGCATGGTTGATAGAGTGATGGTGGTATCTCCACCTGTGTGGTGTGTGTTGGGTGAGATCTAGGGTTTTAGGATGTGGTGTGATACACGTCGCTGTACGTAAGAGCATGCATAGCGGAAGCATGCAGGAGTGCTGTAATCAGTGAATCGTGTAGTCACAGGAAGCAGCCGATCTTTCTGTCCCTTATGAACTCTAGTTATCCCAGTTTGCTTTGAGAACATGTTCCGGAGCATGCATGTCTGTACAGAGAAGGCGCGACCACCCAGTCAAGATTTTACTTTATGCGGGGGAATGATCATCACTGGCACCACTCTGGATCTGAGAGTCGTCTGGAAGAAGAGCCTGAGGTTTGAGAAGGAAGACTGGTCCTATTTCTGGATCACCTGATGATCCAGAGGTGTTTTAAGACATGGGTAAGTGGCCAATTGGCCAGCCCCCCCCCACTCCTTCCAAGGGGCCCACCGATACGTGTTCAAGGTAGTGCTCTGGTTTTCATTGTTGCACCAAGAATGCCAGCTGTGATGTAGGATTTGTGATTTGCACATAACCGCAATTAAAGCTACAACTTCAAGCACTAAGTGCATATGTTTTATTTTAATATTAAGTACTTGTCCTCTCAACATCCATCAAGTTGCGCTTATTGTGTCTTTTGTACAATGGGAGTAACAGGAGGGTGGATAGAGGTATAGGGTGGTAAAGGAATTTTTAAGGGTTGGAGGGCAAACACTTCAAGATAAGAGTTCAGTGATGAGGTATGAGGTACTTCCTGTTTGTCGAATCCAGCTGTGAGAGAGATGTCACCCATGAGGTATAGCTTTTGGTGATCAATGATAATATCAGAAAGCATCTCAATGGTCTGTAAAGGTATTTCTGTGGGGTAGGAGGTGCTTGGTAAGAGCAGAAAGTTTGTGAAGAACATTGGATAAGGTGCACAGCAGTAAGGAGTGACTCTCCGGTGTTGAGGTGTCTTTGATGCCGGTGGCTATCAAAGTATTTTTTGTGCACCACTGCTGTTCTTCGACCCATTTTCTTACTTGCTATGTATAGAGTTGGGTATTCTTTTATGGCCTCATTAATAATACATGATGATAACCCTTACATCCCCGATGGTGATGCCCAAGTGACAAAGCTGCATGATGCCTTCAGGCAACACCACATTAAACTAAGTCAAGCACAGATCATCAACAGATGTGGCAACACTGCTGAATTTCCTAGGGAGCTGCAAATGCCCACAGCAGTGATCACAAGAACTGACTCTAGATCGGGCGAAAGAAAATTCAGTAATACTTGTTACACAATGTTTTTCTTCTGCCTAAAGTTGCTGCTTCTGGTCTGCAGTCCTGCAAATGGTGAAGTAGTCTGCAAACATGGATGTAGCTATGAGTAGTGCAGCCGTACAGTGTCACTGGGGACCAAGGGTGTGAGAGGGCCTCTGCCCCGCACTTTTGTTTTTATCACCCACTGGACAAGGGGGGGCATTTGAAATGTTTGCATTAGGGCCTGTGGCTCCCTTATCATTCCCTTACCCGGAATCTACTTTTATTTTTATTGTTACCCCTGAACTATCCAATTGACATATATATACATCATGAAAAGGAGCACTCAGAGTCCTTTTCAAGTATGTTATGTACATGCGACACGATGTCAAGGGAAGTGCCTCTCACATGTTCGCAGAAGGTCTGTGCAATCCTTGGAGAAGGAGTCCGGTACAGCAATCTGTGGGTTTATAGTCCACCTTGTTAGAGCTAGATGTGGCATGTACCCAAATCGGCCAAGTCAAAATAACTGGTTGTGAAGTTAAGGCCCTTATATCAAAGAGCTGTGGTGCTCATGATCTAGGAGGTGACAACACAAGCGTTCAGTGACAGGTGAGCTATTATTTTTAGTGATATTGTGATTAGTAATAACAATGCTAATAATAACTTAGACTTGATGACAGATGCAGGACATTTCTCCACCAGTGTCTCAAGACCTCTTAGAAAATGCAGCTCAACCTTTCATGCTGGATCCATGTGTGTCTTTTTTCAATCTGTATTTGCATCACATAGATGCTTGGCATCAATCTCAAAGTACTTTACGAATGACTGAAGTAAGGTAAACAGATAATCTATCCATTAATAAAATGTAACAAGCGTAGCAACTAATATTCTGATAGTATTCCTAATACATGAAGAAGGAACTCCTGGTCTTAGGTGTACTTTGGTAAATTTCCACAGTTCTTGCAAAATGGCGAACATCAAGCTGGGTTTGCATTGAGCAATGATGGCCTCTCGCATCCATGTGTGGAATATTCATGATTTGCTTTTTATTTTATTTTATTTTTTTATTATTTTTAAGGTTTTTTTTCACAGTACAGCAGAGAGATCACATATTAACAATAAATCAAGGTTAAACTTAATTCAGAATAAACTTTACAGTGCTGTTATCATAAATTCCAATTGCAGCAACGTACTTTACTTTGACTGAACAGAAAAACTAAAATACTAAATGAAACAGAGAGAGGGCACCTACAGAGAAGCTTACGCTACTAAACGTTATCCTTCAGTCTGTATATAGGGCCCCAGATGCATCTACCACGTTGCCTACCCTTTTTCCCCTTTCTTTCATATATATTTTTTTCCAAATTGAAGGTAGATAGCAATTTGTTGAGCCACTGTTGAAGCACAGGAGGATCTCGATCAAGCCAGGCTGTTGCTATACAAATTCTCAACACCGACATTGCTACAAACAAAAAGCTCACATTCGTATTGAGCCTATCCCCGCTTATAACTCCCAACAAGATCAGCGATGGCGTCAGGGAGACATTGATACCCAAGTGGTAGCCCAAAAATTCTGAGATATCTTTCTTTAATTTTTGCAGCTGGGGACAAGTTGCAAACATATGTACAATCTCAGCTTCTAAACTGTTACACCGTGGACATCTAATTCCTGATTGTCCCCCCCACTGCGCAATCCTTGCCGGTGTATGATACAAAGAGAATATAGTCTTGTAGTGCTGAGCTTGTAGGGCGGCTGAGCATAGTAGTGTCTGACCCATTTCTAGAGAGTCCATTACCAAGGATTGCTCTATATCCAGCTTAGCTGCCCATTTTCCACCATGTTTCTCAAGATCATCCGTTTTCAGGGACAACAACTCCATATATAGCCTCCGTATAGTGCAGTCTTCCCCTGCCCTAATAATATCAATAATTTTATTATCCTTAAATTCAGCACTCCCTCCTGTCTTACTACTAAAAAAGCTACGAATTTGGAGGTACTTAAAAAATTGCTGCGACCTATATCATAGGTCTTCTGTAAATCGATAAATTGAGCTATACCGCTGGGTCCCATTAGATCCCCCAACCTCTGTATACCTGATCTTTCCCACTCTGCCATCGTTGAGTCTGCAAATATTTCCCCTGGAAGTGTCGGGTTTTTGTATAATCTCGTGTAGGCATTCAGACGGCCCAGACCAATTTTTTTACGAAATATTCCCCAAATTTTATACGCTGCTTGTAGTGTCTTGAAACGTGTTCTTTTAAAATAGTTTGGATCAGTGAATTTCACAAAACAGCTCTGAGCATTTTCTCCAATGAGATATGTATACAGATTCATAGAGGCGTCCCCAGGCCCTTCCGCTATACCCTCTCCTCCCAGTAATCCCCGCATGTGTTGAAAAGCAGTGGCCCAGTAATATAGTTTAAAATCCGGAATAGCCCAGCCCCCTCGTTCCCTAGGTAATGACATGAACCTTACTGCCCTTCTAGTTTTCCCGTGAGCCCAAATAAATTTATTCACTAAATTCTCTAATACACTAAACCACTTTTTCTCGACCTCTAGTGGGATGCCTCTGAATAGATAAAGGATTTTTGGGAGAAAAACCATTTTTACAACATTACATCGCCCTACTAACGATAAATGGAGATTGTGCACCCTATCGAAGTCTTTCCTGGCTTTGTTGATTATTGGGGTCATGTTTTTCTCCACAATGTGCCCCAGCTCAGCTGTGATTTCTATCCCTAAATACACCGCAGAGTCGATGACTCGGGCGTCAACACAAACTGCCATCGTGTTCTTAACTATTTGGGTTTTTTGTTTGTTCAGAGCATACCCTGACACCCGACCGAAATACTGCGCTTCTGTCTCCATTGCTCTTAAAGCCATATCCGGGTTTGGGGTGACTAACGCGATGTCGTCTGCATATGCTAAAGTTTTACATTCAAGTGCATGAAATCTCATAGGGGGAATGTACTCGTTTGCCTCCATCTTCCGGATAAGAGGGTCAATATAGATTGCGAAGAGTAATGGGGAGCAGGGGCAGCCCTGTCGGGTGCCACGCCTAATATCTAATGAGGCCGTGTATCCTCCATTAATCTTCAGTCGGGCTGATGGAGAATCATACATAACCTGTACCGCTCTTATAAACCCCTCCCCTAAACCATACCAGTCTCATAGCGGCCCAGAGGTAGCCCCAGGAGACCCGATCGAAGGCCTTTTCTGCATCTATAAATAGCACTGCCATGGGGTCTCCAGAGGCTGCCGCAGCGTCGAAGAGCGTTATGACCTGACGAATATGTTGTATCGTCCCCCGCCCGGGTATAAAACCGTGTTGAGTCGGGCTAACCATTCTAGAAACTATCTTTCCTAACCTAGAAGCCAGAATCTTGGAGAAGATCTTTGCATCCCCATTCATCAATGTGATGGGTCTATAAGACCCAGGCTGCCTAGGGGTTTCCCCTTTTAAGAAAGACCACAATGTCTGCCCCCGCCCAAGAATTTGGAGCCCGGCCCCCGGTCTGTACTTGCTTAATCATCTCAATAAGTTGGGACCCTATGGCGTCATTAAAAACCTTATAGAATTCTAAGGGTATTTGATCAGGGCCAGCCGCTTTGCCCGAGGGAAGACTAAATAAAGCCTCAAAGATCTCCTCCGACGTAAATAGGGCATCTAATGCCTCTCTATCAATTACATCTAACGGATCTATGCTGATCTCGTCTAAATAACTTTGAATGTCTAAAGGGTCCCTATCCTGATCTTCATGGTAGAGTTTACTGTAGTAACTCCTAAAAGCCTCCTGAATCCCCACTGCATCATTAATCAATTCCCCAGTTCCATCTTCTATCTCCCTGATCGCTGCAGCGGCTTCCTTTTGCCTTATACGTATCGCCAGAGTGTGCCCTACCCTTTCGCTGAATTCGTGACACTGTTCCCTTTTAACCAGAAAGGTCGTGGCCGCTTTGGCTGCCAATCGATCCTGTGCTTCTGCTTTAGCAAGGGCCAGTCTAAGTAAAATACCGTCTAGGTCTACCCCTAAGGTAATTGCCTGGCATAGCTCCTCCTCTACCTCTCTTACTTTATTACTTTTTATAGAATCTAGCAATCGATCTTGTTTCTGTCGATGCAGACTATAACTTAAAGTTTCCCCTCTCACTCCTGCCTTAAAAGTATCCCATACTATCCCCATACTAGCGGTGCCCCTATTAACCTCCCAGTATTCAATCATCCAGTCTTTCATATATTTTATATATGCGTTGTCCTTCAAAAGCCCCCTCTCAAATGTCCAACATCTCACCGGCCTTCCTAACCCAGCCATATCTAATGTTAAAACTAAAGGGCTATGATCTGACATCACCCTGGGGAGTTTTTCTATCCTGCATCGGGAAACTAAAAGCTTAGAAGCAAGAAAGTAGTCCAACCTGACTACTAATTTATGTGGGGCTGAATAGAATGTGCTACCGGGATCTTCCGGCTTCAAGGTATCCCAAATATCAACCAATGCATTATTGCGTACCAGGCTAGAGAGTGCTCTAAATACTTTTTTCTTCCGGCCCTGATACCTATCTCCTCCTTCATCCCACAATCCTCCCAGGCCGTTAATGTTAAGGTCACCACACATGATAACCGAGGGAGACCAAGAGGCTAGCTCAGTATCCAGGAACTCAAAGATATCAGGGTCATCTTCCGTGGACCCGTATACCGAACATATAGTAAAAATCTCAGCCGGCATCCCACACTCTACTAATACCCATCTGCCCCACTTATCCTCAAGTTTCCGTCTTACTGTTATATCCTTTCTTTTCGTCAATATAGCCACCCCACGGGTTTTGGTCCCCTGCCTGGTGCAAGCCAAAAGATGAAAACCTAGTTGCTCCAGGAGCCTGCCTTTAATCCCCTCTATGTGTGTTTCTTGCACACATAGAATATCAAGCCGCATTGTTCGTAACATTAATGCGACTCGTTGTCTCTTACCAGGATCGTTCAGTCCATTCACATTCATTGTAGCTATTCTCAACTCCATATATCCGGTTTGGAAATAAGACCTCTTACAGTACCCTCTTCAATCATCTTGCCAACTCTGACTCTTACTCCCATTTTTGCAGTTTCCATCCACTTGTATCCATTACACTGTACCTTGTGTCCACTAACCGTTCTGCTGTGCTGTGTTAAACCCCCCCCACCCTGACTATCCCTACCGCTCGCCCCCTGCCCAGACCCCAGGCCCACCCCCCACCCTTCTTGTTGGCAAATAGGTCACGAATGACCTATGTGTGGCAGCAGAGATCCGAAGAGGGCAGCGCGGCCGCGGCCGCCCCTCCCTGCCTTTTCATATGTCATATAGCACATACTATTCATTTATCATAGTATTAATCCATATTTAGGCCATATCTATAGTTTAAGATGATCCTTACCTACCTATCAATTACTGTTCTAGCAAAGCAACCATAATACCCTTTCAAAAGTGATCAGGTCATGTATTAATATTAGAGCGCCAATCAGTGTATCTTAACCTAAATTACCTTACAAACCCCCCACTGTTGGAGCACCACCCAAGATCAGCGCCCCCTTTATGACATTATTAGGGAGTCAGTTTCAACTATTTAATAACAACTCAGGAAGTACCATCTGCTCCTTTCTTAGATAAAAGTTCCGTTAGATAGATTTGCGCTTTAATCTCAGAAAAAAACATGTGGACTCGGCCATTAGTGATAACCTTTAGGCGGGCTGGATATAGCAAATAAGCCTCACTTTTTGCCTCCTGAAACGATCTTATCATTTGCCTAAGACGCCACCTCCGCTCAACAGTGGCGTGACAGAAATCGGGACGGGCGAAGAATGTATTCCCCTCAAACGTGCGTTTGGTCTCAGGTTTCGCCTTATCCATAATAGCTTGCCTAAGGAGGTAGTTACCAATATATACAAGCATAGCCCTTGGGTACCCCCCCGAGTCCTCTGTCCCTCTTCTCTTTAGGATCAGTGGGAACCGATGGGCTCGCTGAACCTCCGCATCCCAATTCCACTCTGTAAGTTCCGGAAATGCCCCCTTCAAAAGGGCAACTACAAAGGCTCTTGCATCCCTCCCTTCCGCGTTTTCGACCAAGCCCAAAAGTCTGACATTGTTTCTTCTCTGTCTATTTTCTAAATCCTCAACCTTCCATAGCAGGTCCTCAGAGATCTTTTCTTGTGTGTTCTTAAAAGTCTGCCATTCATTGGCCTGATCCTCAAGCCTCCCGGTCCGATCCTCCACCTGGGTAACCCTGCTCTCTAGGCCTTCGTAGAGTTTATTTATTTTCCGGAGTGAGCCTTGCAATTTCTTTGTAGCCATTTGCGCCCTGCGTGACTCTGATCTAACTTCTCCCTGCATTTGCTTTAATGTAGTATATATCAGTTCCATCGTAGGGGCTGATGTTGGGCTGATGGCAGTAGCTGTAGCAGTAGTGATTGCCTTCAGACCGGTATCCTCTTTAAAATTAGAGTTGGGTGTCATACCATCTTCAGGGTATAATTGAGAGGAGGCTGAATAATCCCAGGTGAGTCTGCGAGCTGCTGCTGCGCCCTCGGGGGCCGTAGGACTCCCTTTGCCTTTAGATCTTAACCTAGCTCTTGCCACTGTTGCCCTTGATGCCCTTGATGCCTTCTGCCCCGAGGAAGTCTCTCCCGAGTCTGTATAATCCGAAAGATTATCTTCACTAGTGTGGGGAACATCAGAGTCATCATTTAAAGAGAAAAAACACTCTCCGTCTGGCGACCCGGTAGTCTTTCGCGCCTCTCCACCCCCGTGTTACTGACTTGAGTTTGTTCATAGCCACTCAGTTGGCCAATACATGAGCCAGTATCTAATATTTTACATTGAGGACTCGCAGTAGGCCCAACAAGTTCAGAAGCACGGGAGGAAGAGTTAGAATTGATTATCATATTTGCTTCACTACTGCCGGTCTGTATCGTTACCTGTGGGATTTGTTGCACACCACTGTCAGACACGATCGTAATCTCTTCATTCGGCTTCTCACCCCTACAGGCTGGCCCAGGGAGTGCTTGCAGCACTACCAGATTCGCCGTCAGTGTGAGAGCAGTTGACGGCTCTGTCAGCGGCTCTGTCAATGCGTCCTCTATTGTTGCAGTAGCTGGTGCCTGGATTCCCTCTAGCAGCGCTGAGGTTTCTCCGGTAAGGCTCGCGGTGTGTGTAAAGTGCTCTGCCAGTGTTGGTTGTCTGAGAGGGATACTGGTCCGGATGATGTTAGCGGGGCCGAGATCACCGCTATTTCGCTGCGAGATATTGAGCCCGGCGTCCACTTGCTTCTGCGGTGCACGCCGCTGCTGCTGGCCGATGCCACGTCCTGATGCGGTTCCCTGTAGTTTCGAAGGCTCCCTGGGATTGTCTTTCGGGTCCTTCTGGCTTTTGGGATCCTTCTGTTTACAGGTCCGGGGGGCCATCCTGATCGCCAGCGCTAGAGTGTGGCGTTTGAGCGCTATAGACTGCTTGCCGTTTCCGATGCTTCTGCGCTGTATGTATGATGATCGGGTGATGCAGACAGTGCTCCTGCACCTCTGTATTTCCCCACAACTCGGAGCGCGTGATGAATCTTGCTGTTTGCTTAAGACTTGCCAGTCCGCCAACAGTATGGTCAAATGTACCGGATATGTGCTATATGATATGACCATCCGCATTATCTATTCATTTGGCTCTCCAGGGAAGGGGAGCTCGGGCCGTAGCTGCCACTACAACCTCTCGGCGGCCATCTTTGCCCGGTCCATGATTTGCTTTTTGTGACACTCCAGGTCACAGTGTTGCTTTATTGACATACGGGTTGTACTAAAGTCTCCTCACTTCTTATTGTGCACAATTCGAGCCTCCAAACGCGCCTGCTGCCAGACCTTCGAAGTAAGTCACCGGGCTCTCTATGCACAGTGGTGATGTAGATGGTTCAATCCATCGGGTGGGCAAGATCTTAACCCTCTTCAGCACTGGAAGCCATTGATTAAATTGAAAATAATTGATTCAAATCCAAGCCATGGACTAGCACTTCTTACGAAAGGCAGATTTCAGCTCAATAAACGTATGACGAAAAACTTTATGTTCTTGGGGCAAATGTAATTGTGAAACTAAATTGTGGTGTATTCTGGCTTCTGGTCATTTTGGCATTAAAGGCTGTGATGGGGGATCTGCCTCATGTGCAGTCTGGTGGTTATATGCTGTCTGACAATGCAGGTTACAGCAAATGAGGAACACCACTATTAGCCCTGCTGTGCTCTGTCAAGGAAATCCTAGCTGTAACTCACAAGTTTACAGCTTCGATGCTGCTCCTGGCCAAGAGACTACCTTGGAAACGACGTGCCAGCCCACGTCAAAACTGCTGGCTGAAAGATAGTCTTGTTGCCAGGAAAAACTAGAAGAGTACTGAGCACTGATGTGTGGTGCTTGACTTACTCCAAGGCTGGAGTTCATTTACACCGGTTTTGACCTCTGTAGAGCAGTAGTAACTTCAGCAGTGTATTTGTGAATTGCAGTTGTCTTACTCTATTGTGGGTGTGTATTGTAGCATGGCCCTCACAAACCCCACCTTAAATTTCCCTACACCCCTCATATTTAGTAGTTGTCCCTTCTACATTTACTATAGAAACGTATACCCACATGTGCGGAGATCATCGCACACATGGCGGAGACTTCTGTGCAGGAATAAACAGAGAGCCGGAGGTCTCCAGCTGTTAGTTTGTGAACTGTATTTTGTAGTACATGATTACAACTAGAATAGTACTAATCACTACTACAAAATGCAAATCGGGCCCGAATCCAGGAGGCTGTATATTTCGAGACGAGTAGAGTAGTTTTATGTAGTCCTGTTAATGGTGTCTTATAAGCATAAACAATTTGTCAATATACCTCACAATTGATTCTTTGTCACTAATCTTATTGCAGAAAAATACACTATTTCTTGTCCATAATTCCACTCTCACAATATTGGTCTTTATATAACTTTTGATAAAGGCTGGGACCAGCCGAAACGCGTCGGCACAGACACGGTGACGAGAACATGAAAAAATAAAAATGTATTGAATAGCCTGGAGTGCCCACCTCTGCTCTTTTTATGAGAGTTTCTGAAGAAAATATATATATATATATATATATATATATATATATCTGGTAACTGCATACAGGAACCAGATTTGATTATTTTACAATGAAGGAATAGGCACATTTTCTATCTCACACGTATTACGAGTCCATTACAGGCCAAGATCATTTTGGGAGAATTGTAATACACTGTTAACAGGGAGTCATAACCCAAATATGATTAACATTGCGTTATACACAATTGATTGTCGGCTTTGTTAGCACCACAGCCGCAATATTGGGGATTCTGTAATCTAGCGCTAATATCCTTAATCACAATTTCTATAGAATGAAATAATTCCTATAGAATGAAACACTGTTTATAGACTGATGCAGCCTCAGTAGCATCTTTTCTAAATCCATATCATAAGATTGAAATCCCTAGCAGATAACCCACTATTTGTGACCTATAACAGGGCAGCCAGTTACCATAAAAACAGCATCTGCCGCCTCCTATATGGAGGTTTGCTCTCCGCACTGTCTTCCACGATGTGGCAGGATGCCGCTTGCTCGCGAGGGCAGAACAGGTTTTGAGCCAGATGCTGTCTGATGCCAGGGAATTAGGATAAAGAACTGTTGTACAGCTGTTCTCACTCTAAACTGCCTCCATATCTCCAAAGAGGCAGCACAGCATCTGAAGCATCTAATATACCTTTAAATAAGTAAAGATCCTCACTGCAGCTGACCTGCTTTCCAGCCTGGTCCTCATAGACCTCCTAATAACAGAGTGTATACTGGAGCCTCTCTTTGTTCAATCACTGTCTGCCTGATCTCTTCACAGGAAGGTGTCCTGCATTGTAATTCTGGAGTTTAAATGATGTTGCTGTCATTTCAAGCAGATTGTTTCACACTGGCCTTCTAACGAGGGGATCTCTGGCGGATACCAGCACCCCTTGGTATTTGAAATTGCAAATGTATTTTAAATGAATCCGTGAAAGTTAGATAATATATTATTTTTACCGTGTGGCACCCTAGTACATCAAAATGGTTGTTCGCATTTATGGATTAGTAGGTAGGCAGTGAGTGGGCTGCATATTTCTCTCTATGTATCTGAGGATGGAGCATTGGTTTAACATGGCTATCAGAGGTAGTTTGTTTAATGTTTGGAGCCATGCTTGTATTCCTGGTTTCTTAACATGGTGAATGTGATTGGCTGCTTATTTCTGTCTATGAAGGGAGAGGTGTGGCGCAGCGGCCAGGGCGGCTGACTCCGGAGCGTGGGGCTCACGGTTCGATTCCCAGCGCCGGAGGCAGATCAGCTCAGCATCATGTGACTCTGGGCAATAGCTCACTTAATCTCCCCAGCGGCCCCCAGCGCCTTGAGACCCTTACGGGTGATTAGTGCACGCTTTACAAATACCAGGTTATTATTATTATGAATTGTGTATAGGAACAGGAGTTTTAGCTGATTGGCCAGAATGCTGGAACAGAATATGGTTGGTGCATAAGCCCTGTACATGAACTGTGTAAAGAAACGGGGAGGCACTACTGATTGGTCAGAATGCTGAGGCAGAGTGAATGTAGGGTGAATGCTTAGGATATTCTGGCCATTCTGATTTTAGTTTTACAGTGCAAGTGGAAAGCTGTGGAGGAGAGAGAGAGGAAATCTCAGTCAGGGTAATCTGTGTGATGAAGCTGCTCTGTGCCCATAAATGCTTTCTCCAGACTAGGGGTCCTGTTATGAGGCTCTATCATGGTGTTTGTGAGTCTAGACTAGACGGGTCCAGTCATCATGTCTTAAGTCCGGGTTGATGCCACTGTTTGTTTCCTGAAGGAGGCCAGGAGATTTGACAGCTAAAATGTAGGTTTTGTTTGAGCGTGTGGGGAAAGTCATATGCGTTAAAGAGCCTAAGGTATCAGGTGAATAGTGAGAAGAAATATTTCTGACTGTCAGCTCTGAAAATGTTCCTGTATGAACACCTGCATAAGTAAAGGGTATTTGATGTGTGGGAACGGGTGAAAAATTCACAATAATTTCAACAGTCAGTTTTCTTCTACAAAGCAGTTGGAAGGGACCTCACCAGAAACATATCAAACTCATAAAAAGGAAATTTATTTTGTAAGGGTGATATATAGACTTGTATTAATTAACCAAAAGAATGTTAACCTTTGGTGGCACTCCTACAGAATATGTGGGCGATGTAGTAGAACAAATTGTTGTGTTCTTCGTGAATATATGCAGATATCTGGTATGCTGATTTTAAATTAAGATTAATGAAAAACGTGGCCCTATTGAGAAGAAAAATTATGTCAGTGGCGTTGGGAATTTGGAAATTGTCTGACGCAATGTTCTGGTATCTCATATCCACACAAATTTTTTAAAAGACCACCAGCTTTTTTAGTAATGATAACTAGAGAAAGCCACTTGGATTCCTCCACTGCTTCTTTGAGCCCCTTCTTGACAATCGATTCCATCATCACTTTAACCTTTTCCCTTATCACCACATGTACTTACCTTAGCATAGCACCACCCTTCCTGACGCACAATCTTGTGCAGGTACCCCTTCAGCATCCCAATCTTTTTCTCAGACACCTTATCACTTACTAAGGATTTCCACCAACTTGCCATCTTCAACCAAAAGGATTTGTTTTGACACTGTTGTGTCTTGTGTTTGTATGTCTGAGGCCTCTAGTGGTCCTCGATGGACTCCTTACATGTATTACATTGGGTGTGCAAGCACCAATTCATGTCCTTTAGGGTATGTTGTCGAGTGCATGCTTGTTAAGTTTCGATACTGCTTCTGACATGGGACTGATGATCTATTAAGTGCAACTTGAATGCTCATTCTGAAATAGTGAGTCAATCCCCGACATTGTCCCATGGACTTGGGAAAGGTAAGACAATGAAGGTGCAGCTTCACGTTAATGAAGACATTCACCCTGTTGCCCAGCGACTCCGTCTAATTGCTTTTCATTTACAAGAAGCCGTTGAGAAAGAACTAGTGACACTGTTAAAGCATGACATCATTGAGCGGTCTACGGTCCAACGCATTGGGTTTCACTCATTGTGGTGGTGCAGAAAAGGACAATGGAGGTTCAGTGCACATATGTGTTGATATGCAGCAGGCCAGCAAAGCAATCAAAAGGGAAAGAAATTCAGGTCCACAGATTGGGGACATGATTACGCAGCTGAATGGTACCAAAGTTTTCTCCCGCCTTGATTTGAACAAAGGCTACCATCAACTTGAACTGGAAGAACACTGTGGGTACATTACAACTTTTTCAACTCATGTTAGTTTGTTCAGATATAAAAGACTCAGTTTTGGTGTGTCGTCAGCTGAGGAAATCTTTCAAGATGTCATTCGTCGAAAAATTAAGGCTCCCTGTTTTCCGTTTTTACAGATTTATACAGATAAATACAGACAGAAAACAATGTGTTTTCTGTCTGCATTTATTTCTAAAAGTGGATAAATACAGAAAGTTGTGCTTCTTTTAAGTGACTCTCTGTGCTGTCTTTCATGAATTATAGGCCAGCAGCTGAGGAGATGAACAGCATGGGAAATTTAAAAACAGGATGAACTTTCTTTAAATAACAGCATATTTCAACATACATTTATGGTATAATGCTAGATTTTACCAGTGGATGTATCGTTGTGTAATATTTGGCCGCTTAAATAGTTAAAACACAACAGACATCAAAGTATGAGTGCACGTCTGTCAGTTAAATAGATATGGAAATGTACAGTTTTACAACTTCCTTTATATGCAAAACGCAAAATAAATGTGGATAAATACAGATAAAATGGGCAAAAAATAAATATGGATAAATACAGACGGAAATGGTAAAAAAATAAATACCATAAAACCGGGAGCCCTACGAATAATACAGCCTGTCACACCTGCTTTTAACTACAGTGATGATATATTGGTGTTTGGGGCTACACGAAAAGAACATGATGAAGCACTCGCACAAGTATGACGTCTGCTTGCTGATGCAGATCTCACACTAAATGCAGAGAAGTGCGAGTTTCACAAAAACAGTCTTAAATTCTTTGGGGATAGTTTCTCTGAAAAGGGGATGACTCCTGACCCCGAAAAGGTACAAGCTTTGTCGTCTACTTGCCTTCCAGAAGATGTGACCATGCTGCGATCCTTCTTAGGCATGGCCAACTACTGCTCCAGGTACATTCGTGATTTTGCTACTGTGAGTGCCCCTCTAAGAGAAATAACAGAGTGAGATATTATGCTTGAATAGTCATCTAAATGTGAATGAAGTTTCAAGCACATAAAGCACACAATTGAAAATGCAACTGAATTAGCTTAACTTGATCTGTAATTGTATACAGAAATTGTGGTAGATGAAATTCCAGTGTGGTTGGGTGCAATCCTTGCCCAACACAATAGACAGCCCGATCCTCAGAGACACATTGTGACCTATGCTAGCTGGAGTTTATCTCAGACCGAGTGTGCTTACTCTCAATCTGAGAAAGAAAGATTAGCTGTAGTATGAGCATGTGAACACTTCCATGTGTTTTGGCATGGGAAGTGTTTCACCCTTGTCACGGATCATCAGGCATTGCTCGCCATTTTTGGAAAGCCAGGATGCCCCCTCGCATCAAGAGATGGGAATTGCACCTGCAAGAGTATGATTTCACTGTTGTGCACAAGCCATTGGAAGGATCAAAACCCCGCAGACTACTGCCACGTCATAGTACAACATCCAAAGCGGCTGAGGCCTACACAATTTCAAAGTATAGTCAAGTGCGCCTGCAACTCTTTCTATTGAACAGATTTTGGCAGCTACAAGTACTGATAGAGACATGCTCAAACTTAAGGAAATAATTGCGACGCAGTCATGGAGGAAACAGACTCGACCTCTTAACGATGACTTTGAGTACCAGAAATTCAAGCATGTTCAGGAAGAACTTTCTGTTACCCATGATGTTGTTATCCTGAGTGGGGCAAGAACAGTTAACCCTGAAAGCCTGAGGCAACAAGTTATTGAATTGGCACACGAAGGACATCGTGGCATTGTGGCTACTAAAAGTCTTCAGAGATCAAGTATGGTTCCTGCACCTTGATGATTGACTAGAAAGTGAACTGAAGGCTTGTCATCTGTGCAGCCGTCTGTCTCCCAAAACAGCATAGCACCCGCTGAATATGTCCAATCTGCCTAAACAGGCCTGGGAGTGAATTGTGATTGACTTCTTCAGACCCCTCAATAATGCACATCATCTCATGGTAGTTGTCGATGAGTACTAACATTTTTCTCTAGTGGAAGACTTCTCATCAACCACACATGACAAAGTTATCGAGAGCCTGGATGAAATTTTCGCAGCCTGAGGTGTTCTTTCCATTCTCAAACCTGACAGCGGTCTACCTTTCAACAGCAGAGAATTCAAGCAGCTTCTGAATAATTTTAGCATCAAACATCAGAAAAGTACACGTTGCTGGCCTCAGGCAAACAGCGCTGTCGAGCGATTTATGAGTTCATTTAAAGGGTGGTTCAGCATGCTGCCCTGAAAGGAATAAACCTCGAGTCAAATTTACACCCAGCCCTCCGTGCCTACCGTTTCACTTCTCATTCCATGACTGGAGAAAGTCCGGCTACTTTGCTGTTCAGGAGAGCTCTTGGAACAAAGATACCACAATGGACCACCAGTTGGTCAATAGACCCTTATGAGATTCGTGTCACTGACACCTCTCACAAATGCAAAATGAAGGCTTATGCCGATAAGCGCTGAGGCGTTCGAGACATGGTCTTCGAGGAAGTAGACCGAGTTCTTGTCAAGCAAAAGTGGACGCGCAAGACTGACGCTTCATTTGATGCTGAACCGCTAAGAGTTGTGGCGAGCAAGACATCGGGTAACTGCCCAATGACCTGGAAAGTTTATAACCAGAGACTCATTGTACTTCAAGCATTTACCTCGATGTTTGTCAGCTCCAGATCTCATGAGTGAGGCAAGTCCACCTGAGGGCCCAAATCAAGCATCCATCTCTTTTCCAGCGATGCCAGTGAAGGCGCCCCTCCTCTACCTCATACAACTAGATCTGGAAGACTGGTGCGAGCACAGCGACGACTCATCAAGGAGTTGTAATGTTTATTTTAGTATATATGTGTTCATACTTTTTATTTAACAAAGGGGGAGAAGTTGTGTCTTGGGTGTGTATATGTGAGGCCTCTAGTGGTCCTCGACGGATTTCTTATGTAATCGGTTGGGTGTGACTGGGTGTAGTGAATAAAGTTGGTGACGCAGTGTGTTCAGTTAACGGTTGCATGCTGAAGAATAAAGACGTGCAAACCAGAGCTCCATGTGTGGCGTTGTCTGTTACCTGCTCCGGGGCTGGGGAGGACGCTATAGACACCTGTGCAGGTCATTCTGGTGCACCTGTTGTAAAGTTGGGGGCTTCTCCCTTGCCTCTTACACTTTTCCCTGCATTTCATGACATTTGAATGCTACTTTCGCCAAAATATAACCAAAATATTGATGCATCCTCCCAAGTACCTCTCCACTGTAAACGTCTTACGGTTAGAGAAAGGCTTTGGGACATTTTTCTTCAAAGCATTCTCTTGGAATTATAGTGTTCACAGAATCTGTTTCCACTAAAAGTGTTTGTTTTATCATTCATTATAAAATAAACTTTGGATTGTCCCTTCTTCCTCGTACTCTTTTTCCAATTTCTTACACATTTCTTCCCATTACTTTTTTTTCCCCAGTTTCCTCTATCACACCAGACACTTTACTCTTGCCTACTTCCCAACATATCCTGGCAAAATAACCTGCCTGCCACATTTGTAATGGAATATAAAATTAGAAGGTAAAACTATTCTAGGGATAGGGAGAGAAGATGAGTCTTAAGCTGTTTCCTGAAGGGCAGGAGAGAGTGGGTTCTAATCCTAAAAGGAAGACTTTCAGCCCTGGTGGTGGAGGGTTTTTGGGTGATGGATGTTCTGAACCTGGGGCCCTCAGGCCTCAACACATTTCAGCCTCATAGGTTTCTATGATCTCTGCAAGTGGACGACAGAGCAGCGATGCGAGGATGGCTGTTCATGTGTATTACCTTATAGGCAATGCATCATAGCTTGAAGGTGATCCAAACATTTAATTGCTGCCAATGAAGCTCCAGGAAATGGAAGCGATAGAGTGGTTTTATGGCTGAAGTAATCAATATGTCTGCAGGTTGTAAAATGGCTTTTGGCAGACCCAGGAAAAGACTGAGAAAGCCTGGCTAGGATAGCATTGCTGAAACAGAGTCTGAGAATGACCAGCGTGTCAACTGCTATTTTCAGTTGCTCCTTAGAAATGAGTTGTGTACCTTTTTCTTAGGGAATGAAGTAATTAAGCTCTTGCCACGTTGTGGGTGTATGGTGTAAGTGACAACGAGGGTTCCTGAAAGAAGCCTGTGAATTTCACAGTTGTTGATATAAACATGGAAACAAACCAAGTATGAATTGTGTTCAGTAAAGGATTCTCTTTTGCTGCTGTCCTCAGCCACGGGTTATACCTCTCAAGCAACATCACAAAATAAAATGATGGACAGAGTGTTGAAACACTCATCCCGAGTCACAGATCTGGGTTTAATCCATCGTTATTTTACTCGCCTCGTGACCTCAGTTTGGACCCAGCCATATGCAAATCAGTCTTGACCCTGCTCCCCATGGAAACAGTCCAACCCAACTGCCAAGCCAGGTCCTCCTTGGACTGGAAACAAGCATCCTGGGACCGGTTTCGGGGGTATCACCCCTAATCAGCCAGGCTAGCTTGAATCCAGTGGCATAGCAAGCAAGGGACCCACGTCTGGGCATACCCTTAGCCACTTAGGGTGCACATAGCAACATCACAAAATAAAGTGATAGACGGAGTGTTGAAACTTTTCAAACACTCGCCCCCAGTCACAGATCTGGGTTTAATCCATCGTTATTTTGTGCTCCGCGTCACCCCAGTTTGTACCCCCTCATATGCAAGTCAGTCTTGACTCTGTGCCTCATGGGAACAGTCCCGCCCGAACTGCCAAGCCAGCTCCTCCCTAGACCAGAAACACGCATCCTGGGACCGGTTTCGGGGTATACCTCTCCCAATCCTCTTAGCTACATTTTTAGTGTCAATGTGCAGAGCAGGTCTTCTTGATGGACTTCTTTATTCGCAGATTTGGTCTTTTGCTTCTAGTAGCAATTCCAGGCTACAGATTTGAACTGCATGTCGGATATCACTGCCAAAGCAAATACTCCTTTGAAGGAAAAAACTGGATTGCAGAGAAAACCCTTCGAAAGGTCCAGGCCAAAGGACATGGACGAGCAATAGGAGTTCAGAGATGAAGTGAAGTGAAGTGTAGAGTCAAGCTGGAGCACAGAGTCGCGTAGGAAAAAAGAATTTCCAAACTGGAACCGTGAGTGAGCAACTTGTACAGAGAAAAGTTGGGATGGATCTAGGCCAAGTCCAGATCTCCTTAAATACCTACTGGACAGGAAGTGATCCCAGCAGGCACAGGAAGTGAGCACCACCATATTCTCTTGGGGAAAAGGCTATTAGAAAATCTATCCAGAAAATGAGATTCCCAACTGAGAAAACTAGGACTGGTTTGCTGAAGAATATTGCCAGTATAAAAGAGAAAAAAAACAAATTTTAGATGCATTCGATGTTACAGAAACTTTGCATGTATCAATCAGCAAGATTATGAGGCGCCGAATACTATAAAGTTGTGCTGAATAATGCTTAGCGTGAGGAAGCCAATTCATGCCATCCTTAATAATGATAATAATTCCACATTTGTAAAGTGCAAACTTATCATCCCTAGGGGTATCCAGGCACTGGGGAGCTGTCAGGGAGATTAAATGAGCTATTGCCCAGAGCCACATGATGCTGAGCTGAGCTGCCGCTGGCGCCGGGATTTGAACCATGAGCCTCGTGCTCTGGAGTCAGCCGCTCTGGTCGCTGCGCCACACCTCTCTCCTACACGACAGCAATGCAGTGTGAACAATGAACATCAAGTCTTTCCTTACCACGTGGCGTCTGGGCCAGTGGCAATTCGATCGTAAGATCTGCAAAGGGAAGGTCCTTTCCTGAAAGTCCAACTCTGTTTTGAGGATTGAAGATCAATTAAGGTTGCTAATGTTAACAATCAGATGTCAAAATATGTAAAGCATTATTAAATCAAAGGAACTTAAGTATCCAAGATACCTGGGCTTTGTCAATGATTTTGATCCACAACCTATGGTGACATCAGTGAATGCATTTGACTTACTAATAAAGGGAAAAATATACAGGGGTCGATTCACAGAACTAATCTGAGACAAAATCCTAAACTTACTACTTTTGGTGTTCACAGAAGGCACTTACGATTTTTGGTATTCACAGAATGCACTTACGACTCCTAACTTTACGTCCGCACTCGGGCCGGAATTTCTGCTCCCGGACCGTACTCTCCGCACCCGGACCGTACTCTCCGCACCCGGACCGTACTCTCCGGCTGGGGCCAAATAAAGTGTAATCAATGGGCCGGATTGCAATTTTTACAAAAAGGAACTTTAGGAATGTGTGATAAATGGTAGAGGAGGTCATGAAAAACAGTTTGGGCAGGGAAAATTGTATGGCCAGACACTACATCATAACCCAGAAACGTTTTCTCCTTTGCATCATAGTATATGCAGTGCACAATTTGTGCTCCCCTTAGTGTTGACTGCACAGCATAAGTGTATGGGTACTGCCTGAGTGAATGGATGAGTGCATGAGTAGTGCCTGAGGGGAAGGTTTGGTGAAAGGGTAATCTCTGGGTCATTTGATGAGTGCAAGTATGAGTGCAAGAGTAATGCCTGGGTCATTGGATGAGTGCATGGGTAGTGCCTGAGTGAATGAATGAGTACATGGGTACTGCCTAAGTGAATGCTAGAGTGCAAGAGTAGTGCCTGTCTGATTCCATGAGTGCATGGGTAGTACCTCAGTGATTGGATGAGTGTATGGGTAATGCCTGACTGGAAGAATGGGTTAATGCATGGGTCATTGGATGAGTGCATGGTTAGCGCCTCAGTGAATGGTTGAGTGGAAGAATAATGCCATGGGCAGTATCTGGGTGATTGCATAAGTGCAGGGGTACTGTCTGAGTGATTGGATGAGTGCATAGGTAGTCCCTGAGTGACTTTATTAGTGCATGGCTAATGTCTGGTTGCTTAGATTTGTACATGGGTATTGCCTGAGTAAAAGGAAGACTGCAACAGAAATGCCTGGGTCATTGGATGAGTGCATGGGTAGTGCATCACTGAGTGAAGGAGTGCAGAAGGAGTATTAGAGGTGAATGAATGAGTTCAACAGTAGTGCCTGAGTGATTGCATGAGTACATGGATAGAGCATTGGTAATTGCATAAGTGCAGGGGTAGTGTCTCGGTGACTGCATGAGTGCATGGGTTTTGCCTCTGTGAAATGAAAAATGCAAGGATAATGCCTGCGTTATCCTATTAGTGCCAAAGTTGTGCTACACAGATTAGATGACAGCATGGATAGTGTTTGTGTGAAAGGATCACTACCTGGCTGATGACATCAGCAACATAATGAAAGTTTTTAAATAGTGAAAAGGATCAACATTATTTTTAATAGAAATAAATAACATAACAGTGTTGACTGCACAGTCAAAGTGAGGGGAGCGCAAATTGTGCGCTGCATGTACCATGATGCAAAGGAGAAAACTTTTCTGGGTTATGATGTAGTGTCTAATGTCCTAATGTTCCTTTTTGTAAAAATTGCAATCCGGCCCATTGATTACACTTTATCCGGCCCCAGCTGGAGATTACGGCTCGAGCCGGAGAGTACGGTACGGGTGCGGAGAGTACGCTCCGGGTGCAGAAATTCCATCCCGAGTGCGGACGTAAAGTTAGGAGTCGTAAGTGCATTCTGTGAATACCAAAAATCGTAAGTGCCTTCTGTGAATACCAAAAGTAGTAAGTTTAGGATTTTGTCTCCGATTAGCTCTGTGAATCGGCCCCATAGTAGTCATTTTTTGAAAAACATTATGATGTACCACCAGATAGGGGACATGTGATAAAATGAATAGTGTTTATTGACAATTGGTGAGATAGGGACGTTTGATATTTATTTATGGAAATCCATAGTTTAATAGTCCCTGTTCCACAATGTAAAGACACTTCTTTCTGAAGAGGACTTACAAATGACTATCGAGGTGTGGATCCTGTGTCACCTTTGCAGAGGTAACGCCTTAACTGGCATCCAATATCCCATCTGACCCTCCAGAAAAACGCACTCATGCTGCGGAGGATCGCGGCAAAGTTCTTCTGAACTTTTATAGCATAACTCCTTCTCTCATTGAGACCCACTGGTTCCTCATTCCAGCCTGTATCATCTTCAAGACCTGTTGCATTCTCTTCAATCTAGTAGACGAGACCACCTCACATGACCCGGTGCCTAAGATAAGTATGAAAGAAATGGAGTAACAGGACCTCCTTATGAGGACGTGCTGGAAGGAGAAGATGAGGTGCCAGGGCTTCTGCGGCCACATTGCAAGGTGTGGAGCTCCACCCCAGTCGGATTCTAACCAGTTCCATCTCCCCGTCACTAAAGAAAAGAACCAAAGAGGTTTTAAGGCAGCACCTGGTCACTCTGGACCAGATTTATCATTCTTTCACGCAGCAAGCCTCGCTGCTGCATGAAAGGGAAAGGGCAGGAATGCGCTGTATTTACCATTATTCAGCGCGATCCTGTCCTTTCCTAGTGCTGGTGCACGGTTGGCTCACTAGCGCCAACGCAGGCACCCTTGCGTCATGGTGCAAGGGTGCCTGCAATGCAGGCAGGATTGTTTTTGTGTAGGATGGGACACCTTCCTGCACAAACACAGTCCTGAGAGGCATGTTCCTCTTTCTCAGTGTGCTTCAGCAAAAACAAAGAGAAATAAAGATATTTCTCCTCGTTACTCCTCACCTGGGGAGGCGTAGCATTTTGGGGAATTCCCATGGCTACCACAAATGGTAAATCTGGGAATGTGCCAAAATCCATGGGCATAGGCGTTCCATGCGTGGGAACACTGACGCTCCACCCATGGAACGCCTCCCTGCTTCAGAGTAATGCAAGGCAGCGATTTGCGCTGCCTTGTGTTATTCTAGATTTATCAAGCCATGCAAGGCCACACAATTTGCACTTAGGTTTTGCGTCACGCTTGCACCCCCTTGCGTGGTGCAAAGGCGACGCAAAACCTTGATTAAACTGGCCCTCTGTATCTTGTCTGTAACTAGACTCTTAATAAGATGCCCTCTCTTGGGTCCTTGCTCCTCCCAAGAACCCCACTTCCCCCCTCTCACTTCTTTCCCCCCCCCCCAACTTCACTCACTGTCCCACGTCGTCCTCTCTTCACTTTACCTCTCTGTTGCACTCTGTCTTCCAGTCTCACCCATCACCCATCCCTCATGCTTTGTGTCCAACCATCTTGTACAGCACGCCGTTGATCTGTGGCTAGGTTTGTGGATCATAATTCAACATGTGCAGAGTCATACAAACATACATACATTAATACTTCATATTCTAGCAACCTACAACCAGCAGGATCTGTTTCCATCATGCCTTTGGCTCGGGGTGGGTGGAACTCGCGGAGTTTTACTCCGTGGAATTCCGCAGAGTTACATAAAAACTCTGCGAGAATCCACGGTGTTCCACGGATGGGCGGAATTCTGCATGTCGCGCTGTTCGCACTGATTTTTAGTGCCGGTAGCTTGTTCTGTACTGAAAAATCAGTGCGAATGGCACCACGTGGCGTGCCAGAAGGTGATCCTTCTCATGTTGATTTTGCTGCCGCTCTAGTGCATTTTTTACTCAAGCAGAAGCTTTTTGACAGTGAACGGTCAGGACCGCCTGTGTTGGGGAAATCTCGCTGGGTACCTTCCTAGCGACCATAAATTGCGCTAGGGGACGCCAAATCTCACTCGCACTTGCCAGCTTACCGTTGGCAAGTTGCACACAAGAAAAAACTTTGCCACACTGCGGTTAGCGGAATTTGGCCAGAACTCCAAATTCCACCAATGGCAAAGCGGAATTTATCGCCCACCATTAGGAGTCTGTGTTATTGCGGTTGCATTTGCTATCTACAGATTTTTGGTTGTGTTCCTTCTGCTTCATGATTGCTTTGTTTGGTTCGCCTCCTATCTTTGCCATCTGGATTAAACACCATCCAGACAGTTGGCAGCACTCCTGCATTTTAGATCTGCCAAGGCGTGTTACCTTTCCCAATAGTCAGTGAAGGAACTGGGTGTCCACTTCTTGATACATATTTTTCTGACATACATTCGCCCTTTGTTAATTAATAGCTGCATGATCATTTACATGTTTTAATTGGTTTCATTTCCTTCTTTCCTCATGGACCTTCTGGATTTCATCGTCCTGCCTGTTCTCTTTTTTGTATGTTTGTAGTAACCTTATTTTAAATTGTACCATAACAGTACATGTTGCTTTGCTTTGCTGGACGCGCGTTATGAAAGTAGCATAAACAAATACATGAATAATTTGCAGGAGCTCATAATAAAACCCTGGAACATTCAAATCAAGGCAATTAACTAAATCGCTGAAGTGAACAAATGAAATTTATTAGCAACGCAGTCACTGAGCAATGAATTTATTTTTAATCATCTTTAATCAATCAATCATGTCACTTATAAAGCGCACTACATACCCGCGAGGGTCTCAAGGCGCTGGGGGAAGAGGGGGGTGGTGCTGCTACTGATCGAAGAGCCAGGTCTTGAGGAGTCTTTTGAAGGCCAGTAGGTCTTGGGTCTGTCGGAGGTTGGTGGGGAGGGTGTTCCAGGTCTTGGCGGCGAGGTGGGAGAAGGATCTGCCGCCGGCGGTCGTTTTCCGGATGCGGGGGACTGTGGCGAGGGCGAGGCTGGTCGAGCGGAGCTGGCGGGTGGGGGTGTAGAAGCTAAGTCGTCTGTTGAGGTAGGCTGGTCCGGAGTTGTGGAGTGCTTTGTGTGCGTGGGTGAGGAGCTTGAAGGTTATCCTCTTGTTGACAGGGAGCCAGTGCAGGTCTCTCAGGTGGGGTGTGATGTGGCTGCGTCGGGGGATGTCGAGGATAAGACGTGCAGAGGCGTTCTGGATGCGTTGCAGCCGTCTCAGGAGCTTAGCCGTCGTTCCTGCGTAGAGGGCGTTTCCGTAGTCCAGCCTGCTGGTGACGAGGGCCTGGGTGACTGTTTTTCTTGTTTCGGTGGGGATCCACTTGAAGATCCTGCGGAGCATTCGGAGGATGTTGAAGCAGGATGAGGAAACGGCGTTGACCTGCTTAGTCATGGAGAGGGTGGGGTCGAGGATGACCCCTAGGTTGCGTACGTGGTCGGTGGGTGGCGGGGCTGTTCCCAGTGATGTTGGCCACCAGGAGTCGTCCCAGGCTGAAGGGTTGGAACCAAGGATGAGGACCTCCGTTTTGTCCGAGTTCAGCTTCAGGCGGCTGGTCCTCATCCATTCGGCGACGGCCTTCATTCCTTCGTGGAGGTGGGCTTTGGCGGTGTGAGGGTCTTTGGTGAGGGAGAGGATCAGCTGGGTGTCGTCGGCGTAGGAGATGATGTTGAGGTTGTGCTGTCGGGCGACGTGGGCGAGGGGTGCCATGTAGATGTTGAACAGCGTTGGGCTGAGGGAGGAGCCTTGGGGTACGCCGCAGATGATCTTGGTGGCCTTGGATCGGAAGGGGGCGAGGCGGACGCTTTGTGTTCTGCCGGAAAGGAAGGATGTGGTCCAGTCCAGGGCCTTCTCTTGGATCCCGGCGTCGTGAAGGCGTGTTCGTAGTGTGTGGTGGCAGACCGTGTCGAAGGCGGCTGATAGGTCCAGGAGGATGAGGGCTGCTGTTTCTCCGTTGTCTAGCAGGGTCCTGATGTCATCGGTGGCGGCGATGAGGGCGGTTTCGGTGCTGTGGTTGCTGCGGAAGCCGGACTGGGAAGGGTCCAGGATGTTGTTCTCCTCGAGGTAGCGGGTCAGTTGTTTGTTGACGATTTTCTCGGTGACCTTCGCGGGGAACGGAAGCAGAGAGATGGGTCGGAAGTTCTTGAGGTCCTTGGGGTCTGCCTTGGGTTTCTTGAGTAAGGCGGTGATCTCGGCGTGCTTCCAGCTTTCCGGGAAGGTTGCTGTCTCGAAGGAGATGTTGATTATTTTCCGGAGATGGGGCGCGATGGCTGTACTGGCTTTGTTGAAGATGTGGTGAGGGCACGGGTCTAGCGGTGAACCGGAGTGGATGGTGTTCATGATCTCGCTGGTGTCCTCGTCGTTGATGTTGGTCCAGGAGAGCAGGCGGTTGGTGGTTGTGGGGGCAGTGGTCTCGGTGGTTGCCGGGGTGGTCGTGGTGTTGAAGCTGTCGTGGATGTCGGCGATTTTGCGGTGGAAGGTGGTGGCCAGTGAGTCGCACAGGTCTTGCGACGGCTGGATGTCGTTGGTGTTGGAGCTGGGGTTGGAGAGTTCCTTCACGATGTTGAAGAGCTCTTTGCTGTTGTGTGCGTTGTTGTCTAGGCGGTCTTTGAGTGAGGCCCTTTTGGCGGATCTGATGAGGTGATGGTGATTGCGGGTGGCGCTCTTGTGGGCGGCGTAGCTGTCCGCTGTCCGTTCGTGGAGCCAGATCTTCTCCAGTTTTCAGCATGTTCGTTTGGAGGCCTGGAGGTCTTCGGTGAACCAGGTGGCTTTCTTGCTGGTGTGGCTGTTGGGCGGATTCTTGAGCGGGCGAGGGTGTTGGCGCAGTCGACGATCCACTGTCTGAGGTTGCGGGCGGCGGTGTCGGGGTCGGAGGGTTCGGCGGGTGGGCTCAGGGCGAGGGTTGTGGTTAGCTGGTCTTCCGTGACTCTGCTCCAGCAGCGGCGAGGCATTTGTTCGGTGCGGTGGTGCGTGGTGGGCTTCCTGTAGGTGAAGTGGATGCAGTGGTGGTCAGTCCAGTGGGGTTCGGAGGTGTGGTTGAAGGAGACGTGTGGGCTTGCGGAAAAGATGGAGTCTAGCGTGTGGCCGGCGGCGTGGGTGGGTGTAGTCACGAGCTGTCTGAGTCCGAGGGTGGCGAGGTTGTCGATCAGGGTGGTGGAGTTGGTGTCCTTGTTGTTCTCGAGGTGGAAGTTCAGGTTCCCGAGGAGGATGTAGTCCGTGGAGGCGATGGCGTGTGTGCTGACGAAGTCAGCGATGGAATCGCTGAACTGTGGTCGGGGTCCGGGGGGTCTGTAGATGAGGGTTCCTCTGAGGGTGGTGTTGGGATCGGTGTGGATCTGGAAGTGCATGTGTTCGGCGGTGCTGAGGGTGTCGTCGGTGTTGGTTGAGACTCTGAGGGTGTTCCTGTGGACGATGGCGATGCCTCCTCCGACTCCGTTGGTGCGGTCCCTGCGGGTGATCTTGTATCCGTCCGGGATGGCAATGGCGATGTCGGGGGCTGAAGCGGGATTCAGCCAGGTCTCCGTCAGGAATGCGACGTCTGGGGAGGTTGAGTCGAGAAGGTCCCAGAGTTCGATGGCGTGTTTGCGGGCGGAGCGGGTGTTGAGGAGGATGCATCTGAGGTAGTTGGGTTCTTTCCTGGGCGGTGGTTTGGCGGGGCGGGTGCTGGCGAAGCTGCAGTTCCGGCAGGTGAAGGGCCCTTGGGTGCGCTTCGGGGTGGCCTGGTAGCAGGCGTGATCTTTTCCGGGGTTGAGTGCGTGGAGGGTGCTGGCGTCGTATCGGCGTCTGTTGATGTGGCGGGCGCGGGCGATGCCCGGACCAGGGGGTCTGGCGCTGGGCGCGGCCACGGCGCGGATGGGTGCAGACAGGCTTGCCTTAGGCGCGCCTATGGCGCGCCAGCGGCGCGGCCGCGCAGCGGCCGCCATAAATGGGGAGGGGGGAGGGAGGAGCAGGGAATGGGGCAGCGAATGGGCAGTGAGGGGCGGGGCCGCAGGCGCAGCGGCGGGAAACAGGCACAGAAAGGAAAAACGATCACAATCAGGGGCAGCAAGGGGGCACAGAAAGGAAAAAACGAGCACAATCAGGGGCAGCAAGGGGGCACAGAAAGGAAAAACGATCACAATCAGGGGCAACAAGGGGGCACAGAAAGGAAAAACTATCACAATCAGGGGCAGCAAGGGGGCACAGAAAGGAAAAAACGAGCACAATCAGGGGCAGCAAGGGGGCACAGAAAGGAAAAAACGAGCACAATCAGGGGCAGCAAGGGGGCACAGAAAGGAAAAAACGATCACAATCAGGGGCAGCAAGGGGGCACAGAAAGGAAAAAACGAGCACAATCAGGGGCAGCAAGGGGGCACAGAAAGGAAAAAACGAGCACAATCAGGGGCAGCAAGGGGGCACAGAAAGGAAAAAACGATCACAATCAGGGGCAGCAAGGGGGCACAGAAAGGAAAAAACGATCACAATCAGGGGCAGCAAGGGGGGCACAGAAAGGAAAAAACGATCACAATCAGGGGCAGCAAGGGGGGCACAGAAAGGAAAAAACGATCACAATCAGGGGCAGCAAGGGGGCACAGAAAGGAAAAAACGAGCACAATCAGGGGCAGCAAGGGGGCACAGAAAGGAAAAAACGAGCACAATCAGGGGCAGCAAGGGGGCACAGAAAGGAAAAACGATCACAATCAGGGGCAGCAAGGGGGCACAGAAAGGAAACAACGAGCACAATCAGGGGCAGCAAGGGGGGCACAGAAAGGAAAAAACGATCACAATCAGGGGCAGCAAGGGGGCACAGAAAGGAAAAAACGAGCACAATCAGGGGCAGCAAGGGGGCACAGAAAGGAAAAAACGAGCACAATCGGGCAGCAAGGGGGCACAGAAAGGAAAAAACGAGCACAATCAGGGGCAGCAGCAGGGCACACAGACGGAGCTGTGTGGTGGGGGAGCGACCTACCAGTCAAGGTCAGGGGTCATAGCAAATTATGTAAAATAAGTTTGAAACCTCAGCAGTTGGGCCATCAGCCATTGCATTTATCGCATTCACAGTTGTGGCGGGCGTGGCCTGCAACTATACAGAAATAGCAAAAAGATCTTCCCTCCTGTTTATTCACTTGTTCCAAAGGGTCTTTCTTTGCAGGTTTTCCTCAGTTGAAATATATGCAAGTCTGTGCATTATTTGAGTGCTCTATAGAATTGAGTCAAACTACCTTTTAATAGCATTTTCAAAACCTAAACAACACTAAGAGCAGACGAGCCAACTCACACGGCGCCGCGTGTATCACACGATATAGGCTCTCGTCACACAGTCTCCCGTTGAACAGCCAACATCACACAGTGGCAAAAAGTGAGCTGGGAGTCCCCAGAGAGTGTATTTCCAATTGTGCTTGAAGGCTCTCGGCAGCTGAGGTCCATCAGGGGGTCCTACCACCTCCCCAAAACGTCGGTGACAGCCTCAGAAGCATTTCGTGTTTGTTCGGGATATGGTCTACTTGAGCAGGGTTGAGCTTTTCAGCCCCGCCCCCCCCATCCATGATTTGCCAGCTGGTGAGGGGCATAAAAGCCCTGCCCTCCACTCCAATTCCCTCCCTTCCAAGCCCCTTCCCTTCAAGGCTCTGCCCCCTCTCACTCGGTAAAATTATTTTGAAAGTTGTCTGGTCTGTAGGCGCTTTAGTCACAAAGCCATTTGTAAGTATGACTTACACACACAAAAGATTGGATTTAAGAGTATTCACAAAAGGCGACCTTGCATTCGTACTTTTACCCATGCACAATTTTTCCACGATTGCATATTACTGGTCGTGAATAAAACCCATTCAAGGGTGGGGGGAGTATGCACTCCACAGTGTAGTTTCCTTGGGAAGTTTAGGAATTCCCATAAACTCCTCTCCAATCCCCTTCCCACCATGGAAACGGTCAGAGATGTAGTAAATCCCTGTCTAGGGAGGGAATGGGAAAGAACACCCTCAAAACTTGCGGAGTTACCGGTAAAGGGGTCTCCTCATGGAGAAAAATATTTGTGCGATGATTAAAAAAAAATAAGAAAATTGGGCAACTGCACAAAACTGCTGATATTCTATTGTGCTTAAATATACAGTGTGCTCAGTTATGCTGGGGGTGAGTGTCTGAACTGAGGTGGCGAAGTGAGCTAAAGAATGATGATGGATTCAACCCAGATCTGTGACTGGGGGTGAGTGTCTGAAAGGTTTCAGCGCTCCACCCATCATCTCCTTGTGTTTGCTTTGTTCGCCCTAAGTTGGCAGGGTATGCCCAGATGTGGGTCCCTTGCTCACTTTGCCACTGGATTCAAGCTAGCCTGGCTGATGAGGGGTGTTACCCCGAAACTGGTCCCAGGATGCTTGTTTCCGGTTCAGGGAGGACCTGGCTTGGTAGTTCGGGCTGGACTGTTCCCATAAGGCACAGGGTCAAGACTGATTTGCATAATGCTGGGTCTGAACTGAGGTGGCGAAGTGAGCTAAAGAATGATGATGGATTCAACCTAGATCTGTGACTGGGGGTGAGTGTCTGAAAAGTTTCAGTGCTCCGTCCATCATCTCCTTGTGTTGGCATACGTGCCTCGGCGCAGAAGTGCCTCGGTGCACGTGTAAAAGTTGCACCTCTGGAACTGAGAGTTGTTGAATTCCTGAAATTGGTAAATTTACGCCCAAATGAGATTAGAGACCTACAGCAGCAGATTTATGACTTTCTGTGTGAATCGGCCCATGAATTGTTCATGCTATATTGGAATACACTTTTCATTAAGCATGTTTTTACAACACTCCATCATATAAGGAGGATATTTTTGATCTTTTATTTAATAACCAACCGGATGCGGTTTTCCTAACGGAAACTTGGCTCCATGACACTTCAGGGCCAGATGTGGCTGCGGCGCTCCCTACTAATTACTCAATCTTCAGGACAGGAAACAAAAACTCTATTGACTGCAATTGCGTTGATTTACCTGCTAATGATTGTGAAGCTTTGTTATTCAAACTTACACTCACACCTAGGTTCACCTTGTCTGGTACATTAGTCTATCGCCCTCCTGGTCCAGCTGGACCTTGGGCAGGATCCTTCTCGGATCTGATAACATTTCATGTTTTGAACTCTGCTAATTTCACCATTCTGGGTGACTTGAATCTGCACCTAGATGATCCAGCATGCACCAACAGCGCAGCGTTCATTGCCGATCTTGAAGCATTGAATATCCATCTTTGTAATTCAGGCCCTACTCATGTTGCTGGCCACCACTTACTTGATCCTGTTTTCTCCACTTTGTTGGATTTGGTCTGCCCTCCTGCTCTCCCTTTGTGTTGGTCTGACCACTTTTCGGTGTCATGTCTGCTTAAGATCGTAGCCGGCACCGTGGCAGTTACGGCCGGACCTAAACTTAAAGTCAGACAGTGGGCTAAACTCCATGTCGGTGCCTTAAATAAATCTTTAGATGATTCTAGACCATCTATACAAAAGCCTGCTATTTCTGACTTGAGTTATTTACAAAAGTGGATCTCTCATGCAGTAGACGTCTGCCTCCCTCTTTCCTATAAATCTTGAGGCCACCATCGGCTGCCTGCTCCCTGGTTTACAGAGAAACTGAAGATTGAGAAATCCAAGTGTAAAAATCTAGAAAGGAAATGGAGGAAACACTATAAGTCAGACGCTAAGATAGCCTATAAAAAGGCTCTAAGTGAGTATCATATGCTCTGTAAATCAGCTCACGCTGAGTTTGTTTCCTTTAAAATCTCTCAAGCTCAGCACTGTCCTAAAACCCTTTTTAAGGTAGTCAAAGAATTATCTGGCTCTAATACTCTGACTACCCCGAGTGCCTTAACTACTACGCAATGCGAGAATCTCGCTTTCTTCTTTGTGGAGAAAGTCGAGAAAATCTATTCTACTTTAACTTATGACAACCAGCTTGGCTCTCCACAGACTTCTGATACCACCGCTACTACTGTTAGTACGGAAGTATCTCGGTCTCAGGATAATGTTGAATCTAACATCAGGGTGGAAGCATGGCCTCTTTTAGAACCCTCTACTTTTAACAATCTTTTGGTTAGTATTAAACCCGTCTCTCCTAGAGATCTTCTTCCTATCTCCGTGGTGAAACAGCTTGAGGCACCTACGCTCCGGCTGATCATGGATCTTCTCAATGCCCCTTTAGAGAAAGGCTTTGTTCCTTCTGACTGGAAGCATGCCATGGTGCTCCCTCTCTTAAAGAAGCCTAATGCTGATCCTTCTATGCCATCTAATTTTCGTCCTATTTCTCTGCTTCCGGTCTTTTCTAAACTTCTTGAAAAGCATATTAACCTTCAGTTGACTTCTTTGGTGGAGTCTCTGAGATTCCTTCATCCTTCTCAGTCGGGTTTTAGAGCTGGTTTCTCCACTGAATCTGTTACTTGGGGTTACCGAAATGCTGAGATGGCATTTGGACCATGGGGATATGGTGGCTCTCATTTTACTTGATCTCAGTGCCGCCTTCGACACGTTGTCTCATACGGTCTTGTTAAGAGCCTTGCAGTCTTTAGGCCTTGGAGGCTCTGCCCTACAATGGTTCAGTTTGTTCCTGGCTGATCGAACTTTTCAGGTTTTCTCTACCTCGGCAAGCTCTAATATCCACTGCTCTCCTTATGAAGTCCCCCAGGGTTCTGTGTTGAGTCCTTTGTTGTTTAATATCTATGTGCGCCCATTGGCATATATTGCCGATGAGGTTGGGCTGTCCCTTTTTTCCTATGCAGATGACACGCAGATAATCTTTTCCCTTACTTCATCTAGGGGATCTGATTCTTCTGCTCTCTAGGTTGGTCTGAGCAAAATTGCATCTTGGATGCAGAATAACTTGCTCAGACTAAATGGAGAAAAAACTGAGGTTATGATTTTAGGAAAAGAACAAGATCTTTGGGGGCCGAAACACTGGCCTACCGAAATGGACTTGCTAACTCAGCCAGTACGTAAAGTTCGAAACCTGGGTATTATTATTGACGACCATCTGTCAATGAAGCAACAAATTACTAATGTGGCTGTGACATGCTTTACCATCCTGAGATGGTTGAGAAAAATGTTGTGGATGTTACCCCTCTCTGTTCAATGTACTGTGGTTCAAGCCCTGATTACGCCTAGGCTTGACTATGGTAACGTCCTATAGTTAGGTGCCAATAAAACTACAATACGTAGGCTGCAAGTGGTACAAAATGCAGCTGCAAGGCTGTTGTGTCGGGTTCCCAGGATGGTGTCTGCCACCGATTCTCTTCGCACACTACACTGGCTGAAAGTGGAGAACCGTATTAAATTTAAGGCCTTGAGCTTTGTTTAAAATTAAATCCGGAACAGCCCCGTAATATTTGCAATCGTTAATCCAGTTGTATATTCCTTCTCGTCATTTGCGCTCTGCTGGACAGTCTAAATTTGCTATTCCTAGAATTAGACTGACTAGGATGGGCGGTAGGTCCTTTTCCTTCCTGGGCCCCTCCCTTTGGAATTCTCTTCCGATCTCTATACGGGAGGAAACTGTCCTTACTAGTTTTCGTAGGCAAGTGAAGACCTGGTTGTTCAATCAGTAATCTACTTCCTTTTCTCTGCTCACTCTACCTGCCGGCGCCGGGAAACCCCTCGGGGTAGCTGTGCACCTTATAAATTTAAATAATAATAATATTCACTGGTTGGGATCTAACTAGCTGGCTCGTTTGATTAATACCTCGTTTCCTTTCCTATTTTAAAGAGGACTATTGACCATACTGTAGAACATCACTGTACACATCTCTTGTGGTTCCATTTCCTACTTCAACCCTACTTCAGTGTAAACCATAATTACTTTAGATTCGCACCACCTTCATCCAATAGAGTTCCTCCATGCCTTTTTGACTTCCTGCACACCAGTGCCACTGTGCCCTAACTGGTTCCCTGGCAGACTAGAACAGGGGCCTACACAAAAGACCTTGCAGAGTATAGGGTTCATAGATTTGTGTGGAAGGGCACCAGGAAGCCCTGCCAGACGTATCTGGAAAGATTCAAGGGCCATTGCTATTGCACAGGTTGTATGACGGAACAACGCAGGGAAATACTTTGCATGCCTTTACAATGCATTTTTTTAGAGCGCATAAGCTTTTCCAACACATGCCATTACCATGTTTTGTTTATATATATTTATATATATATTAGAAAATGCATTTGTGGAGGGAGTCCCCCCCTCACCCTCCAAATTACCTAAAATGTGTGGTAAAGGCATGAGTTGTAAAGGCATATACGTGGTAAAAACATATGTGGTAAAGGCACAACGTGGTAAAAACCTTGTTATAAAGGCTGTTTCCCATTGCAAATAGGTGCACCTCACATCCAGATACTTAATTTAAGCAACCGGAAGCAATTTCGACAAGAAATGCTGCAACATAGCAACAATATGACAGTACATAAGTTTAAAAACAGTTTGGGTGATAAAAATATAGGATTTTTCATGGGTATGATGCAATGTGAATAATGATTGAGGCACAATACAGAGACATTACCGAAAAGGCTGTCATTTGTACATAATACGCTCATGTTTACATTAATGCAGAAAGGGCGACTGAGAAAAACAGGAGCGGTAGATATGTGAATTAATTGTAGCTGTGTTCCAGGTGTAGAAGGTGCCCTTCAGAACCGGTCCCACTAGTATGGACTGAGTAGATGAAAAAAGCTGAACCACTTCTCCATAAAATGCAGCCTTGAGTCTTAGAAAACCTCATTTTAAAAGCAGTTACTCAGTAACTATTTAAAATTATGCTACAGTTTCTGGTTGACCCTTTACTGCATTGTCAACTAAGATGTATTTATTTTCTGTCTGCTACTGTACCATCCAATTGACATTTAAATTAAAGTATTGTGCATCAGTCTACTTGTGGTACAACCCTGATGTAACCCTAAAATAATTAGCATAATGTGTAAACTTCCTGATCATGTCACCAAAGATAGAGTTGATATGATCGGGAAGCTCAAAAAGTATGTGAAGGCCACACGCTATGTGCATTACAATATTGATCTGGGTGACAAAGTAAATGTGGCAAATTTAAGGTGGGGTCTTTGAAAAATGTACATATTTTTACCAAAATAGTCTATAATTGAAATCTCCCTTTTTCCTTCACAGGCCATGAAGAGAATGTACAAGGCCTGCCTGAAGTACCCAGAATGGAAGCGCAAGCATAACCCCCAGCACAAGCCGTGGTTGTACCCAGAGCAGAGTACCTTGCCCAGCATCGCGCTGTCGGAGCTGTCCATACAGCACGCTGACTCCTTGGAGAACATTGATGAAAGCAGTATTTCCGAAGCCAAAGAGGACAGAGATGGGAGCGATGAAGATAGCGTGAACTGAGAATGTACTCCAGCCGACGAGCCCAAACCCACCTGCCTCCATTTGTCTGTGTAGCCAGTACAGTCTAGTGGAGCACATGGCTCAAGGCCGAAACACACATGTTGTCCTAGCGTTATTTAACAGGGGTGGCTGAGGGGCTTGAGGGATGTAAGATGGTCAGACCGGGACCATGAGAGCTTTATAAACCCTGTAAGTACTGTAAGCGAGGATACTGCCATCTCTCTCCCTATGGGGTTGATACCTGCCAATAGGTCTGTACAGGATTCTGGCTTCAAGTTAGAATTTACTTAAAAAATGCCTGTAAGTCCTGTAAAATACATCACAATTTGTGTCTTCTAAACCATCTGTACCAAGGATGTCAAGTTATTCTTGTATGTGGTTTTCTGCAGCAAATCCATCTGCTATGTATGGCTTGGAAAGCCCTGGAAACTCACTGTCAGCTTTGTTTACTTAGAATTTCGCGAAGTGACGGAGATACAGTAGCACACTTGGCCCAAGCGTTATTCACATGTATTTCTGTAACCCTGCTTTCCGCAACTATTTTACCTCCCTCTTCCAATGCCACAGCAATAGCTTCTCTAGTTAAGAGGGAATATGATGGCCTATCATATACATGAGCCTCTATGATAGCATGTCACCACCACAGAAATCCAAACTAAGATAAATTATTGATCCTCCAGAATGTAACTTGAATCTCAGCCATTCCAATAAATGTCCGCCACTTCTTGGGCCAAGGTGTACTGTGAAGTCCCAAAGCCAAGGCTGTCTTTCCTCCGGTTGTTAGTGTCACCAGAAATGTCATTTGCCAAAGATTGAAGGCCAGACCCCTAGTATTTCCAGTACATGGGGCACGGGTATTTCTTTATCGCTGACAGATAGAATTTTCCCATGATGAATTTTTCATTGTCAGGTGTTGAGTAGGTCAACCCTTGCTTGTTTGACGAGACACAGATGTCATTACTCCTGCAGAGCTTGGGGGATTTCTTTTTCGGTCATAACAAAATTTCTTTTGTTACTGAAAGTGCAACAAGATGGTGAGTTCCTGAGCCTTTCAGTTCTTAAAGTACTGTTAGCAAGCAGGTCCTTAAATATTAAGGGAACATAATGAACACGCACAGCAATACAAATATTCATTGATGTGTATTAATAATGTGTATTGAGGACAGTAGCTGTGAAATACACTGAATACAATGCAAGAGGGCAGTACCATAATAAGTTCAATTGATGTATTTAGAGTAGGAATATCTCAATAATATAAAATTACTAAATTATCTTCAATCTACTTTGAAACCAAGGCATTACAAATAATTAATGCAATTATAAAGTATGCAATATAATCATTAAAACAGAGTTCATTAGCCACAATTCACACAGATAAACAAGCACCATTACTTGTCACCACTTGCAAAATTAATTTTGTAGGCAGCATTCAGTCCATTTCAATAAAGTGGCTACATATTGTACTGGTTCAGTGTTTATAGACTGCCAAAATAGAGGTCCAATCCTGTGATCTTAGTTTGTATTGGATAGACAAGAGGAGCTGGACCACTTAAAGTTTTGAAGCTCTTATGTAGAGCTAGAATGAGAAAATGTGTAAATTGCCTTGATCAAGAGTGTGGACAAAGACATGCACCAATACATTCTTCAAGAAATCCACATTAGATGGATTTACATGTAATTTAATCTAAACTGCACAATTTAACGGTCTGTGGTTCTCCTGAAAATCTGGGTAGGATCCAACCCTTGAGGACCAATGTTGGATGTCCCAACTAAATAAATATATACATAAATTAACAATACTAAAAACATCTTAGTCTAGAAGGACAGCCCAAGGGCCAATCTGCTCAAATAGTGAAAATGGAAATGGAAAAAAAAATGTAACAATTTCACCCCAAAAAATGTTTTCACAATAAATAGTGAAGACAGAAGAGCTCTTCATATTGCTTCACATATGTACAAAAGTGAACAAAGATTGAACTTCTCACTATGACATGTTTGTCCAGCTTTCACTAAAGGAGAAGAATATAGAGGAATCTGCAATTGTTCTCTTGTGAGAGTGCAGTGTTCCACCATCCAAAAGCAAATGGAGCTTAAACCACAGGATATCTGATAAATCAATTGTATAACTTGATCAGCCCTTCAAATCATTACTCTATAATTGAGCCTAGACTTCAATCCCTAATACAGTTATTACACCCTTCCCTGATTTAACTGAAATAATTAATATTCTCCCTATACACTTGCGTAAAACTTTTCCCTAGCAATTTAATTACATTTCCAATTAGAGTCTTCAATAAGCGTTTTACCACATTTTAGGCCCATGGCGAGCTTGGATTTCTTAAAGTGTCCTATTTATAAAAAATAATTATCAAAGGTGTTCAAGAAAAGCAGTAATCTTAGTGGTTCAATGTGAAAAATTCAGGACGGCTGCCAAGCCCTTTTTAACAGGGCTTTAAACAAAGAAGGTCTCACTCCCAAAGAATTGTATTTGGTATTAGTGTTACCAACTCCATGGTACAAATGAAAGGTTTTGCTTATTTGCATAATGAGGTATTTTACCTGTTTTTGAACTTAGTATGAGACCTCCATTTGTTCTGTACAGGGATTGAAGGATTTAACCTTGCAGTAAAATGATAGTTTGCATGTAAAATAGTTAAAATTGTTAAGTTGCAATAATCTATTTTTAATTATCTGTGCTGTAATATCTTGACACCTAGAAGATAGAGTTTTCTCAGGAAGATACAGATGAAGATGCTTGCTGCAACCACATCTCCTCAAAGCTTGCACTACACACAACCATGCACACATGTAGTAAAATGTATTGTTAAAGTATGTTTACTTTTTTCATGCTGCTAAATTTTTCTAGCAATGTGGTTACTGCAACATAGTGTTTGGGTTTTCAAATAATAAGTATATTTTGAATTCCTTCTAGTATCCTTGTAGCACTTGTGGCTCTATCAATGTAAAAAAAAATCAGTCACTTGTGAATATACTGTGCAAAAAAGTGAAAATGGCGTAAACAATTTTCAATAAACACTATCCATGTATATCTGTTCTTTGAAGTTACATATGTTAAATGGTTCACTTACCTTAACCGCCAGGAAGACTTTGATGTCCCAAGATTTCATAATCATGTATTCACTAACACATGCTGTATTTGACTCTATTTGTGGTAATTCATGTAATCAAGAAACATAGAATTTACAAATGGCAGTCTCAGCAAACGCACAGAAATTGCTCTCCTTCCCCCACTTAACACTGAAAGTAGTAAAAAGTCTGTGTACTCTAAGTCTCTAAATTCAAGTCTTCTTATTACACCAGGGTTACTAAATTGACTTCTCCACTGATTTGCTGTATTATAATATATTAATCATTCCCTAAAAGGGGCTCTGAAGGACCTGGCACGAGGCAGTCAGCCTTACACCATTTTCTTCAATCAAGGTATCTCCCAAAAGCAACCTTAGGAACTCTTTACTTGAGAAAATCTGTTTCAGTCATTTTAGGACTAGGCTTTCAGATGAAGTAATTGATTATGGTGCAGTCTTTGGCATATTTGTTGGATAAAAGAGTGAAGATATCAATGTATTATGTTTATCTGTACTACTTGAGAAAAGTAAGTTTTCCATTTTCGCATCAAATATTAATATCAAAAACATTCCTGATCCCCCTAATACTAGGGTTGATTATTCACAGTGATGCATTTCCAAAAGATGCCTCTTGCATTTAACCACATCCTGTGTGTCTGCCCATATTCTAAAATATTTGTTACTAAAATCCCACCAGGTGGAAACCTTCTTGGAACATGAATTGTCAGATAGTACATATTCAATTTCAAGTATCAACTTATAACAAATGTACAAGAGTCACAATTCATCCCATTGGAAATAATGTATATTTTTAAAACTAAAATGTGATTATGATAATATCATTTGTGTCCAAAAATGTTAGTTGGAATCACCAAACCTAGTTTTAAAAATGTAAAATTTCCACTGCATCATGGATGCTGATATAAAGACTCTATAAGTAGACTATTAGTTTAAGCGATTTTGAGATGAAACCTTTCCTATATTGGAGTAAGTACATTATTTGAGAGAATTGATGGCCAGATCACAGAGAAATATACCAACACTGCACAAAGATTAATTATTGCAAAAATAGAACATCACTTTGCCTCACCTGTTCCATTTGTAATATTATCATGAAGGATAAAAGAATTGGAGACCTGCATAATGTAAGATTTTGATTAAGATTCTTTGCTTCTTGTGGACAAAAGGATTTTAACTGCTTTTACAGTGCCCTTTCAGACTATTATATGTTGACGGGAAAGTTAGAAAAGTGTAGGTTCATTGGAACAAGATACAAGTTTAATACTGGAGCAAATGATGTATATTCAATCATTGCCACGCCCTTTCTAGACTGCTGTTGTGATTAACATCAAACCATATTTCAGATAGCTGATGTGGCACAGGCTCTAATATGAAAGGAAGTCCCTTGACAGCAAAGGGTATTGGATTAATTTCTTTAAAACTATATGATTAAACATATAAAACAAAGTAAGACCTACATTGTTTTGTATGAGAATTTTGATAAATAGTTTAGCAGCAGACATTGTGCCATTTACAATTAAAAGGGAATCAATAGAGCACTTTAGACATTGATGGGTAACCGTCGTCAGAAGATATGAAATATTGCTAGACCAGGCTCCACAACATTTAATGTTTTGGGTTTAGTAAAGGGAAGGGTACAGAGACTGAACGTAAATATTACCAAAATGTAATTTTTAAAACCTCTCTCCTTGGGCTTAGCGTCAGGGTTTTTATTTTTGTTGTCTTTTTTTTTTTTTACCTGAGAGCTTTTGGAAGATCCCTTTATACAGAAGTCTACAGAACTTCATTATGCATTTATTTATTATCTTAAAATAGAAGACATCAGATCTTAAAAAGTGCTAAAAAAATATTTTGCCATTTTATAAATTCTCAGTTCAATGTTCAATAACTGCATCCTTGAGAAAAATGCAAAACTAGTCGTGTTTTGACAAAATGAATCATTTCCCCACACTGTTTTGAATATAATTTAAATATTATCGTTTTCTGATTTATATAAATGGTAGCCTAGTGAATCCTTTAGGGATATGAACGCCACCGGACTAATTTTTCCTAAAAATACAGTCAACAAGACAAGAGTGGCCAATTGAGTTTTTGAAAAATATCAGGATCTCCATGTATTTTATATGCAGCTTCAGCTAAGTTTCAAACCTTTTGTTTAAAAAATCAGCAGGTTAAGCAGTAGAGGCTGTGCAATCCAATAATTCCAACGGCTTTCCTTATAATACAGCGTACAAGTGGACTTGGTTGTGCAGCAACCATTATGTAATGTGAAGGACTGACGTGACAGTGTACTTTTCACATTTAATTTACCAGTCAGAGATATTTGTATTGCCTACTTACTTGCTCCAGGTGAATAACAATTCACTATACAGCACTGCCAATGACCGAGGTGTATTCATTCTGCCAGATACAATTCTAAACATAGATACCTATATGAAAATGTTTACTTTTTTTTTATGTATCAGTTGTCTCTGATTTGTTTTTAGGGAATTAATATCGAACTAAAATTCTGGTCAGAAGGGCCCTGTAATCTGTGTGTTTTTTTATCAGAGATTGCTAGGTATGCAACAGTTGAGAAAGAAGGGTGTTCTCCTTTAATAATTATATTTGATGGAATGTTACTCGTTCAATCTGCAATAGTAGAGGTATTTCGTCTGTAATGAAATCTAGAAATTTTTTGTTGGCAAACACTTTCTCAACTTCTGGTGTTTGCGATTAGAGCAGAAAGAAAAACAAATTCTGTGGTTTCGCTGAGGAAACCTTTATTATGTAATCTCATGTTTATGATTGAGTGAATTATCACGTAATGTGTCAAATGCAGCATGAATTTATTATAATTAATGTTTACGATTATGAAATATGTGAATTGGAACACGCAATGTAGGTTTTCTCCCTAGTAAGGCAATGAGTCACTAAGTCTAGAAAGCAAGTTTTTGTAGGCATTTAAATATAATTTTAAACTTGATGGATCTAATTTGAATTCTTTTTAAATGTTTTGACGGGTCAGCATTCTGGATTTAGCATACCTTCCACAGGCCACGGATGTTTAGAGGTGGAGCAAACTTGTATAAGTTAAAGAATGCATTGAAATTGTAAGGGACTTTACACTTTTACATTGAGCTGCGTCTTTTTTAGGTAAAGTGCTGGGACTCTAAAACTACAGACGTCCATCTGTTATATACCTGCCAGAATATTCATCACTATGCTCTACGCTCCCTCTCTGTTTTTTTATATCACATTTCTTTATTAAGGTTTCACATGGAGGAACATCACCATGCTCTCTCAATTACGCAGTTCTAGAAACTACTCTAGCTATGATCTCAAATCTAAATTCATTTCACAATGCAAGGGCGCTGTCAATTAAACTGGTAATTTAATATTTACAGAAAAATCCAGCCACTGGTTGGCCTTGTATTAGCCATTACTTCCTCACAACTTTCTGACCGAGGTATCCTATCTCATCTAATACAGCTCACCCATGTGGCATCAAAGGTCTGTGTGCCTAACTACCTACATGGAAAGAGGTTAAATTAGGCTATCCCTTCAAGGCAACAGTACAAAAATCATCTTCAGAGGTAGAAAGCAGCTTCATTGGGCCTCCCTCCAACTGCAACAAATGGCACTTGGTTTCCAGTTTCCAGACCAGTGCCAAGAATGAATGAGATTGGTTAAAAGAGCTGTGCACAGTGCCACAATCAGCCATATCTTGGTAAATGCATCATGAAACCTTGAATACGCTGTTCAAGCAAACGTTAAAGATACCATAGTGTGCAATGAAATAGTAAAACAATGCAGTACATGTACAAAATACTTGAAAATCACTGTGTATCCCTTTGCACCTGGTCCCTTCCCTCCACATTCAAATTGTAAACATTAGATTGCCAGTTCCTGTACTTACACTAGGAGTGCTTGCTTATTTACATGGGCAGTAAAACAGGCTTTGGTTATAGCTTCCCTCTGAAGCAGCTCAGTTACCATTCACTAATTAAAAACACCACCTCCTCTCCTATTCCTTCTGGAAAAGCCTGGCCTAACTGGTTTATAAAATAATATGAGACTTTGAATGTCAACTATCTGCTAAGTGCCTAAAGGTAATGTGGTTTAAAGTAAGTGCAATACAAATGGCCAGGTGATTCACTTTTTCATACTGTGTAATTGACAAGTTACTGGCCTAATGAAGGAAGTGTAGGCAGAGCTTAATTTGAGCAGCGGTTGCAGGTGGTGCCCACTGGCATTCGTTTTTGGAGGCAGGTACCTATTTTTCTTTATCAAACTTTCGCCCACAGCAAGACGGAAATACGCACAAGGGGGATAGAAGGAGGAAGAGAAAGACAGAAAAAACTATGACAAAGGGTGAATGGAGGAACCTGCAAGAGTGAGATCAATGGCTCGTGATGGTGAATTAAAGAGGCACGAGGTGGAATCAAGAACGTGCAACATTGGTACTCGGCACGCCGACAGTCAGTAGCACCAGCCACAGGCTTCTGAGCAAAACTTTGGGCCCCATACTTCTTCTTTTACCAATTAAGCACTGAAGGCTATATGCTAGTGGAAAGAAGTAGCTGTGGCATATGGGCTAGTATTTGGGTGCCTGACCACTTTCTGTTCTGAAATGCACTTGAGTATATACTGATCATTGCATTATCAACTCAATCTGCATCAGCAAGCTCATTATCTTTTAATCCAACTCTTCCTGAAGTTCCAATATTCCCCAATTCCACTCTTTTTTCTGACTTGCCTCCATCAAATGTAATAAACAAGAATACATTTATACATTCCCTTCTTTAATACACGGTAAGCCAAGCTATTTCCAAATTCTTCCTTTTTACCTCCTCGGTTTTTAACTCTTTCTTTACACATTACCAGGAACATCAAACCAAGTGTTAATTAAAAGGCATGGAGAATTATTGTGTTAGACAGTGCTGTAGAGTTGCATTATGGGATGAATATATTACATTAATGAGGCTGTGAAAGCTACCTACCTAACAGTAAGAAGGAGGCGCTAGTCACAGCTTTGTTGAATTCACTGATGTGCCACTACTTCTCTATGTAGACTGTAGTGGAATTACAGCAGGTAAGACCCATATCTATTCATTGATTTTAGGTGGTCACTATAATTTTCTTAAACACGTCGTAGAATGAGGAGGTTGGCAGAGTCCTTTGGAAAAAAAATTATAAACAGTTTCTCAAAATAGGGATTTTACGTGTTGATTTTTTTAATATATATATATAACTATATTTTACGAAATGGCAGAAAAGACGACATAAGAGTGCAGGGATCAGAGATTGAAGCAAAGCATCTAAAGTGTGCTGGAGCTCAGGGAAGCGGGAGAAAGTAGTGGTGAAAGATACTTTGAGGTACTAGAAGAGAAAACACTGGGGAATAACCTGGGGTTTTGTGAGTTTCTTCCAACGAATGTACGACAGGGAAAAAAGATGTGTTATTTAGAGAAATGCTGTTTAAGAAAAAATATTTTGCTTTCTTGTTAAAATCCCTATTTCCAAATCAGCGTTATCAGGAATAGTTCGTTGTACATTCTTAGAATCCAATTCACAAAAATAATGCTGTGAGTAGGTATGACTTACTCTTAGAGTGACTTATTCATAGATTTAGAGTCTTATTTAGTTGGTGTCTGGCTGTCGGGATACTCCTTCACAAACATAACGGATGTCCCATCCGCCATATTACACGTGCGTTAATGCTCCTGTACCAACAGTCCAAAGGCCGGTGGTAATTTTCCAATCCGAAAACTATTTCAACATTCCAACATTTCTATATGTCATAGAAAAGGTTTTCCTCATTTGCATGTTGACTTATTCCCAAATACTAAGAGAATGATGAAGAAGAAACTTTAGGGTACAAGAGTGGGTTCTGCGGCACCTGTGGACACTTGTCTCCCACGGGCGGAATGGGACAGCTGTTGCTGCCCATGGTATATTTATAGATTGAAACTCTGCCAGATGTACATTTTTTTGATATGACGTTTTTGATTGATCTGTAGTTTGAATGTATAATCAAGGCGGTCATTGAACAAAAATTCAGCCAATTTATCGAATAAAATGTAAATGTATTGATGTCTGTAACCTGTTTTTTTGTCTTTGAATGTTACTGCAATATAGACATTACTATAGTATCTGGTAACCTAAGGAGTTTTCAGTAGCAGTTCTATGTTTAGATGACCCCCACTGTGCTTTACTCATTTACATTGATCTATAAAATTAAACTTGAGCATCAAAGAGAGATGACCTAGATTCAGTTGTTATTGCAATTACAGCAGCAATATGAGTTAATTATTATTCAAATGGCAATATAACTAATTAATCTACCCCCATGTGTACCTCTATTTCTATATCTGGAACGCAATCAGATAAAAAAATGTGTGTGTAGATAAACAGATAGATAGACAAACACTGCTGGAGAAATTAAGGTGTGAATGTAGGTTTATTAGTACAATTGTTACGATTGCTCTAAAAACGTGTTATTGAGCTATATTTATTTTTACTTCCATGGCGTATATAAATATGTGTGTGTATGTATTCATTGAAAAAACAAAAGATTAAAGTAATGTTATAGTTGGGTAAATAGGTCAGTGACAACATAAACTTTTGAACTAAAAAATACACAGGAATTTACCAGTTATAGTTAGCAGAGCTAACTATAATTTGCGCCCCTGCCACGCACTGCTAATGACCTCACATATTACATCACTCATGAAATGTTCTATGACATAATTTATGACATTACTGATGACATCTCAAATGACACCATTGATGGCATCACTGATGACATCATCCAGTGAGTGTGTTAGTTTGTTTTATAGTCTACATAGCGGCGAGTAGCTACCATATAACTTTTCTACCTAATTGTTTTATAGACTTTGTCTAGCTAATGGGTGTAAGTGTTTATAAAATGCATGTGCTTTTAATGCATCATAGGTGTGTAGAGGTACTGACCACGTTATAAATCTTTGTATCAAAGAGTAACTGTGTGCAGCTGACAGTTGACAACTTGTGTCCATTATGTTCCACACAAGTTTTTTAGTTTTGCAGAAAAAGTTTCCAAAAGGGCCAAGATTCTACATATTGGATACTAAGTATTGTAAGCAGTCTTCAGTTATTAGACTGAATCGTCTCAGCATGACAATTTCTACATATCATAGACAACTGTGTGCACCAGGTACTAACTTATGTACATGTGCTTCTTTTGCTTCAGAAGATGGGCTATCTGTAAAGTTTTCACCACAGACTGAAGTCTGCAGGTAGTATGATGTTTAGCTCCTTCAAATCTTGGTTATTTTAAGTGAATAGTCTCTCTTTGGACATATTTTGCAAAGAGTGTACACTGTTCTTTCTTTTTTTTAAATATTCTGTGGTGTATTTCTCGTGAGAGTTTCACTGTTTGCAAACAGTGTGGTACAGAGTAAACTCTCTCCATAGAGTAAACCTTGTTTACAGTACCCACTTTTCTACTCATATCAACTTAATTTCTCAATGTAGGTTTGGTGATTGTGAGGGGCTTAAAGTAGATAAAAGTTGTCCATAGTAGGGCATTAATTTTGGAACAGACATTGAGTATCATGAGTAACTTGATTTTTCATGAACAGTTGTATACATATTGAACACCGTGTGCAATGAGAATTTCCCATGTGTCTGTGGTTGATTGTTAATGTGAACTAGGCTACCCGTTATGTGTAACATTGACCCTATACAATACACTTAACACATGCTTGCTACACCTAAGGGTGTTGTATGTGTGATGGCATTAATGATGCTTCATATTATTCTGAGCTATTTTGTACTTACTTTCAGGCCTCTAGGTGATGTCATCACTGATGTAATCAATTGTCATTTGAGATGTCATCAGTGACGTCATAAATTATGTCATAGAACTTGTAATGAGTGATGTAATATGTGAGGTCATAAGCAGTGCATGGGGGGTGCAAGTTACGGTCAGCTTTTCGAACTATAACTGGTGAATTTCTGTATTTTTTAAAATTCAAACGTTAATGTTGTCACTAACATATTCGCCTAACTATAACGTCCAAAGTCCAACACTTTCCCTACTGTTCCTGAGCTTAGAGTGGGAATAGAAAATGTGACCTCTCCAAGGTCCAACACCTGCCCTATTGTTTTGTTAAAATTAGAGTGGGAATAGTAAATGTGACTTTCTCCAAAGTCCAACACTTTCCCTAATGTCGATAATATGTAAGTGTGAATAATAAATCTGGCCCTTCCAAAGCCCAACACTTTCCAACCTCCAGTTACCCGAAATGATCTTGTTTGTGATATCACCCTTGAGATTCTATGTATTCCTTTTTGTATATTCTCTGCTATTTCCCATTGTACAGCGCTCTGATACCAGAGATGGTCTTGTTCGTGGTAAATAACTTCATAAATAACATAAAATACTTTTGTTTGTGTTGGAATGGAAATAGTAAATCTGATCCCTACAAAGTCCACCACTTTCCTTACTATTGCTCAGATTGGAGTGGGAATAGTAAACCTTACTCCTTCAAAGTCCAACTCTTTAACAACTTATGCTTATGTTGAAGTGGAATGGTAATCTGGCCCTACAGTGTCTAGCACTTTTTCTACTTTTGCTTAAGTTGGAGTGGGAATACTACATCTGATCCCTACAAAGTCCATCACTTTCCTTACTGTTGCTTACATTGGAGTTGGAACAGAAAATCTGAACCCTTCAAAATCTAAATTTACCCTACTGTTGGTCAGGTTAGAGTGAGAGTAGTGAACTTGAACTCTCCACATCTAATTTTTTTATTTTTATTTTTAATTTTTTTAAATTTTTTGCTTTCATTTGAAAAGTTAGTGTAATGTAATTTTTCATTTTTTAATATATTTTATTCTATTCTGTTTTAAAAAAGATTGGAAAACCTAGTATTTGTAATTATAATTATTACTATTTATGATTTATGTTTAAATCATACTTTTTAAATATTATAATATTTTACAGATTTTAAAGTATATATTTTTATTTTATATTTGTAAGTTATTTTTTTTATATTATAAGTATTTTTAATTGTAATATTATTTTTAATTGTAATATTATTTTTAAAGTAATAGATGTTTTAAAGGTAATATAGTGCATAATAGTTGAATTCGATATATACTTGCATTTTTTTGATGATATTGTGGCCTTATATTTTTTGTTGTTGATTTTATTTGACTTTACATGCAAGGTGTTCTCGATACTTTTTGCCAGTATTTTTGTTGATTATTTTTGATCAGACAACATTAAAGACACAATGATAACTCTACACTTTGACAAAACGATTAAGCCAATGGCCCTGCTTATCATTTCGTCTCAGGCCACTGGTAGAGAAGGAGCTTGAGAAATTGGAAGAAATGGACAAAATATGCAAAGCGGTCAGACCAACACCAAAGGGTCTCCTCCATAGAGCTCATGACCGAACCTGAACATCTAGGGACGGTTCGAATTTTCATTGACATTTGGCTGAAAAATTGAGCTATCAAGCACTAGAGATATATCACTCCAACGTTGGAAGATATTATTGCTGAACTTTATGGAGTCCAGCTCTGAACTCTGGCAACTGCAATGGAGGGTGATAATCTAGGAGGACCACAGCCGGGAGTACACCCTCTGATTTTTTGGGGTCCTGGAAAAAGGGAATGTATCTGACGCTAGGCGATTCCTTGCAACATGCCTGCCCAATCTATTGAACACTACCTTTGACCCACCCTTGGAGTTTCAGAGTCAGCCCCTTAAAAATGCGCCGCAAAACCACATTGGATAATCCCCATTCGCTTATAGCCTGCTTTTTATGCCACGACCAAGAGTATTGTATTCTTCAACTTTTTTGCTGCAATGGAGCCTCTCTCCACCGTGGACGGCGGATCACAGCAGCTGCTAACTACTCCCCTGATATTATGTTTCTTCGTAGGCCACTCCTGGCACTTAGTCCACAGCTCAAGGCCAAGGGAATATGCTATAGCCTTCTCAACCCGGGGATCATGCTTATTACGCACAATTGGCATTACCCGCGAATACACCAATCTTACACTCCTGGGACGGTTTCTGGACTCAGTTGCTGACCCCCGATGGATGGGGCTACTATCTTTACACCCCAGATAGAACCCGATACAAGTGCCACAGTCTTCATGGGCACAATAGAAGATCCCCAATGCCTGTCTAGAGAATCATATAGCAACTGCCCTAGCTCCTCTGAATCCCACAGGCGAAGCAGCCATCTCCCCTGCAACAGAAACAAGTCCAGATCACCACTGAAACTGACCAGAGGTGCTTGTGCCACTGATACCTGAACATTTTGGTGCATCCTTAGTGCCTTATCTCTTTCTTTCTTGGGCTGGGTGCAGCCACTACTCATTGATGACAGTTTACTTGACTGCATCCTCCGCCACGGTACTACATTGCCACCTTCACTTACCCCTTCTTTCGACACTTATTGCAGGACACAAACTCATTATGACAGCCTTCTTTCTAAGAGGTCCTAGTTTTTGGCCATCTGAGACCAGCCATGTTGGCCCGTGACCTAACAATGCTTTCTCTTAATGAGAGTATTGAACCACTTTATAAAATGTAAAAATGTGCTGAAGTTCCCGGCTACTCCTAATCCGGACACTGCACTGATTCAGGAAAATTACCTGTCAGAAATTGAATCCCAAAAGCTCAAGAGAGATTCAGTGGGGGCGGCACTATATGCCAGCGGCTCTACCTCAAGAAAAGGGCGGCACAGCTATACTGCTACACAAACGGCTGGCTGCCAGGGTTATTGCTACATGGTAAGACAAGGACGGCTGCTATGTCATAGCCAAACTAGCCATACAACCGTCTCATCTTATTGTGAGTAGCATTTCTATGCCCAATGACTCCAAACTTCTGTTCCTCTCCCATCTTCACCGCTAGCTCACAGACTCTGGGCACATGACATTCCTTCTGGGAGGAGACTGGAACATTGCTCAGTACCCGATTCTTGACTGCACGGGTCCCCCAGATCTTAGACCCAACAGAGACCAGATGGCACTGTCGGACCTGCTTCCTGATTACTCCCTTTTGTACCCTTGGCGACTTCTGCATTCTAGGAATCGTAACTACACCTTTTACTCCCATCCACATGCCACAGTATCTAGGATAGACTTTTTTCTACTAACAAGTGCCCTCGTCCCGCAACTCCAGACCTGCAATATTGTTCCGGGACACAGTATCTGACCATGCCCTCATCCAAGGGCTCCTGGACCTGAATATTGTCCATGCACCCAGCGGCCTCTGGAAGAAGCTGATGTGTAAGTTTAAAGATCCAAAGGCAAAGCAAACTCTGCAAGCCCTTCTCTGGACTTACCTGGACTCTGACACTGGCTCTGTGGATTCCCCTCAAGTTCTTTGGGCTGCTTGCAAAGCGTACATGCGGGGCCAAATCAAGCAGGAATCTGCCCTTTACAAACTCAAGTCAGTCGCCACAAAGCAACAACTGGAACAGAAGATACTTTCTCTGCAAGCTTCCTACCCATGCATGCCAAACACAGAACCTCTTCCGACAATTGATACAGGTCAAGCTAGTTTTGAACTCCATGTATACCTCCATTGCTAAAAAAGCACTAACCAGAATCAAACAATGACACTACGAATTTGGAGAGAAAGCTGGGTGACTTTTGGCATATAAGATTAAACAGGCGGACTCCCAACGGGCCATTCCAGGCATCAGGGCAACTCGGGTCTCCTCACCCATCCCCAGTATATCTCAGAAGAATTTCTCACCTTCTATAAGGATCTCTATACAGCCCAGGAATTCTCCTGAGCAGACAGCACTTTTTTCGATGGTCTACATCTGCCTAGACCCACAGAGACTGCTGCTGAAGAACTGGAGATGGCCATCTCCACTGAGGAAAGTCTGGAAGCTATTAAGCAGATGCCCACTTGTAAAACTCTGGGGGAAGATAGCTTCTCCATTGAATTTTACAAGATGAATGTTGCGCAACTGGCTCCCCTTTTTGCTAACGTGTTCACTCATATGCAGGAAACTTCTCTCGAACTGGAATTCAATGCAGCGACCATCATCTTGCTCCCCAAACTGAAGAAAGAACTCCAACTCTGCAGCAGCTACAGACCCCTTTTATTGACCAATGCCGATATGGGCTTTGTGCCTCGGAGATCCTTTTACCATGTCATCTGGCAAGCATGCAGGAGTGGGAAGCAGCAAGTGGCAATTTCCCTTGGTGCAGAAAAAGCCTTTGACCGAATCGAATGGTCCTACCTGTTGAGAACTCTGGAGAGGGCAGGTTTCCAGGATCACTTTATCCAATTGGTCTAACTTCTTTACACCTTTCTTTTGGCCCAGATCAACTGCAATGGCTTTCCTCTTAAAATGGTTTCCTATCTGCAGAGGGATGGCAAAGGGCTGCCAACTGTTGCCACTCTTTTTTCGATTGGCTTTGGGGCCCCTAGCAATCACGATTCGAGCTACCGCACAGACCTCTGGTATTCGACCAACTCAGGAGAGCTTAAACTGCTGCTCTACACTGATTATATCCTTCTGCTTCTCTCGAGAGTGGATACCTCATTTCCTTCGCTTGTGGAGCGGATAGCTGCCATTGCCCATTTCTCAGGATACAATATTAATTGGGGGGAAAAGTGAGGCCTTCCCACTGAACCACCATACACCCCGTCTCTGTAGGCCATCTCCCAGTGTCAGTGGATGGATGGCACGACCACTTATTTGGGGATCTGAATTGGAAATGATCTCTTTAGTGAAAATATGAACCTTCTGCTGGCTGTCATGGTTCAGGAGTGAGTGTTGATTGTTGTGTATTCCTGTGTGGACGACAGAATCTGGTGTAAATTGACACTTACTCCAAATTTCCCATTGTGGAACTAGGAACGTCTATGGCTTCCTAACTTATGAAACTTGAAAATATATTGATAATTTTTAACTGGCCCAAGAAATAACGCTGGATAATGGTCTGCCATCTCAGGGGAATGACTTTCAAAACTCTCTGATAGCCTCAAGGTAATGAGAAAGTTGAATGCTTTGAGAACTCTGAACAAAGCTCAGTGCATAAGGGTGGAGAGAAATTAAGATGTGGAGGGGGCAAGCACAACATTTTGTGGATATACTGCAGCACACTACATTGCACTACCTCTTGTACTCCTGTGACAATTCTGTTTGGGAGACCTCTAAGAGACACCATCCCGGCTTCCGCACAGTAGCAGCCATCACCTTTGAATGCTCCAGCATGTAACCAGAAACTGAAAGCCAATAACGATCGGGCCAGTTGGAAACAAAGGTCTGTACCAGTGAAACTGCAGTTGGGTGATTGAGTGTGGGTGCCCAACAGACATCCCGGATGGAAAGTTTGCATTCCGCATGAGGCGTATTTATGGACAGTTGTAAGGGCGAAAGGGATACTGGGACAAAGATCACTTCTCAAAACAGGCGAGAATCCCTCACGAGGAATGTGTTGATGGTTAAAAGAGTACCCAGCGTGATGGGGAAATGCCCTGGTAAGAAACCCAGTGGACATAATTTATGAAGATGGCGAAGACCTTGACTGGTTGTAGGCTGAACTGTCACAAGACTATGAAAGTCATTTACAAAGCACTGGGGACAATTGAAGTGAGAGACATTTGGAAAGAGTGGTTGACCAGGCATCATCCAGTACGTATCCTGAGGTCGAGCTGGTTTCAAGGAGCCACCATTATGGACTGAGACCAAACCAAAGGCCCCGTCAAAGACTTTGGGCCCGATTCACAAAGATAAAGTTAGACTTTTGGTCTAAGTTTTGACCAAAGGACTCATTTTTATTTGGTGGTAATGTAAACTCCATCACTTTGTGGAGGAAACACAGAACCCACTGGCGGAATTTCCAAACCCTAGACCTAATCGGCCAAGCAAGATTTTGCTGTGACTTACTCTTGTAGTACACTTGAGCCTCAGGAGTAAGCTAGTTGCCTTCTCACTTTGCCTACCACATCCTTAGAATAGGGACACTTCCAATAATAACAACATCCAAAAGGAATTGGAAGGGGGTATCAGCAGAATCTTCCGCCAGTGTCCTCAGTGACGGACACTGCACCAACCATGAAGATGTGGACATGGGCGCCATAGAGTTCTCAGCTTGGCTGAGTTCGGCCGTAGACAAGATCACGCCCATCAAAGTAACTAGAAACCTGAGGAAGCTACCCACTGCCCCATGGTTTTCAGAACGGTTAAGATTGTTAAGGCAGGCCTGTCAATGCCAGGAACGCTCCTGGCGAAAACATTATGAGGAGCATGAAAAAACCCTATACGAGAAGGCCATCAGAGAATACAAAATAGCCATCAGGGAAGAAAACTCAAGCTACTGTACGGATAAAATTGAGTCTGTTAACTCCTCAAGAGAACTCTTTAAAGTTATTCACTTGCTTTCAGCTCCTCCAGCTCCCTCTGAAACAAGGGGTTCACAGGGGTTCTGCAATAAGTTAGCTGAATTCTTTCAATCTAAAATCATGAACATCTATGAAGAGTTTGAATCCTCAAACACAGAAGCTCAAATGTCAGTACGGTTAAGCATGCAGGCTCAGTTGAGCCTTCCGGAAACTTCAGAGGCTGAGGAGAAATACTTAGCGGTGCTGTCTTGCTTTCCTCACGTCACCTCTGAACAAACAGAGTTACGTCTTCTTAACATAAAATCCGGATCGCCATTTGAACATTATCCCCCAAAAATCCTACAATTGGAAGTCCGCAAAATAGCTCAACCATTAACCTCTATTATGAATGGAGCGATTAGCTCAGGCCGCTACCCACGGTTGTGGAAAGAGGCAGCGGGTAGGCCTCGACTTAAAAAGCCCAATCTTGACCCCAATGATCTTAAGCATTATCGCCCTAACTCCTTGCTTCCCACTCCAGCCAAGATCCTGGAGAAACATCTAAACCAGCATCTGATGCATTATGTGGAGGATCAAGGACTATTGGATGTGTCGCAGTTCGGCTTTAGAAAGAGTCATGAAACAGAAACTGCCCTTTTATCTGCAATGGACAGTATTAGATGTCTATTTCACTCAGGGCAGGCAACGGCTATGATTCTTTTGGATCTATCCACAGTCTTCGATACTATCACGCCAACCCTGCTTGCCGAGCCATTAAAGGAACTGGGATTAGAAGATGTTGCACCGAACTGCTCGCCTCCTTTCTCAAGAACAGATCACAGAGGGTGATCGTGAACCAATTTAAATCCGTACCTTGCTCCTTGCCATGTGGGGTCCCTCAGGGCTCATCTCTGACCCCTACATTGTTCAATCTTTATGTCTCCCCACTGGCTAAGGTAATACGCTCATATGGGCTGCAGGCGGTGTTGTATGCTGATGACACACAAATCATTGTGTCTATCACGAAAGACATGGATGCCATTACGGTTAATTTTAACAACTGCATGAGGCAGGGGCCACATGAATGGGCAAAAGCTCAACAGTGATAAGACGCAGGTTCTGATCTTTGGGAGCCATCCAATTTTATGGAACCGTAATTAGTGGCCGGATATGTTGGGGGCATTACCTACTCCCAAAGAATCAGCAAAAATTCTAGGAGTAATCCTGGATAGTGATTTGACATTAAACCTTCAGGTCAACCGTACTGTTGCAACCTGCATCTGGATTATTAGAACTCTGTGAAACGTTTTTCCGTTCATTCCTCTTTCTGCGTGCAAGCAGGTAGCCCCAGCGTTTATCTCACCCAGCCTTGATTATTGCAATGCGCTGTACCTTGAGGTTAACAAGACGGCACAAACGAAGCTACAAATGGTGCAAAATGCAGCAGCAAGACTGACCCTAGACATCCCTAAACATCAGTCGGTCTCTAAAGATTTAATCGATCTTCACTGGTTACCGGTAAAGAAGCGCATTATGTTTAAGGCACTATGCATTGTTCATAAGGCCCTGTATAATGCAAATCTTGGACAGCTCCTCCTGAGCATGCTAGAGCGCGGACGCGGCTACGTTTGTTTCCTTGTATTTCCTGTTTGGGAGGTGCCTGGCTCCCAATAGGGTGGGCGCCATTGCTGGATGAGATCACCAACCTGTTTTTACTGATTTTATTGGTTCGTTCTCACTTTTAATTTGTTTTCATACCTTATTTACCAGTAGCGGCAGCCCACACGGGAGCCTGGGGGTGCTGCAGGGGTTGCTGGGCCCCAGTTAAAAAGCCCCATTTTACTTTACCCACTTAATTATATCTTTTTCGCTCCCGGGCCGAGGCTGGACATGCTGCCTCCCCGTTTTGAGGGTGCTTATTCATGGACACTTCGCGTCCGCACAGCTCCTCCTGAGCATGCTAGAGAGCAGACGCAACTATGTTTGTTTCCTTGTATTTCCTGTTTGGGAGGTACCTGGCTCCCGATAGGGTGGGCATCATTGCTGGATGGTACCACCTACCTGTTTTTACTGATTTGATTGATTCTTTCTCACTTTTAATTTGTTTTTATACCTTATTTACCAGTAGCAGCAGCCCACAGGAGAGCTTGTGGGTGCTGCAGGGGTTGCTGGGCCCCAGTAAAAAAGCCCCATTTTACTTTGCCCACTTACTTACATCTTTCGCGCTCCGGCGCCGAGGTTAGACACGCCCCCCTCCTTTAGAGGGTACTTATTCAGGGACACTTCGCATCGCAAGCCCGTCTGCGCCTCGTGCCAGGACTGGGCCCAGGGCCAGGGACCCTCGATCTTTTTCACGGGAGGAAGAGACCCGCATCAAATACTCTGGTATGATGCTCCATGCCTTACGCCCCCCTTCTCTCACGACTGCACTAAACTCTGTCCTCATTTGACAGTCCCTCCAGGTAGGCTTTTCTGCCTGCACTGTAAGGAAATCATTTTGAGACCACCACTCTTGCTATCCTCCTCCAACGCAGGCCGCCCCCCTCTCAAAAACAATAAAGCCACGCTAAAGCTCACCCTTATCAATGCACGGTCCTTACCCAAACACAAATATGAAATAGCCGAACTCATTGATGCTGCAAGGCTAGATGTTCTCTTTATTACGGAATCCTGGGGTGACGATGCGGCCGACCTGGATTTTGCAGTAGCAGTTCCCTCTGGTTTTGAACTGTTTAGACTAGATAGACCGTTAAAAAGAGGTGGTGGCCTCGCTCTAATTTATCGCAGTTGGATTAACGCAAACTGCACTGCTGTTCTTGCCACTAAATGTGAGGCATTTTTCTTTAAACTAGGTCTCCATAAACAGGAGATGTTTAAGGGCATGCTTCTATACCGACACTCAGGGCCTAAAAATAAATTTCTGCACAACTTTCAATCCTTGATGCATTTTGGCCTCCAATCCGATAACTTTACTATTCTTGGTGACATCAACTTCCAGCTAGAATCCATTAATGATAAAGACACCTTAGCCCTCTTAGAGATGGCGTCAGAACTAGGTCTTAGACACTCATCAGGGACCCCACACATTCGGCCGGCCACACCCTTGACGGACTCTTCTCCAATAATACTGCCATCACTATCCTCAAGACTCTTCTACTTAGCTGGTCCGATCACCGAGCCATAATTTTTTAATATATGCTGCCATCTAAGGGACTGGCCTTCTCTAAGCCAGCCAAATCTGTCCCCCGTAGAGCCTGGCACAAAATAGACACTGTGACACTATCCCATTGTCTAGCACAGAGTCAACCTGACCTCCCTCTCAACGCTAACTTACCAGCTTCTGACTATAATTACTGGCTTAATTCTGCCTTCTCTAAACTAACTCCACTAACCACGTCCCATAATAATAGAGGGGAACCATCTGCCCTGTGGTTCTCCGAAGCTCTGAGACTGGAAAAACAAGCCTGCAGAAGGCAAGAAAGGCATTGGCGTCAGCACTACAATGCCCAAGACAAACAGTTATACGAACTGGCGCCAGCCAAATACAAAACCCTTCTAATTAGCGAAAAGAGCCTCTACTATACCCAAATGATTGAGAATGCATCCAAATTCAACAAGGAACTGTTTCAGGTGGTCACGAAGCTTACCTTTGTCCCGAAAAATAACTCAACCATACATAGTCAACAGTTCTGTGACACTCTGGCCTTTACTTTCAAAGATAAGGTCAAACAAATCTTTAACATATTTGACAACTCAATATCCAAAGATACGATCAAGCTGAGACAACAGAATGTTCTTGGCTACCCCCCGCTTTTGGAATTTACATCCACCACGCCTAATCAAGTAGCCGCTCTTCTATTAGGAGCTAAATCAGGATCTCCTGACGACCCATGCCCTCTCAGGATTCTGAAACTTGCTCCAGAACATATCTCCACCTACTTATCATCCTCTTTTACTCTAATGTTCTCGCAAGGGGTGTTTCCCACATGTGGAAAAAGGCCTGTATCCTCCCTCTAATAAAAAAAGCCCAATCTTGATATTAATGACCCCAACACCTATCGTCCCATCTCTAGGCTTCCTCTTCCAGCGAAAATAGCGGAAAGGATTATTAATTCAGAATTGTCAAAATTCATCCTCGACAACCATCTGTTAGACCCCAATCAGTTTGATTTTAGAGCAGATCACAGCACAGAAACTGCCCTAATCAAAACTACAGAAGAAATAAGAATCTCATTGAACAATGGGGGTTCAGCTGCCCTCATTTTGCTGGACTTATCTGCGGCATTCGATACAGTGGACCATAAGCTTCTGGTCCACCGCTTGAATGCCTTAGGAGTCAAAGATAAGGCCCTTTCCCTCCTCTCATCCTTCCTCTCAGAGAGGACACAAACTCTGACGTTGGGTAAATATGATTCCCTAACTTTTACACTGCCTTGTGGGGTTCCACAGGGCTCTACCTTGAGCCCAACCATGTTTAAAATTTATGTTTCAGAACTAGCATCCCTAATCAAAAGCTTCAATTTGAACCCCACCGCCTATGCTGATGACACCCATTTAGTAGTAACAGCAGTTGATAAAGATTCTCAAGGTCCATCAAGACTCCATGACTGCATGGGTGCCATCGGCTCATGGATGAGTAAGCATTGCTTAAAACACAACTCTGGTAAAACCGAGGTAATCCTGTTCGGAAACCTCTTCCCTTCATGGTCCCCAACTTGGTGGACAATCTAGGCCCCCCACCTTTACCTGTGGCTAAGGCCAAAAACTTGGGCTTCATTATTGATGATAAGCTCAAATTTGGAGCACAAGTATCTAAGGTAGTTTTGTCCTCCTTTCATACCCTTTGGATGATAAGGAAAATCCTCCCTTTCATTCCCTGCAAGACCAGGAAATTCGTGATTACAGCATTAGTCCTCTCAAAATTGGACTACTGCAATGCACTGTATATGAATCTACAGGGAACATTGATAAGAAGGCTCCAATTGGTCCAAAATGCAGCAGCCAGAATGATTCTGAATCTCCCAAAATTTCATTCGATCACCTCAGGAATTCGAGAGCTCCACTGGCTCCCAGTTCACAAGCAAATTGAATTCAAGGCCCTTTGTGTGGCTCACAAAGCCCTGCATCACCTGAATTCTTATGGGACCATCTTAAGTGGTACACTCCTAACCGACATCTGCGTTCGGCTACTGCCAGAACTATCGCCACTGCTAGATTCAAGAAAGTGAACTGGGGAGGAAGGAGTTTTATCACCAGCACGACCAGGCTATGGACCAATCTCCTTCCACATCTCAGAGCCACTTCCCACCTGCTCTCATTCAAGAAGGAGCTTAAAACGTAGCTGTTCAACAACTAATGGCTCCATTCTCGGCATGCTCAGGCTCTGCAAGCGCCAAGACACCCACTGGTATACACGCGCTATATAATTTTGTTTTAACATAACAAATCAAAACCATATTTCAATGGTACACTCCAAGCAGAAATCTGTGCTCAGCAAATCATAATCTCGTAAGAAAAAATGGGGAAGCAGAGTTTTTCGGTGGCGGCAGCTAAGCTCTGGAACTCCCTTCCTCGTTACCTTGCTTGTCTAAAGATGCATACTCCCTTCAGAAAGGCTTTAAAAACCTGGCTCTTTACTCTGTAAGGAGATAAACACTAAGGGCCCGATACACAAAAGTAATCTGAGACAAATTCCTAACTTTACGACTTTCGGTATTCACAAAGGGCATTTAGGAGTAGTAAAGTTAGGATTTTGTCTCAGTTAAACTTAAGTTTTGGTCTTAAGTATAACTTAAGTAAAACTTAAGTTTATCTGAGACAAAATCCTAACTTTACTACTCCTAAATGCCCTTTTTGAATACCGTAAGTCATAAAGTTAGGATTTTGTCTCAGATTACTTTTGTGAATGGGGCCCTAAGGGGTTTATTTACAATAAACTGGCGAAGCGTGGTGTAGCTCCAAAATTGCTAACGCTGCACTCCGTCAGTTTAAAAATGCAGGGATGCACCGTATTCACAAGAATGTGGCGCACCACTACGTTTCCCCTAGCACTGGCACTAAATCTAGCTGCCTAGTGCCAACGCAAGGGTGTCTGCGTTGCAGGGAAGGATTGTTCACGTGCAGGAAGGGGACCCTTCCTGCACATAAACAATCCATAATGGCGATTTGAAACTTCTATGTGTGCTGGTTTGGGCAGCACACATAGAAGATGCAACTCGTCATTTTTAAATGGTTGTTTATGTGCAGAAAGGGAAACCTTCCTGCATATGAACAATCACTAATAGTGATTTGCTGTTTCGAAGTGTGCTGCATAATGCAGCACACATAGAAACAGGAAAAACTAGGAGAAATTAATAATTTCTCTTTGTTTCGCCAGGTTAAGACCAGGTTTTCCCTGGTCTTATTTTTGGCGCTGCCCATATTTACGCCACCCTTGTTAATAGGGGACAGCGTCAAAAGCAATGGGTGTTGCGGCGGAATGCCCACCGCTTCACCCATGGCCCGCCCCTTTTACACTAAGTGCTGCGTGAAAAAGGGCCTTATTTACAAGCTAAGCCATGTTAAGTGTCTTAACGCTGCCTTGCAAATAAGGCGAAGGGCTTATCGCCACCAGAACGCCATAAAAAGTGAGGTTCTGGTGCGATAAGCCCTTGTAAATACGCCCCACACTGCGTCACTTTGAGCCAGTCATCAGCCGAGTTGTACCTCAGACCCAGCCATCTGCGCCTTGACGCCTTGGGGCATATGCGTGCTCATATGAATTTTCTTCATTTCAACTACTCTTGAAGTTGGTATGTCTCACTTACTCATACATTATGGATGGGGCCCAGTATGGAGGAGGAAATTCCACTGATTTAATATATTCCCTCAATGAATAACGTTGAGTTGGAGGCAACGCAAAGCCCTCCAATTTCACGATAAAGCCATGATTTATTGTATTATGTGGGAAATGCGCTAACGCAGGAGGTTGCTCGCAAGTGCATGAAATAGATATTTTCAGAGAATGACTTCTAGTCCAAAGTTGCAATCCGGCAATCAATTAGTGGAGCCGAACTTCACTTAAAATCGCTGCAATCAGCGTCCAAGCGCCCTCTCAAGGGCTGCCAGAAGAATGGAGCGCGTGCACTTTATTTGGTATTCACGGAGGCAGCTCGAGGGCTGGAAACTTCATCTGAATTACAAAGCCCGAACCATAACAACCTTGACTAAGGTATTGTGTAACGCGCATTGTCACTCAGGCTGGGGAGCTCACATCTTCCAGGTGACGTCTGCAGCTCCGCTTGCTTCCATTGTGAAACCTTCCAGAGTGCACCAAACACATCCGGGTACTGCTGGACACGTTTAGGGGACCTCTCCTGCGAGTGAAGGCCTCATTTGGAGGCAGGGAAAGCCTTATCTGTAGGGCTGGACTGGCCATTTATCTCAGTAGATACTTTCCCAGGTGGGTCGAGCCGGTGGAAGGGAGCTGCAGCCTTTGAAGCCCCAGGGCTCCCTGGGGCCACTGTCACTCCCCTCAGCACCCCAGGGTTAACGACAGCAGGGGCAACTGAACTGAAAGAGAGGGTGGGGAGAGAGACAGAAAAGGGACAGATAAAGAGAGGGGGCAGTGAGTAGAGGCCGGATGGCACATTTATGCCTGGGCAGCTTTGGTTCCCGGTCTGGCCCTGGTTGCGCTTCTGACAAATGGTTTTGGTTCCCGGTCTGGCTCTGGTTGCGCTTCTGACAATTGGTTTTGTGCTTCTGACGACTGGTTTTGGTGTTCCTTCTGGCCCTGTGTTACACTTCTGATGACTGGTTTTCGTTCCCAGTCTGCACCTGGTTGTGCTTCTGACGACTGGTTTTGGTGTTCCTTCTGGCCCTGGTTGCGCTTCTGATGCCTGGTTTTGGTTGCCGGTCTGGCCCTGGTTGCGCTTTAGATGACTGGTTTTGGTTCCCGGCCTGTCCCTGGTTGTGCTTCTGGCTACTGGTTTTGGTCTGGCCCTTTTTGTGCTTGTGGCAACTGGTTTTGGTTCCGGTCTGGCCCTGGTTGTGCTTCTGGCTACTGGTTTTGGTTCCGGTCTGGCCCTTTTTGCGCTTTTGGCAACTGGTTTTGGTTCCCAGTCTGGCCCTGGTTGCGCTTCTGATGACTGACTTTGTGCTTCTGACGACTGGTTTTGGTTCCCAGTCTGGCCGTAGTCGCGCTTCTAGCAACTGGTTTTGGTTCCCGGCGGGCCCTGGTTGTACTTCTGGTGACTGGTTTTGATTCCCGGTCTGGACCTGGTTGTACTTCTGGTGACTGGTTTTGATTCCCGGTCTGGACCTGGTTGTACTTCTGGTGACTGGTTTTGATTCCCGGTCTGGACCTGGTTGTACTTCTGGTGACTGGTTTTGATTCCCGGTCTGGCCCTAGTTGTGCTTCTGATAACTGGTTTTGGTTCCTGGTCTGGTCCTGGTTCCGCTTCTGACAACTGTTTTTGTTCTTCTGACAACTGGTTTTGATTCCCAGTCTGGTTCTGGTTGCGCTTCTGACGGCTGGTTTTAGTTCCCGGTCTGGCCGTGGTTGTGCTTCTGACCAGCAGCGGAGGAGCGTTGCCCCACTGGCTCAGACCCAGCAGCTGAAAAATAAATCCATATTTTATTGTTTTATTTTTCAGCTGAGCCAGCGTGTGTAGGATGGGGCAGGGCTGGGCCATAGGGGGGAGGGGTGGGGAGGGAGGAGTGATAGGTGCATTTCTAAGTGTGCATATCTGTTTGGCTGGCCATCTTGGCCATCCAAACAGAAATGCACAGTTAGGCTTCTCCAACCCAGCTGTATTGCACAGCCGGGTTGGAGAACCAGTACAGACTCCCTGTGCCTGAGCGGGCGTTAAACCAGTCCACTCAGGCCAATCCCCGCACTGCTCTCATGCTTGGTAATAGCATGAGAAAGAAGAAGGGAGACTCCAAGTAATTTGTTAAATGTGCTCATAGCATCATATATTAAAAACACATTTTATACATGACAGTTATATCAGCACTGTAAGCAAAAATGTAAAGGCAACCCAAAGGAACTTGGTGCACGTTGTGCTCGTGACAGTAAGTGACGGCGCAAGTGACAAGAGAAACATACAGTGGTAAGCGCAAAGTGATAAGGTGATCTAAACTATATACAAGTTTAATTGGTTCAATACAATGATTTTCAAGTAATTTGAACAAGGTTTAAGGCAATTCTATGAACCAATAATGAATATGCACCATTAATTGCACTGACAAATTCGGTCGACGGCGTTTCGATCCTAGTTAATCTGGATCATCATCAGGACCGGGTAGCCCAAATTATAAGTACTGTAAACCACAAGGGTCGAATTCGATATTATACCGAAACAAGGGAGCAGCGCTAAAACGTCTGCGAACGATTGCAGGACAGCCAACAGTGCTCTACTGGTTAATTATCAAGAGTAGCGTAGGCAAGGTGCATGGTCGGAGCCCGATCCACTGCAACAAAGGTAGTTGGGGATTCCTAAATGTTTCTGTAGATTTTCTAAATCCGTCCAGGTAGCTGAGTATCAACCGGGCCGCCACGGCCCGGTTGATACTCAGCTACCTGACGGATTTAGAAAATCTACAGAAACATTTAGGAATCCCCAACTACCTTTGTTGCAGTGGATCGGGGCTCCGACCATGCACCTTGCCTACGCTACTCTTGATAATTAACCAGTAGAGCACTGTTGGCTGTCCTGCAATCGTTCGCAGACGTTTTTTAGCGCTGCTCCCTTGTTTCGGTATAATATCGAATTCCGACCCTTGTGGTTTACAGTACTTATAATTTGGGCTACCCGGTCCTGATGATGATCCAGATTAACTAGGATCGAAACGCCGTCGACCGAATTTGTCAGTGCAATTAATGGTGCATATTCATTATTGGTTCATAGAATTGCCTTAAACCTTGTTCAAATTACTTGAAAATCATTGTATTGAACCAATTAAACTTGTATATATTTTAGATCACCTTATCACTTTGCGCTTACCACTGTATGTTTCACTTGTCACTTGCGCCGTCACTTACTGTCACGAGCACAACGTGCACCAAGTTCCTTTGGGTTGCCTTACATTTTGCTTACAGTGCTGATATAACTGTCATGTATAAAATGTGTTTTTAATATATGATGCTATGAGCACATTTAACAAATTACTTGGAGTCTCCCTTCTTCTTTCTGTTGCCTCTTTGTAATGTTTTGAACATACAATAATATTAATTTCCATTAAATCCGGTTGAGACTTTGTTGTTAGTTCTATTGCATTTACCCAGATCTCAACCTGGTCTATGGGTTACACTCCTGTTGTGTTTTATTATGGTAATAGCATGAGAGCAGGGCTGGGATTGCACAGGGAGTCTCTGATGCTGTCCCAGTGTCTACCGGGACCAGGAAGCAGCGGAACTCTGAGGCGCAAGGCGGCCAGCAGCTTCAGGTAAGTCTTATTGTTTTTTATAATTAAACCCCGCCCCCTGCACTCTCCCTCCCGTGCTCCCTCCGCACCCCTCCACCCGCCACACCACTTTTTAGGTCTTGCCCTGAAGCCAGCGCTTGCGCTGGTCTGGGCGAGACATTTTGTAAGTGGGCTTTTAGAAATGCGACCACTTTTTTTTGGGCTTGCCTAGAGCATGCGGGTACGCGCACAGTAACGCGCATTCCTCGCATGCTCCAGGCGCCATATGTCTTTCCTCTCACTTGCTCCTCCCCCTCCCCCACCACAGAGCGCTTCTCGGGGCCGCGCAGCCTTGTCACTTTCACGGCCGCGCGTCACTTGCTCTCCCGCTCCTCCCCCCTCCCCCACCACAGAGCGCGTCTCGCACGGCCGCGCAGCCAATGCTTGTTTTATTTAGTTTTTGCGCGCGCACACAACTCCCAGTCGCGGCCGAAATTCTTGCTGGCGATCACTTTCGCGCGCACCATTTGCTTGTTTGAACACTTCTCGCCCTTTCCTTGCTGTTTTCTGTGCATCGCTCATTCTTTCATTACTTGTCACTTTTATGTGCATTTCTCAGTCTTTCTTTGCTACTTCACTGTGCATTACTCCTTCCTTCTTATTCCTTCTTTGCTGCTTTTCTGTGCGTTTCTCATTCTCTTTCTGCCACTTTCATGTGCTTTTTTCATTATTCCGCAATCTTTCTTTGCTGCTTTTTGAACTTTTACACTGATTCTGTGCCGATCTGCTGGGTATCTGCCACTCTTTCTCATTCATTCTTTGCTGATCTGCTGTGCTTTTGCCTTTCATTCTTTAACATTTTTCTCTGCCCTTTTCACTCAATCCTTGCTGCTCTTGGCTTCTTTTAGTCTCAGCTCTTCTCTTCGAGTTTCGAAATCAATTGCTCTCAACTCCTCTTCTTCCTTTTTCTCACTCCTTTGCTCTTCTTCCTGCCCTTTTCCTGAATTTGCGACCTTCCCTGCTTCCTCTCCCACGCCGCACTCCCTTCTCGGTTCCTGCCAGTTACTTAGCCCAACCCATTGCCCCAGAGACCCCCGCTCCTAATTCATGTCCGCCGCAGCTTGGATGCACAGCCTGTATGCGCCCCTCCCGTGCCCAACGCCAGACCCCTTGCTTTCACTCCCATCACTGCTACATCTCTGCTTCCCTCTCCTCACCCTGAACCTTGAATGCACCTTCCAGTGCTGCTGCTATGCCTCGGTAGTCGACTGCGAAGGTGCCTTCCCCTGTTCCACCTGACACTTTTCCTGCACCTTCCCACACCTTCCCACCACCCTCACATGCACCGCACACAACACTCACCTCTCCCTCGGCCACGCACACCTACACACCTCTCCCCACCCTTCCCTGTTCTGCCTTCTCCTCAACAACCCCTCCCTCAATAAACACGCTACTGAAATATGGGACCTGCTGCACCACCACACATTGAAACTGCTCTTCCTCACAGAAACCTGGCTGATTCTATCGACATTACCACACCTATTCCCCAGGCACAAGGTTATAAAACAGGACAGAATTAACAGACCCAGCGGAGGACATGTCATCGTTTTCAAGTGTTCCACTGCCTCAGCTAGCACCAACAGCACTGATGCTGGATGTGTTTATTGTGCCAAAATGGCTTCTTTTGTCATCTTCAATGCAAGATGGTGCACACTCTGAAATCCGTAAAAGTGCACTCTCTTAATGCTTTATTTTAATAAATATATTTAGGGTGATCACCAACCTCTAGTTCAGTGTGGACACTTTCTCCAGTACTTGTCTTCTCTCTCTGTACGTCACACCTCTCTTTCAATAAACCTCAGTGCCCCACAGCACTTACTTCTCATGACCTCAACTTGCCACCTCTCTCCGATCCTACCTCAAGATCTCTAGCTCTCGGTCAGCTCTCTGCCCCTCTCTTCTCCTCAAGTGCCTCTCCCTCTCTCTCTCTCTCTCTACTTTCTCTTCTTTCTGCATCTTGCTGCTCTGTTTGCATCTCATCCCCCTTCATTTCTCTTCCATTTACTTCCCCTCCCTCTTAATTTCATCTCTTTATCTTACCCTTTCTATCATTTTTGCCATCTATACCTTACCTTTCTCTACCTCTCGCATGCCTCTTTCTACCTCACCATTCTCTCTTTCATTTTTCTCTCTGCCTCACAACTCACTGCCTCATCTCTCTCTTCCCCACCTCTCATACACTATCTAGACTCTCAATTTACATCACCTATTGGCCTTCTATTTCTCTCTTTTTATTGATGTCCTCTTTCCCTCGCCTTTCTCATTATTTTATTTCTTTCTCTCTACAATGCTCTCCCTACCTCTTCCACTCCATCTATCACTCCCTTTGCTTTCATCTCTCTTTCTATCTCCTTCACTGTTTCCGTTCACTCTCTCTGCTTCCAATGTCTCGCTCGTTTAATACATCTGTCTTACCTCTGTCTCTCTCTCTCCCCCTATTTCACCATTCTCTACTTCTCCCTCGCACTTACTCTGTATTAGCCTCTTCTCTCTACCTCATCTGCACCTCTTTTTCTCTACTTCTCATATCTTTCTATTTTTCATCCCACAGGCTCTACCTGCCTCGCTACTTTGTTTACCTGACCTGTCATTCTGTGCTTCACCTTTCTATTTGTGCTATCTCATTATAACTCACCTCTCTTCCTATCTTATTTCTCTCTAGACCTTGCCCCTCGGGTTGGCACCTTTCTTACCAGCCTACATTTAAAACTGCATGCCAGGCCTCTAAAAACAAGCATTGGCATAGTCAATAGGTCTCGCCTTTGGGACCTTATAAGTTTTTAGACATGCAACAGTTGATGTTATTGCACCAAGGATATTGTGCTGCATAACTAAATACTTATAAGGTCCCAAAAGCGAGACCTATTGGCTATGCCAATGCTTGTTGTTTGTGTCGGCCGCACTGCTTCTGACAACTGGTTCTGGTTCCTGGTCTGGCCCTTGTTGGGCTTCTGACGACTGTCACTGGACTACAAGCAGATACGGTGTCAGCCTTCGATGCTATGTCTGTTGTGTTGTTTTTTCCCCCTTGTGCGCAAGCGCCATACACAACATCATAGTACAGATGGATAAAAACATGCTAGTCACTTGCTGGAAATTCCTAGCACTTCACAAAAAGCAAGCTGCAGGGGGCTTTGCGTTGGCTGAAAGTGCTCCTACCATTTGTTTCGAACAAAAAAGAAAAACACCATCCCAGAGGTTATCTTTATATATAGCGAGCCAATCACGGCTCGCTATATTTAAATGTCTGGCTCTCCACTATGCCAATGGTTCAGCAGTCAACATACCAAACCTTACATATCCCTTTAGTCAACTACAGTCACAGAGTGAATTCCGAGTACTGTGACCAGCTTCCTCCAGGTCATTACAGACACCCGGGCACAGACGTACCACAAAATGCTATTCACAAACCTACATGCAGAGATTCCACCTCTCCTACCTTTTGCTGTGCGGAGATGTCCGTCGCGAGTGCGAAGCCCCTCCACACGTAAGCATATGGTTTAGTAGTAAATGTGGGGTTGAAAGGAAGGGAGTGGCTGGAAAATGGGGAATACTCACAACTAAAGGGGAGAGGATTAGGGAGGAGTAAGGAGGGGTTTAGGGAGTGTCGGGGATGGTCAGTGAGGGGTTTAGGGAGGTACATGCACCCATCCAGAAACGAGTAAGCCTATGCCTATTCCTATTCACAAATTGCCCTTCTAAAGTTACGGTGGCCAAAAAGGGACACAAAATAGCAGTAAGTTGCTTTAGCTCAGAGCTGAATTAAGACCAGCAGCACACATGGCCAATCACTGGTACTGCAATATGCTCCCATAGAGAATAATAGAGTTAGGGAGCTGAGATAAAACCAAATAGTACGTATTTATTATTGAATGAAAAAAATATTTGAATAAACTTTTGGGAATTTAAAAATAAATGTAACAATAATTTTAATCAAAATATAGTTACGTTACTTTTAATTAATTCTATACATCAATTTTAATAATTAGTAATGCATAATAACATGTCTTTTTTTACTATAAGCGGAAATGTATTTTTTAATTTAAATGTGATTTTTTAAAAATTTCATTATTCATATACATTAATTAAAGATTTAATTCAAAATTAAATTAGAAGTAATGGAGCATTTCTTCTTCAGTTCTGCATTTAAAATAAGTATATGAAAATAATTTACATTCATATTTAACATAAAAATATTACATACATTTTTTCGAATCAAACGTTTTAAATTTTCCATATACTTTATCACAGTTCGACTCCATCAGTGGGGCAAAGATCTCTGCATGGTAAAGTATATGGAAAACGTAAAAAGTTTATTTGACTCAACAAAAATGAGTAGAAAAACATCTTTCAATATTTGCAATCTTGGGCTGACGCAGAGCGTTCAAACACCCTTCAACATTTGCAAACGTGGGCAGGTGCAGAAGTTTAAAAACTCCTTTAACATTTCCATCCTTAGACTGATGCAAAGGAAACAAACATCATTCAACAATGGCAATCTTGGCCTGGGCAAACCGGTTCTAATTTCCTTTAACATTTCCAATCCTGGACTGGGGAAACAGGCTAAAACTTCCTTCAACATTTGCAATCATCAACTGGGGAAACAGGCTCAAACTTCCTTCAACATTTGCAATCATCAACTGGGGAAACAGGCTCAAACTTCCTTCAATATTTGCAATCTTCGACTGGGGAAACAGGCTCAGACTTCCTTCAATATTTGCAATCTTCGACTGGGGAAACAGGCTCAGACTTCCTTCTATGTTTGTAATCTTCGACTGGGGAAACGGGCTCAAGCTTCCTTCTTTATTTGTAATCTTGATTCGGGAAAACAGGCTCAGACTTCCTTCTATGGTTGTAATCTTCGACTGGGGAAACAGGCTTAAACTTCCTTCAACATTTGCAATCATCAACTGGGGAAACCGGCTCAAACTTCCTTCAATATTTGCAATCATCGACTGGGGAAACAGGCTCAAACTTCATTCAATATTTGCGATCTTTGACTGGGGAAACAGGCTCAAACTTCCTTCAACATTTGCAATCATCGACTGGGGAAACAGGCTCAAACTTCCTTCAATATTTGCAATCATCGACTGGGCAAACAGGCTCAAACTTCCTTCTTTATTTGTAATCTTGATTCGGGAAAACAGGCTCAGACTTCCTTCTATGGTTGTAATCTTCGACTGGGGAAACAGGCTTAAACTTCCTTCAACATTTGCAATCATCAACTGGGGAAACCGGCTCAAACTTCCTTCAATATTTGCAATCATCGACTGGGGAAACAGGCTCAAACTTCATTCAATATTTGCGATCTTTGACTGGGGAAACAGGCTCAAACTTCCTTCAACATTTGCAATCATCGACTGGGGAAACAGGCTCAAACTTCCTTCAACATTTGCAATCTTCGACTGGGGAAACAGGCTCAAACTTCCTTCAACATTTGTAATCATCGACTGGGGAAACAGGCTCAAACTTCCTTCAACATTTGCAATCTTCGACTGGGGAAACAGGCTCAAACTTCCTTCAACATTTGTAATCATCGACTGGGGAAACAGGCTCAAACTTCCTTCAACATTTGCAATCATCGACTGGGGAAACAGGCTCAAACTTCCTTCAATATTTGCAATCTTCGACTGGGGAAACAGGCTTAAACTTCCTTCAACATTTGCAATCATCAACTGGGGAAACAGGCTCAAACTTCCTTCTATGTTTGTAATCTTGATTCGGGGAAACAGATTCAAACCTCCTTCAGCACTTGCAATTGTGGGCTAGTGCAAAGGGCTCAAACATCCTTTAACATTTTCAATCTTGGCATGATGCAAAGAGGTTAACTCTATCATGTCAAGTAGACTTTAGACATAAGCAGAGTGGATGGGCAATGGTTTTCTGTTGGTTCTCCTATCTCAACAAGCACTGGCAAAGGGAACAGTTCTCACTTTAAAGTGCAGTTGCATGCAATAACAGACATTCATAAATGATAAATGCAGGTTAAAAGCAGACCTACTGGCTTTCCAAAGGTAGGGCCGTGGGAGAGTAGTAAGGATTGCTTATTGTATACAGAGCAAATAGGTGCTTAAAATTGAATGTGACAAACAGTGATGACTCACTGTAGTTTTCAGATGCAGAGTGGTCCCTCAGTAATTCCAATCGAAGCACTTTTGTGCGGAACGTTGCACTAAAGAGTCAATAGCATGAGATCAGAGAGAAAAACTCTTCTGGGTGCAGCCAAAGACCACTCTTTGTATGTTTCAATGAACTAGTAACAATAGTTCTAAAAGACTGACGTGCTGTCAAACCAGACCGAAAATGTCAATTATAGAAATCAATTGGTTTGCCTTTTTTTGATTGATTACAGAGTTGCGTTTGATACTGTGGATCAGACTACTCTGTTGAAAGAAAAGAATGATGGGGTGAGGGGTCCTTGTGGTACTGAATTTTATAATAATGGAACTCCATTCTGGATCATGGATAAAGGAGAAGGTGAGGGCGAATGTGGCATGTCAAAAAAGCAGTAGTGACTGAGAATATCTAAAGACGGGTGTATTTTGGCACTCATCTACTCGGATTTATATTTCAGAGCTCTGGTAAACACCCCTCCCTCTGCTGTTTCCATCGAGACCGGGCTCGAACGAGCGACCAATTCTCATGTATGCAGATGACATAGTCCTGTTGCACTTAGCACTTCTAAGCTTAATTTCCTTCCAATACTACTAGACCTAAATATTTTATTAATATTATAAGGGTACCATTAAGACTTGACACTTGTGGTATGTGAACAAGGTTGCAATCTAGCGAGAGAAGAAATGTAGTTATCTTGGAGTATGCTTATCCCAAATCTTACGAGCATTCATGATAGAGCTCATCAGTCAACCCATCTTCTCAGCAATGTCTTCGCAGAAGAGTGTCTAAGCTGGTTGGAACTGGTTCCATGAAAAGGGACCAGTGGGAGTTCGCATTGGAACCAGTTGGGGGAGGATGAGAGGATCACTGGTCCTATCAGAAGTTTGAGTGAGGACCGTTCCATTAGGCAACACTTACTCAGGGTAATTATTTTTAACACCACACAGCCCCTTGACATTCTTAGTTGTGGTAGGGTCTCCTGGTCCTCGGAGTCTAGTCAGACCCAAATGAGCCAACCCCTTGGAGCTATAAATCACCACAAGTGAGAGGTGGATCCCAAAAACCCTAGGTTTTGGGTGATTTGGCATAATCTTTCTAGGCACTAAGGTTTACTGGGCTCCTTGTGATAGACTAGTAGTTGGCAACAGGTGAATGAATGACAGTTGAGCGTGGAGTCAGTGCTCATAGAGGATTCCACCATGCCCGGGTCCCAAGGTGGGGTAGATGGAATGTAATATCGGTCTTTGGAAACGGCGACCGTATCACAAATCTACAAAGATTACAAGAATCTGCGCCCTCACAGGTCCAGGAGCAGCAGTAACATAAGAGACAAGCTAGAGAAAATTTAGCGGGGACACAGCTTGCATGGGGGAAGGAAGTCAATAGAGACTTCAGACCCCACAGGGTCGAAGATAGTTTTAGGAAAGAGAACAATAGTATGAGCTTCATAGGGTTTCCCAGAACTTAATTTAAACCAGGCAACGCAAACTACGTTTTCAGGCATTAGAAATGATACCAGGGCCCAAACTATGTCTCGATTTGCGCCATGGTGCTACCTTAACTCGTTGCAGAGTATTAGTGCATCATCCTGTAAGGGGTTTGCCTGGAGGTGTGTGGCACAGGGTCAGGGTGCCCTCTGACAGCTTCTTTGTCTCTGTGCCCACATCAGTAACCCAGCATGAGTGCAAAAGCAAAGTATTTCCTCACTAGCAAGTGGCCAGACCCATAACCAAATGAGGGAATGCCACATAGGGATTGCATGGGCATCATATGTACACTGCTGTGATCCCTATAACAGAAGGGGGCACACACACATCTATGGACTCTTCCACAATAGTAAAGTGCCCCAAACGCCTTATGCAACCCTGTGGCACTATCTATATTATGGGCTTGGGTGCTAAGTGGGTCAATAATATAAATACTGCCTAGGAAGCCTACGGGTGAGAAGAATTCTGACATGAAGACAAGGTATTCACTGTCATAAGTGACTCGAAGCAGTGGCATAGCAAAGGGTGACTGGGCCGGTCTGCCATGGGAGGCACAAGTTTTGGGGGCGGCGGGCTCTGCCCCCCCCGCTCTTAGCTGCGGCCGTGCAGGGCAGCCGCCATGGGACTTGCTAGCACTCCCCACCTACCTGCTCTTCATGCTGCCGGCAGGTGGCACAACAGCTAGCTACTCCACTGACTCGAAGGTAAACCCTGCAGCACAGGTACTGTACCCCAAAGGTGTTTGCGTAGTAAATGAAAACTAAGTTGACAACTGGATTCAAATGTGGTGCTCCGATTTTATTGTTTTGATGTAACTCGCCCCTTTCAGTAAACTCCTAGGGTCCTGGAAGTTTGGGAGAGGACCTGAGAGAGTGGGCTGATGGCCGAGGCAGAGACTAGCAGGATATAAGGGACAAAATGCCCCCTGCCGTCAATGTTCCCCCTAATTTCTTTCCTTTGTGTACAGAAATGTAAGGTTTCTGTGCACTGCAACCAAGGCTATGTGCGCAAAAAAAACGACCATGCATGCAATAGTTACCTAGGGTTCCAGTTTAGGCCAAACAGGAACATGCTCATGTGTTTATTTATTAGCATTAATTATGCTAAATGGGTTTATAAACCCATTGTGAGTTACACATTTTGTAATTCAGCTTTTCCCTGGCACTCATACTGCACGAGGGGTGGAGCTGGGTGGGCTACAAAATTCCTGGGGAGGAATGCGTCAGATACAATCCTTTAGAAGATCCAATGTGAAAAGATAAAGCAGCAGGTGCAGTGACACCAGGGCCTATAGGCCTCAGGGGCCACTGAAGGCTGTTTTGTTTCTGTGTTTAACCATTCAAACAGCGACCAAGGGGCCCATTTTCTACCTTGCACTAGCACCCATGCCATACTGGCTACGTCACTGGTGTTGTGCATCAGTGTAAATTCCTCTGGCATTTTAAGATAATGATAGCAACAAAATTAACAATAATGCTAACAATATGATAAATGTAATTGTTGCCTCTCAATACAAACTGGGAAAAAACGAGTTGGCTTGAGGGAAGGAGATGGAATGCCTGTCTGTCCTGTACTTCTTAAGGAATGTGGAAATTATGCAGACAGAGTCCAACACAAGGCACCAACATTTGCGGTTTTAAAGAGGAGAGCAATAGATACCCATTTAGTGGCTCATTGCACAAAGTGAAACCAGAAAACATGAAACTAATCCTAGCTTAACTAAACTGTGTGACCTTAGACAAATATTTTATTTCAGCAAACTTCCATTTTCTTTATTATTGCATATGAAATTATCGTCACATATGTGAGTTTAGAATATGAGGCATACAAACGTATTGAGTTACATTTATTAGACTACAATGTTTTTTTTGTTTTTTTTATGGCGCAAACTAGACCTGTAGGGATCAGAACGCTTTACATGAGCACCAGTTGCGTTACAGACGGACACATTCATTTTTGTTAGGCGCATGGAGATTAAGTGATTTGCCCAGAATCACAGGATGTTGAGAGTCCCTGCAGAGACTTGAACCTGGTTTCCCAGCTTCGAGACCGACTGCCCAAGCCGTTAGGCCACATCCTCTCCCCAATGTTGCTCTATCTATAAGAATGTGGGCCACATATAGTGTGCACATTACAATTTACTTGCCTCATAATTCACAAACATTTTTGCCATGACCAGTGCAGGAATGGTTCTAAGTACATGCTTAAAAAAATATCATTTTTAAAATGTGCCTCTAAGTGCAGCAATATAATTTCATGTATTAACATCAAAGATTCTGCATGTTAGGGAAAAGAGCTTTATTGAATTTAAAGAGACTTAATCATATGTCGGTGATGTTCGTTGGATGATTTACATGGTGTGCATTTCAGCGCTCAGCTGAGGAAACGTCACACAGCTGGCCTGTGCACTGATGTTGGTTAAAGGGAGCAGGCTGACCTCTATCTTTTATATTATCACCTCCAGGAGTGCAACGGGTGGCCCAAAAACAACAGACGCCTCCCTGCAGGAGCATCCGCTGTAAATGCCCAGAGCACAGACTTTAAAGAAAGCATCGCCAGGTTGCCGAACAGTGACAATTAGCGATGGGCAATTAAAAATATGTTCCTCAAAGGTGTACCACCCCCTCCAAAACTAATGCAGCAATTGGTATGTGCTAGAACCACTTGCTACTCCAGTTCTGACCCTCGGCAGCCCCACACACTGCTGTGGAAGAGGAAAGCTAAACTGCTGCTCTTCCACCTCTCTTACAGTAAGTGAAAAAAAAATTGCACTGCTCGCTTTTAAAAGCAGCAGCTGCAAATGGTTTCTCTTGCGATGTCTGAAGTGTGAGCGCTTCAGAATAGTTATTGCGCGCTCGAGGAGGTTGGGGCGCGCGCGCGCCTGCTGCCTACAGGGAACACTGCCTGCCGTACATTATTAGGATATTGCAAGACACTGAGGAGTACCGTAACCATATAGAGGAATGAGACATAAGTCTGAGTTCCTTTAAAAAGTTAGGTGACTTGCAATATCCTTATCATGTATGTGATGGAGCAGGGTAAATGAAAAAATTTTAACCTCCTAATAATTTTCGTAAAATAATTAATAAACATGTTCGTTTAAGTAAATAACCAACAATGTATGTTACATGTAAAGGGTTAAAGGTAACACGCTATTTTGTGTGCAAATTAATCAACTTATAATTGTTTACGTGTCTAACATAACATAATATTTGCGTACTAATAAAATAATAAACGCATGATTTGTGCTTTTTAAATAAAACGTGTGGTGGCAAAATAAAGCGATGGTAAGTAAGGGACGGCTTTATATGTTGCTTTTTGCTAGGTAATACCTAATTGGGGTACGTAGAAAGACGGGAGGGAAACGAAAGGGTTTATGTTCTTTATTTTAACAATATTTTGTTTATCTTTGAAAATAGTGCGCTTAGGCCTGTTGAGCAGCGATATAAAATGGCCGCCATTTGCTAGAGTACGCATGAACAAGAAACCGTGTGGTAGAGGAGAAAGGCTGTGAAAAAGGATGACCACGTGTTCGTGCTGAGAGGCTAAGACGGAAGTATGGTCAAGGCTATTGTGACCTTTCTGAGCAAATGTGTGCCAAGATGATCAGCAAGAAGCGTGAGAAGTCAAACTGAATAAATGGACGGAACTGTTGAATCTAAAAAGTAGCAGAAAAAGATACAAATTGGACTGATCGAGACTGATGAGCAATGTCATGAACTGTGGGAAACGATGCAAGCATGGACATTCCACAAAGAACTGGTTAAGACAAGGAAGTTTTGATTAAAATGTATAAGGACCTGAATGAACCAATGAGAAAGAATCACGCCATAGAGATGCAGCATTTTTATTCAGTAAGCTAGAATTAGGGTATAAGAAGACCTACTCTTGGTGGGAGGGGTTAGATGCTGGAGAGTTAGATGCTGGAGAGAGTGGATGCTGCAGATGGGTGAAGTTGCGGTTGCTGATGCTGACGAGCTGATGCTGATGCTGCTATTTTATATTTCTAGTTGAGTATAAGATGCTGCTTTTGGAGAACCTTTTTATTCCTGATAGATTTTTCATTTAGAACTATTAGATTTTCCAAGACAGATAGATTGATCTTTTGGAGTTCTTGCTATGATAACCTTATTTTTCCGTCTAATTGCAATTTCAATGTATTCTTATATTGATGATAAATGTAATAATCTGAATAATAAGCTTAAACTTATTTCTTGCTTCGAAACTTTATATAAACTTTATTATTCTTTAAACAAATGACTCGGTGATTCTTTAGCTCAATGATTAAGGTAAAATGTTAAAGAGTTTATTGTGATTGAGCTGGTCTTAATCACCATCAACTGATTCCTACTAGTTGGTCCATCGACCAATGAGCGGAATACCTTAAAGCAAATGAGAAACATTATGTCATGTTAAAAGAGGTATCCCGTCTCCTTCCAGCTGAATCGTTTTCTCCTAGGTTAAGGACGGAGGTAATCCAGGGAATAAATGAGTAAGTGAATGTATATGCGGTGTTATGGGCCCCACCGTCATATGGATATAGTTTGTGTGTTGGAGGAATAGTTGCACCTGGATGACCGAAGCATATAGGAGAAGAATTTTTATTGTTAGCGCTGGATCAGATTTCTTGGTAGCAGAGTTATGGTTACTATAGATTAGTTTGGTGATTATTGATTATTGATAAGTTCATGTCTAACACTTTATGTTGAGTCGCGTTATGTTACATGTAAGTTTTCACGCTTCCGGGAAGTAGGAAGTGGAACACGTGTGGCAAGAGAAGTCACATGGAATGGTGCATTGTCTGAGTTCATATTTGTGATAACACAGGTTGTGTTATGATAGGGACATTTTCCGTATAAAAGGTGTGTAAGTGAAATAGTGATCGGTTTTCTTGTGAAACTCTGGCCTTAATTCTCAGGAGCAGTATAGTCTCCACATGTGTTTTATCCCCAGAGAAACGGGTTTATCGCTTGCTTGAAAGAAGGGTAAGGTAGAGGGAAGTGCTACTTTATCGGCGAAACAGAAAATTCTGTGGTAGGGTAGAGGTAAGCGCTGCCTACTGGAAAATACAGAGTTCTTGTGTAAATGGTCAAAGCTATCTCTTTGGTTTAGCGAATCAGACAATGGAAATGTGTTTTAAATGTTGTAACTAACGAAGAATTGTTGAAAAAGAAATTGCCGATAAATTTTGTAAAGGAGGGGTCAAGAGCAGAACTGACGAAGACAAAAGCCGCGCTGGGATTGGACAGTGCGCTTTAGACAGAAATCGCTCTGATTGGAGCTTTGGTGTGAGTCGCGCTAGGATTGGTCGAATAGCCTAGTGACGTGCAAGTTTGTGATTGGAGTGTTAGTGTGAGTCGCGCTAGTATTGGTCCGAATAACGCATAGAGAACAGTGATTGAATTGCGGATCGTTTGAGGAGAAAAAGCGATTGTGAATCATGTCGTATTATGAGTATGGTAGAGAGAAAACGTCATGGATGTCGAAAGTTAAGAATTTCTTTAAGAAAGACAAAAAGGTAGTGACTAGAGAGGGACAAATAATTCCTCCGCCGAAATCACCAGCTTCGCATATGATGCTGAAATATGGATATCATAAATGCATATGGTTAGAAAATTGGACAAAATATACCAAGAATGATGGAGCATTGGCTTTCCCTGAGAATGGTTCATTTAATGTAGCTGTACTACGGAATTTGAGAGAAAAGATGGCAATGTTAGAACCTAGACCTAGACCGACACAGTTTGAAGCTTTAACTGAATGGGAAGATGAGATGTATGAACGAGAGAGATTCAGAGGATTAAAGAATCATGAGTTTGTGCCTGGAAGGTTATGGGGAGTAAATCATGAGGACAGAATAAAGCGTTGGAGATGTGCTAATATGACAGGAGGTTTGTTTCCAGCTTTTACAGTTGAGGAAGAAGCAAAGAGAAAGTGTACAGAGAAAAAGAAACATGTAGTTATAGAAAAGTATGTGTATGGTGGTAGTGAAATGGATGACGAATTGCTGGAAGATATTTTAAACAGAAACCCACCTCCATACCAACAGACTTCTGCGGTGGTGACACCTAATGCACCGCCAATGGAAACTGGGAGGAATAAAAATCCCGAACGAAGAGATGAGATAAATAGGTCACAAGATCAATTAAAAACTTCACAAAATGAAGAGATAGAAAGTGACAATGCAACTGAATTAGCAAAAACCACAAGAGAATTGACTGAGAAGATAAGAGCTTTGACAAAGAATATGGAAGCTGTAACTGTACCAGTAGCGATAGATCCAGTAATGCCAATTTTTGAGAATCAGAAAATTGATGAACGTTCTTTAGTGATTCCCATGAATTCACATTTGCAAAGAAAAAGAGAAGGGATGGAACTGAATAATGAAGGTGCACACCATTTGGCTAGTACCTATAGACCAAGCCCACCTACTAATTTGACGATAAATGAGAATGAGATTAGGAGAATACCTATGGTAATGGAGTCTGCATCAGGGACACCAGAAAGAAGTAGCAATTGGATAGAATTAAATAGTACGCCTGTAGGTCCGACTCCAGATGAGTTAAATGAATGGATGAAAACGCTAAAAACAAAAGAAACAGAAGTAAAACCATTAGATGTAATTAGGTTAAAAATAGACATGGAAGAATTGATTTTAGGAACAATTGGTACAGAAAAATAAAAAAATTATCAGGATGATGAGATTGTTTTTGTGCAAAAGTCTTACATGGAGAGCTAGAAATTTACATGACAAATTGGAAGAGACAGCAAGTGAACTAGGAGTAGAGTTTGTAAAAGTGAGAACGTTGCAGAAACCATACAGAGTAGATTTTTGTGAGAAAGATATAGAGAATTTGAACACATCAGGAAGATTGACCCAAATAAAAGAGTTAATTGTTTTACTGAGAAAATGGGGTGATGTGGATAGATGGAGAAATAGATGGACGAAAAAGAACGAGAAAACAACAGATAAAGCATCTTTGGCTTTTGCATTGACAGATAAGGAACCAGTTGTAAGGGAGTACCCGATGAGAGAAACTCCAGGTGGTAGTTATGTGCATGTTCCATGGACTAGACAGGATATACTGTCATTTACAAATGACTTCCCAAAGTTGAGAGAGAAGCCAGTAGAATGGTACAGACAAGTGGAGAGATTTGTTAAGGTTTCAAAAGTGTTGTGGATAGACTTAGATGGATTGTTTGATATAGTAGTGCCAGCTGATTTGTGGACAGAATGTAAGATTACTATTGATTGGCCAACTGTAGAATATCCAAGGGATGCTAAAACAGGAGCGCCAGGACCAGAAGTAATGAAGAAGTATGACCAAGTAATTTCCTTTTTGAAGAATAAGATTCCACCTAAAGAAACAGATTGGGTAAAAATAGACAGAACAACGCAAGAAAGTAAAGAATCAGTGCATGCTTATTATGAAAGGCTGTTGTTAGTTTTCAAACAGTATAGTGGTTATGAGACACTAAATGAGAAGGATATGAGTCATTTTGTATATAGATTTGTTAATGGGTTGAAACCAGAGATAAGTGAGATGATTAAACATCATATGATTTGTTGGCAGAATAGCACAGTTGACGAAGTTTTGAGATATGCTAAGTATTGCAGTGATGATATTGAGAGTAGACAGCGTAAATTGAAAGAAAAAGCCATGTGGGCACAGGTGAAAGTTGCAGAGAAGCAAGAAGCTCAATTGAGTAATACAGGTAATGAAGCAGGACAGGCTAGATCTCGACCAAATATAGGTAAAGGAAAAGGACAAATGAGCATAGATGAGGCAAAGAAAAAGTGGCCATGCCACAACTGCGGAAAGCTAGGGCATTGGAGAAACGAGTGTAAATTTCCTCCTAAACTTAATGTGGAAAATCAATCATTAAATTCACAGGTGCAGAGTGAGGTAGTTACTCAACAGTCAGGTGCCACAACCACCACTTCCCAAGAGTGTTAACCAACAGAAATACAGTGCAGAAACAGGATTCTACGGAGGAGAACAGGTAACACAGTTGCCGCGTGCAGCTGCAATTTCTCAATATTGGTTACGACAGGATGAGGATGAAACGGATGAAAGTTTCTGACGGTGCCTAAGAGAGGGGGAAGAGTGCGTGCTTGGCGCAACTCTAGAGGTAGATCAGTCTGGTCCATTTGTGGATGGAGAAGTGAATGGTGCAAATGTAACATTCCTTGTGGACACTGGAGCTACCCGTTCTACTGTTAGGTCAGTGGAAATTCCCAACCTTCCTCTCTCAGGTGAACATATCCAAGTAGTTGGAGTTTCGAATCAGCAAATTAAGACGCCTCTTACTAAATTAGTGGAGGTAAAGATTGGTCCATTTAGTGAAATGCACCGATTTGTGGTATGCGATTGTAGTCCTGTGAACCTATTAGGACGCGATCTATTGTGCAAGATGAATTGCACTATCTATTGTACTCCAGATGGAATTGCATTTCAGACACCAGATGAAGATGTACTGTATAAAATGACAATGGTAAATTTAGAACCAGAAGTAAATGATTTGTTTCCTGTATTTGATGCAGAGAAAATCCCAATTGAATTGAAAAAGACAGTGAAAGAAGAAGTGTGGGACTTTACAGGAGAAGATATAGGATTAATGAAAGAAGTAGATCCCGTTAAAATAACCGTAAAAGAAGGAACGAGTTACCCAAATACGCCTCAGTATAATACGCCTCAGAAATAATTGAAGGAATAACGCCAGTAATAAATAAAACTGTTGAACAAGGGATTCTAAAAGAAATCATGAGCAGTCCATGTAATTCGCCAATAATGGGACTGAAAAAGCCAAACGGAACATATAGAATTGTACAGGATTTGAGGAAGGTAAACAAAATTGTAGTGCCTTGTTGCCCAATAGTACCGAACCCTGCTGTGATTCTATACCAGATTCCACGTGAAGCAGAATGGTACACAGTAATTGATTTATGTCATGCATTTTTCTCTATTCCATTGCATCCAGATAGCCAGCCATTATTTGCGTTTAGGTTTGGAGAGCGTATTTTGGCATGGTGCCGAATTCCTCAAGGGTACACAGAAAGCCCCTCAATCTTTAATCAGATTCTAAAGAAATCGTTGGAAGATTTAAAAATGCCAGAAAAGTCAGTGATGGTTCAGTATATTGATGACCTACTGGTGGCATCAAAAACGAAGGAAGCATGTGTCAATGATACAATTGCTTTGCTGAATCATTTAGCAAAAAGAGGACATAAAGTGTCCCCATCAAAATTGCAGTTTTGTCAACAAGAAGTCCAGTATTTAGGGCATAAAATTGAGAAAGGAGTGCGAAAGGTAACGACTGAAAGAATAAAAATGATTCAAGGAATGAGAGCTCCAATGATGCAAAGAGAGGTAAGAATGTTTCTGGGAATGGTTGGATATTGTCGACAATAGATAAGCGGTTTTTCGCTGATTGCTAAACCGTTGCAAAAACTGACAAAGAAGGATGTTAAAGATCCTTTTGAAATGAATGATGAAGAAATGAAAGCATTCAGAGAGCTGAAAAAGAAATTATGTGAAGCTCAGCATTAGGAATGCCTGACTATGAGAAAGATTTTGAGTTGTATTGCAGTGAAAGAGATGGATGTGCATTTTCAGTCTTGGTACAGAGACATGGAACTATGAAAAGACCCATTGCATATTTTTCAGCTGTTTTAGACCCTGTAGCGAAAGCGTTGCCTGGATGTTTGAAAGCAGTTGCTGCTACTTGTGTGAGTCTGGAACAGAGTGAAGGCATAGTGATGGGATATCCACTGAGAGTATATGTTCCCCATTCTGTGGAGATTCTCTTGACAAGAACGAAAACACAATATATGACACATAGTCGGCTGACTAGGTATGAAAAAGTAATTTTGAGTGCAGATAATGTGACCATTGACAGATGTATGAATGTGAATCCTTCGACATCTTTACCAGATGAAGAGAGTGTAATTGAAATGGATGAAGTAGATCACGATTGTCTGAATGTGCTTGAATATTGTACAAAACCGAGATCAGACATATGAGATGAGCCCTTAAAGGAATCAGATTATATTCTGTTTGTGGATGGCTCATGCTTGAGAACGAATGATGGAGTTCTAAGTGCAGCGTATGCGGTTTGCACAGTAGCAACTGTAATGGAAGCATCTTGTCTGAAAGGGATACGGTCTGCCCAAGTCGCAGAACTAGTAGCTCTGATTCAAGCATGCAAGTTGGGAAGAAAGGTACGGGTTACGATTGTGACAGGTAGCCAGTACGGCTTTGGGGTGGTGCATGATTTTGGTCAGATTTGGTCACAAAGAGGTTTCTTGACGTCTGCAGGAACGCCAATTAGAAATGGAGATTTTGTGAAAAAGTTGCTTGAGGGGATACAGCTGCCTAAACAGATTGCTGTTGTGAAGTGCAATGCACATAAAAATGGGGAAGACTACATAACTGTCGGCAATAAATATGCTGACGAGATTGCACAGTACTGTGCAAAGAACGTGGTTTCTTTAAACAGGAACCGAGAGAGAGAGCATATTTCTTGTCCTTTGCTTTTTACTAACCCTGTTGAGACATGGGATGAGGTGAGACAGTTACAGGAAGCAGCAGATGATGAGGAAAAAGATACATGGATAAAAGCAGGATGTAGAAAACATGAAGAAAATGATGTTTGGGTTTACAGAGATGAAAGACCAGTTATGCCTGATAGTATGATTTCTGACATGGCACGGATGTACCATGGACAAGCCCATATTGGGAGAGATTCAATGATCAGACTTTTTAGACAAACATGGTATAATCCAAAATTCAGAGCCGTAGCTGAGAGTCTTTGTCAAAGATGTCTTATTTGTCAACAGTTAAATCCAGGAAGGAAGACAGTAGTGAGTCTAGGAACAATAGGACGAGAAGGAGGTCCGTTCACTAGAATGCAAATGGATTTTATTGAAATGCCCCCGTGCAACAGACTAAGGTATGTCCTTGTAGTCGTCTGTTTGTTTTCCCATTGGGTAGAAGCATACCCGACCAGAAGGAATGATGGAATCACGGTAGCAAAACTTATGCTGCGAGAATTCATTCCGAGGTATGGTTTTCCAGTCACGATTGAAACAGATAGAGGAACACATTTCCAAAATGAATTAGTTAAACTGATTTGTGAAGCACTTAGTATGAAACAGAAACTGCATTGTGCATACAGACCAGAGGCTTCTGGAATAGTAGAGCAAGTGAATGGAACAATTAAGAACAGGTTAGGAAAAATGTGTCAAGCTACAGGACTCAAATGGCCAGATGCCTTGCCATTAGTTTTAATGACAATCAGAAGTATTCCGGAAAGGAAAACTGGACTCAGTCCCCATGAGATAATTATGGGACGAGCAATGAGACAAGCACATGTACCTGTCGACAAACTACTGACTATAACTGATGATCTGGTGCTGGATTATTGCAAAGGATTGGCTGATGTGGTGCGTTCTGTGTTTCATCAGGTTGGACCGGATGCGACCACTCTTGAAAGAAAACCAGCTCACGACTTGAATCCAGGAGATTGGGTCCGCATAAAATTCCACAGGAGAAGAAACTGTTTGGTTCCTCGCTGGGACGAACCACGACAAGTGATCCTGGTGACAACCACTGCAGTCAAATGTGCAGGAGTGAAACACTGGGTGCATGCCAGTCACACCATCAGAGTTCCAGAACCTGAAGATCGACATGTGAGCCGACATCTGGAAATATTGGATAACAGTTCAGCATCAGAAGCGGAAGAAGAAACTAACAGGGTGCCAGAATCTGAAGATCGACCTGTAAGTCGACATCTGGATGACCCAACGACAGAAGAAATAGAGGAAATAACTGAAGTTCCAGAACCTGAAGATCGACATGTGAGTCGACATCTGGAAATATCAGATACCAGTTCAGAATCTGATACAGATCATTCGGATTGTGAAGAAATTCTGAAAAGAAATTGGAAATTTGAAAGCATAAGAGAAGAAACTGAGCCAGAAGATAGTAACAGTGAGCAACCAAGTACAAGTTGTGGTAAAAATCCTTCGGAGATAAAAATTAATAGATGAAGAAGGGAGAGTTTCAAACAGAAAGTTAGAAAAATCGGAAGATCCCCGAGGAGCAATAGGGACAGATAGTCAAACAAAAGAACAGGGAAATTTAGAAGCAGATAGAGAGACTGACACACATTCGGAAGAACCTCGAGGAGGGACAGAAATAGGTGAACGAAGGAAGATAAGAAAAGAACCACAAGTAGAGGAAGAAAATGAAATTATAAGATTCAAAATAAGAGACAATAACGAAAAAACTGAAACAGAGTCTGAAGAAAGTGGAGAAGAAAGAAACCAAAAACTAGAGTCAAGAAAAAGGAATTGGAAAACAGAAAGAGAGGAAAAAGGAAGTGAGGCAAAAAGGCCAAGAAAAGGAGACAATTGGCCCAATGAAGTAAGAAAATTAAGATACAGAATCATAAGGTTAGATGGAAAAAGTGCTGAACAAGTGAATGAAATAACAAGTCAGAAAGAGCAAGAAAAACAAGGTGGAAAACACTTGCAGAAAACGAAAAGAGTAAAGAAAGTAAATCCGAAGTATAGATCGCCTGAATGGTTGTATCTTGCTTTGACTGATATCAAAGAAGAAAAGAACACTCACGAGAACCCAGAACAAAGAAACCTAATGGGTGAAGGTGAGGTGCAACAAACTTGAAGAAGTTTTTAAACAATTTCTACCGGACTTGACAAAACACTGGATCTGACGAATTTCTACCGGATTTGACAAAGAAAGAATTCTGAAAAGAATTAAAAGAAAGTACCAAGCAAAGACAAAAACATTGGAGTGCAGAGTGGCAAATAAGTCATTTCTGAGGTGTAGTGACACAGTTTTCTGGAAAATAAATAAATAAGGTTATAAAACAAAATGGAGGATACTAGAGATAGAAAATGTAAATGTGAGTTTTTAAGTAGATGGTGTAAGATGTGCTGCTTTTGTACAGGATTATTAATGACAGTATGGGTGGTTTTAGCAATCACTATTCCAATTAGTTTAGCTGTAGTGGAAACTTCTAATAACACAGAGAAAGAAAAAGGAGCTAACACTCAAGAACCAGTTATATTAAAAAGTAGTGCAGAATTACACAAGGACAAATCAATAACAGATTTTTCTAAAAATGTTTTTACTAAATTATTATATGAGTATGTAGAAACAATGGATGTAAGAGATTGCTATGTTTGTATGCAGTTGCCTGCAGCTGTAGCAGAGGGTGTGACTTATCATCACCTCCCTTTGACGTATGGAATAACATGTAGTGTCTTAGCAAGTTTATTTTATAAAACAGGTAGATTAGAATATTATTACACGGACATAAATAAGATTTTTGCGAACGTTTCTGTAGTTCCCGAGCTAAACAAAATAAAAGAGGGAAAAATGTTTGGTGAATATTTTTTAGAAGATAAGATTTTAACATTAGATAATATAATTAGGTACAATCTTACCTGTGAGTTAAAGAAGGAAGAAAAAGTATTTTTAGAGATGGTTGAAGAGAGAAGTAATAGAAGAGACAAAAACACCTCTTTGGGCGTTTGAGGAAGACAATAAAGACAAGAAAAAGACAAATGCAGCTATGACTCTGGATTGGCCCAAACAGGGAAGGTTGTGCATTAGAAGAAATAAGACAAGATATGACAATTATTTTGTGGGTTCCAGTATTTGCCATGACAATTATCAAATTTTAGGTGGATGGGGATTCAAAGGGGGAAAAGATCCAATATTTCCAGGGATCTATTATGTTTGCGGAAATAGGGCTTATTGTAGGTTGCCGGACCATTGGTGGTGCGTTCTGTGTTTCATCAGGTTGGACCGGATGCGACCACTCTTGAAAGAAAACCAGCTCACGACTTGAATCCAGGAGATTGGGTCCGCATAAAAGTCCATAGGAGAAGAAACTGTTTGGTTCCTCGCTGGGACGAACCACGACAAGTGATCCTGGTGACAACCTCTGCAGTCAAGTGTGCAGGAGTGAAACACTGGGTGCATGCCAGTCACACCATCAGAGTTCCAGAACCAAAAGATCGACATGTGAGTCAACATCTGGAAGTATTGGATAACAGTTCAGCATCAGAAGCAGAAGAAGAAAGAAACAGGGTGCCAGAACCTGAAGATCGACCTGTAAGTCGATATCTGGAAGACCCAACTACAAGTGCAACGACAGAAGAAGTAGAGGAAATAGCTGAAGTTCCAGAACTTGAAGATCGACCTGTAAGTCGACATCTGGAAATATCAGATACCAGTTCAGAATCTGATACAGATCATTCGGATTGTGAAGAAATTCTAAAAAGAAATTGGAAATTTGAAAGCATAAGAGAAGAAACTGAGCCAGAAGATAGTAACAGTGAGCAACCAAGTACAAGTTGTGGTGAGAATCCTTCGGAGGTAATATTAATAGATGAAGAAGGGAGAGTTTCAAGCAGAAAATTAGAAAATTCGGAAAAACCCAGAGGAGCAATAGGGACAAATAGTCAAACACGAGAACAGGGAAATTTAGAAGCAGATAGAAAAACTGACACAAATTCGGAAGAACCTCGAGGAGGGACAGAAATAGGTGAACGAAGGAAGATAAGAAAAGAACCACAAGTAGAGGAAGAAAGTGACATTATAAGTTTCAAAATAAGAGGCAATAACGAAAGAATTGAAACAGTCTGAAGAAAGTGGAGAAGAAAGAAACCAAAAACTAGAGTCAAGAAAAAGAAATTGGAAAACAGAAAGAGAGGAAAAAGGAAGTGAGGCAAAAAGGCCAAGAAAAGGAGACAATTGGCCCAACGAAGTAAGAAAATTAAGATACAGAATCATAAGGTTGGATGGGAAAAGTGCTGAACAAGTGAATGAAATAACAAGTCAGAGAGAGCAAGAAAAACAAGGTGGAAAACACTTGCAGAAAACGAAAAGAGTAAAGAAGGTAAATCCGAAGTATAGATCGCCTGAATGGTTGTATCTTGCTTTGACTGATTTCAAAAGAAGAAAAGAACACTCACGAGAACCCAGAACCAAGAAACCTAATGGGTGAAGGTGAGGTGCAACAAACTTGAAGAAATTTAAACAGTTTCTACTGGATTTGACAAAACACTGGATCTGACGAATTTCTACCAGATATGACAAAGAAAGAATTCTGAAAAAGAATTAAAAGAAAGTACCAAGCAAAGACAAAACATTGGAGTACAGAGTGGCAAATAAGTCATTTTCTGAGGTGTAGTGACACAAGTTTCTGGAAATCAAATAAATAAGGTTATAAAACAATATGGAGAATACTAGAGATAGAAAATGTAAATGTGAGTTTTTAAGTAGATGGTGCAAGATGTGCTGCTTTTGTACAGGATAATTAATAACAGTATGGGTGGTTCTAGCAATCACTATTCCAATTAGTTTAGCTGTAGTAGAAACGTCTAATAACACTGAGAAAGAAAAAGGAGCTAACACTCAAGAACCAGTTATTTTAAAAAGTAGTGCAGAATTACACAAGGACAAATCAATAACAGATTTTTCTAAGAATGTTTTTACTAAATTATTATATGAGTATGTAGAAACAATGGATGTAAGAGATTGCTATGTTTGTATGCAATTGCCTGCATCTGTAGCAGAGGGTGTGACTTATCATCACCTTCCTTTGACGTATGGAATAACATGTAGTGTTTTAGCAAGTTTATTTTATAAAACAGGTAGATTAGAATATTATTACACTGACATAGATAAGATTTTTGCGAAAGTTTCTGTAGTTCCCGAGCTAAACAAAATAAAAGAGGGAAAAACGTTTGGTGAATATTTTTTAGAAGATAAGATTTTAACATTAGATAATATAGTTAAATACAACCTTACCTGTGAGTTAAAGAAGGAAGAAAAAGTATTTTTAGAAATGGTTGAAGAGAGAAGAGTGAAATTTCAAAGAAAAGTGATAGAAGAGACAAAAACACCTCTTTGGGCGTTTGAGGAAGACAATCATGACAAGAAAAAGACAAATGCAGCTATGACTCTGGATTGGCCCCAACAGGGAAGGTTGTGCATTAGAAGAAATAAGACAAGATATGACAATTATTTTGTGGGTTCCAGTATTTGCCATGACAATTATCAAATTTTAGGCGGATGGGGATTCAAAGGGGGAAAAGATCCAATATTTCCAGGGATCTATTATGTTTGCGGTAATAGGGCTTATTATAGGTTGCCGGACCATTGGTATGGGTCATGTTATTTAGGTCTGGTCTTTCCAAAGATTTTTCATATGGATAGAAAAGAAAAAGGAACACACAAAATGATAAATACCTTTACACGTAGAAAAAGGGAAAGTTTTTCAGAAATAGTAGGTGATATTTTTGGTGCCTTGATACCAGCAGTGGGAATATCTTTGAATGCATTTAGAATTCGGAAATTATCCACAGTGGTAGATCGTTTATCTACAGATACTGCTGGAGGGTTCTTGATGGTAAATACCGAGATGGTTGCCATGAGAGCTATGGTGATGCAAAATCGACTTGCCCTTGACATTCTTTTGGCAAAAGAGGGTGGAGTCTGTGGAATGCTGAAAATCCAACATTGTTGCACTTACATTCCAGATAAAAGTGAAAATATACAAAAGTATATAACAAATATTACAAGTTTGCACAAAGAACTTGTTCCACTGGAGGTTGAAAGTGCATTAGGAAAACTTGGTAAAGGGTTTTCTTCAGTAATAAATTGGTTAACAAGAATGAGTGGATTAATAATAGGGAAAGTTATAATAATAGCAACCATGATAATAATAATAATTTTAGTGCTGAAGCTTGTAATTACATGTATAAAGAGAAGAAGAAGACAGAATAAAATAGAAAAAGAAAACATGATAAACAAGGAGAGAGAGAGAGAAATGGGTGAAATAGAGTTAGAAGAAATAAAAGAGAACATGTACAAGAAGACGAAGAGACAAGTTGAAAGGGATACAGTTGTGTAAACTAACAAAAGCAAATGGATAAAAGATATATGCTGTCTGAAAGAATTGTATAACTTGGGTTTTGTGGTGATATTAAAAATCACCAAAGGGGGGAGTTGATGGAGCAGGGTAAATGAAATTTTTTTAACCTCCTAATAATTTTCATAAAATAATTAATAAACATGTTTGTTTAAGTAAATAACCAACAATGTATGTTACATGTAAAGGGTTAAAGGTAACACGCTATTTTGTGTGCAAATTAATCAACTTATAATTGTTTACGTGTCTAACATAACATAATATTTGCGTACCATTAAAATAATAAACGCATGATTTGTGCTTTTTAAATAAAATGTGTGGTGGCAAAATAAAGCGATGGTAAGTAAGGGACGGCTTTATATGTTGCTTTTTGCTAGGTAATACCTAATTGGGGTACGTAGAAAGACGGGAGGGAAACGAAAGGGTTTGTTCTTTATTTTAACAATATTTTGTTTATCTTTGAAAATAGTGCGCTTAGGCCTGTTGAGCAGCGATATAAAATGGCCGCCATTTGCTAGAGTACGCATGAACAAGAAACCGTGTGGTAGAGGAGAAAGGCTGTGAAAAAGGATGACCACGTGTTCGTGCTGAGAGGCTAAGACGGAAGTATGGTCAAGGCTATTGTGACCTTTCTGAGCAAATGTGTGCCAAGATGATCAGCAAGAAGCGTGAGAACTCAAACTGAATAAATGGACGGAACTGTTGAATCTAAAAAGTAGCAGAAAAAGATACAAATTGGACTGATCGAAACTGATGAGCAATGTCATGAACTGTGGGAAACGATGCAAGCATGGACATTCCACAAAGAACTGGTTAAGACAAGGAAGTTTTGATTAAAATGTATATGGACCTGAATGAACCAATGAGAAAGAATCACGCCATAGAGATGCAACATTTTTATTCAGTAAGGTAGAATTAGGGTATAAGAAGACCTACTCTTGGTGGGAGGGGTTAGATGCTGGAGAGAGTGGATGCTGCAGATGGGTGAAGTTGCGGTTGTTGATGCTGACGAGCTGATGCTGCTATTTTATATTTCTAGTTGAGTATAAGATGCTGCTTTTGGAGAACCTTTTTATTCCTGATAGATTTTTCATTTAGAACTATTAGATTTTCCAAGACAGATAGATTGATCTTTTGGAGTTCTTGCTATGATAACCTTATTTTTCCGTCTAATAGGTATGCATTGCAATTTCAATTTATTCTTATATTGATGATAAATGTAATTATCTGAATAATAAGCTTAAACTTATTTCTTGCTTCGAAACTTTATATAAACTTTATTATTCTTTAAACAAATGACTCAGTGATTCTTTAGCTCAATGATTAAGGTAAAATGTTAAAGAGTTTATTGTGATTGAGCTGGTCTTAATCACCATTAACTGATTCCTACTAGTTGGGCCATCGACCAATGAGCGGAATACCTTAAAGCAAATGAGAAACATTATGTCATGTTAAAAGAGGTATCCCGTCTCCTTCCAGCGAATCGTTTTCTCCTAGGTTAAGGACGGAGGTAATCCAGGGAATAAATGAGTAAGTGAATGTATATGCGGTGTTATGGACCCCACCGTCATATGGATATAGTTTGTGTGTTGGAGGGATAAGTTGCACCTGGATGACCGAAGCATATAGGAGAAGAATTTTTATTGTTAGCGCTGGATCATATGCCAGGGGGTACTTTATCCCATATAAGACATGGTTATACCATCACCTTTTCCACAAACCGCTTAAAACCTTGGTGCGTAGCTCTTCCGTATGAAAGAGCCAGCACGTTTGCAAACATGAAGAATAAAAATAAAACCTCTAGTGAAAAATTAAACACATCAAAAACCTGTTAGTTATTTGTTGCAAACTGATATTAGAAAGAGTTCAATACAAGTCAGTTGTTTAAAAAAAAAAAAAAAAGCTGCACTAGCTCCAAATGTGTAGACACATGCAGAAAGATTCTGGCTTTTCTCTAGCTATCTGAAGAGTGCAAACATGTTTTCTGTAAGGTTAAAAAAAAGAGCAGAAGAAAGAAAAGCAACATTTGTTGCTTTAAACAGCTGCTTCATTTATGCTCTGTGACCTGACCTGCCTTTCACCTCAGCTGCAGGCTGTGGCAGCAGGCAGTGTGACATCAGAACTCAACTGTAATAACTTATAATAATCGAGTTCATAATCGGCGACTGGGTGCGTCACAAGTCGCCGATTACAAAGTAATTAGAGACAGGTTCTTATATAGGGATTACAGAATTCCATGTATTATAAAGAGATCTCACCCGGGCTTAGTAAATATATTGAGATCTGTTTTGAAATAAAAGAATACAGAAAAGTGTGCACCCAAACCCCTGTGTGGACATAGTGTCATATGTGGGGGTTATAGTATGTTGATAACATTGGAATGACTTCGCCTGTCCTCAAACCCCAGTGCTTAATTTGTAAAAACATTAAGTGCCAGGGCCCTTCTCGGAAGGCCACTGCAGCCTGCACCACACATAACCTGCCAGCGCTACCAATGACATTACCAACATAACACCTAACCATCGCACTCCTACAAGTGTGACAATTCAGGCTATTTTAGGCCACACAAAGCGATAATAATGGCGTGAGGGGCTGGTATTATTCATTTTCAATGAATATTGTCTTCATAAATACGGTTGTTGTGCTCATCTCAAAATTAAAGACAGCGCCACCATGTGGTGGACTGTCACGATAGCTGGTGCTGACATTTAAGTGCTGGGGCCGAGCACCGGAAACCACTGGCTCAAATTAAGCATTGTCAAACCCTATCCCATGGCTAGTATTAACTGGGAGTAACGTGGGAAGGGCAGCAAGTCATCTCATCTGATAGTCTGGCACACAATGACACCTTAAATGAATGCCTATCAGTCCTACAGACATTCAAGAGCTGCTTTCCCTGTAAGATCTGGTAGCTTAGAACACAGCAACAGCGGAATATCAGATATGGGGGATCACACCTCACATCTGGATGAATCCTCGATTTCCTCACACACTCCATACTTAATTTGCATCAGTGGTTCTCAGTGGGCAGCACTGGCAATAATTTTAGGGCGCGGGTCATTTTAAAATTGTCCCGTGGCTAGTTGTCCCACTTATCAAAGAGTGTAAGAAAAAACAATAGTAAATATGGTTCTGTTTTGTGAATCTTGTACCACCTTGTGGCAGAGTTAAAAATTGCATCTTAGTAATTTAAAAAATGTAGGAGCAGATTTATTAACCCTGTGCGCCAGTCACAGTCACAAAAAGTGACTCAAACCAGTACAAAATGTTGATATAGTATTTATTTTTCAGCGCAAAACTTTATGTGGGCTGGAAATTAGACTTAATGTAATGCAAAATAACAGTGCTCAAGTAATGCAAAAAATACTTTTCTCTACTTTGCATTGAGAGGGCTTCCCATGGGTACTACATGGACGTTTCCATGCTGCCACCCGTGGTTTTTGATGCAAAACCCTGTCTACCAAATTATTGACACACTTTGCGGCAAAAAATACTGCTTCCTCAAGGCAGAAGTTAGGCTGGAGAAATCTTTTAATTTCTCCAAATGTTTTCCACATTGCATGAGTGCTGCAATGTACAGCACACAACCAATGTGAAAAATGTTGTAATGTTAGTCTATGTAGTATGTTGTATAGAAAGGGGGCCCTTCCAGTTCAGAACCTTTGCTAGACATCATGTACACAAAGGTGTGTATGAAGGCACTAGGTACCCTGTTTGAGTGCCAATGCATGGATGACCGCAGCAGCGCCATATGTTTTCAGATATAGATCTGACCTGTGTTTTTCCCCTTGCCCAATGCAGCGCAGCAAAGTTGCTGCGCTACATTGCACAACTTTTGCACAACATGTTAGTAAATCTGCCCCATAGAGGCAGGCACAAAGAATATTTTGTGACCGAAACGGTACTTTGGTTTTGCCGATTGTATTAAGTTCCCTTTTACAAATTAAGCACTGTGCACAGTGTTTTCTACTGTACTTATTCAAACCTACAGCACTCCTATAAGGTGGGTGGTAGCACTCTAAACAAAATCTCACTTAATAAGTAACACAAAGGGCCCAAACATTCTCAAAACCAACAAAGCTAAGGGAGAGAATTTGAAAAAACAATTGTATACAGTGGAACTATTGAGAAAAAAAGAAAAATGTGCCACACGTGTAGTAACGAATAATCAGGAAGAGAATTACTAAGGAGAGGGAGAAGAGGTGCTACCCCATTAGGCAAGGAACTAGAGCAGTGCTTAATTTGAGCCGGTGGTTTCTGGTGCTCAGCAACAGCACTTAATTGCCAGCATCAGCACTTAATTGCCAGAACCTGCACTTATCACAGCTGCCACATGGTGGTGCTGTTTGTATAATTTAAAGATGAGCAGAAAAGCAGTTGTTTGTAAATTCAATATACATTAAAAATAACTAATACCTGCCACCCAAGCCATTCTTAAAGCTTTTGCAGCCTCGAACAGTCTGAATTGTCACACTTGTAGCAGTTGTGTAAGTACAGTGGCAATGTGTGGTGCAAACTGCGGTGGCCTCCTGACGAGGGCCCCAGCACTTATTTTTTTTTTACAAATTAAACCCTGAACTAGTGAAGGGATTCAAATACAAAGAGTGGGCTAAGTGTTGGTTAAAGTAAAAGTAAAGGTGATGTTCAGGTAAGTGCTTGATTGGTTTAGAGAAAGAGATGCAGAAAGGCCTGTTGGATTGGGAAGTAAATATCTTGGGTGGGTAAGAAGAGAGACGAATCTGCATGAGACAGAAGAGAGATGGGATGCCTCAGACTGGGTGAGAGAAGAAAAGGGAAGAGCATGTTTTGGATTGGGTGGAGACTCATGTTGAATTAGCTGACAAGGAGAGAAGGGGGGGCATTTGTTCGATTGTGTGAGAGAGGAGGAGCGGGTGAGACTTTATATAACTGGTGACAGAAGGATATGAAGGGATTGGTGTGGGATTGGAATTTAGAGAGCGAAGTGGGTTATTCGTTGGGTTGTGTGATTGGGTGGACAAGAAGGTGAGCACAGGAAATGTTTGATTGGGTGAGAGCAGGACAAAGTGCATGGCACTGAGTGAGCGAGCAGAGGGCTGGACATGGATTGTGAGAGAACAGATAGAGTAAGCAGGAAAAGGTGCATTGGATTTGGCACGAGCAGGAAAGTTGGATTGGGTAGGAGCGGGAAGGAGGTGCGATTGGTTGACAGTAGGATCCAGAAGGGGAAGTTTGACTGGGCAAGAGGATGAGAGGGAGGGGCATTAGTTGGTTTGTGTGTTGGAGAGGTTTGGACAAGTGCTGGATTTGGGGGAAGAAGGAATTGGAGCAGTGCTTAATTTGAGCCGGTGGTTTCTGGATGCTGGGCACTGGCACTTAATTGTCAACACCAGCACTTGTAACGGTCTGCTACATGGTGGCGCCATTTGTCTAATTTAGAAATGATCACAACAGTTGTTTATTAATTCAATATACATTAAAAATGACTAATGCCTGCCTCCCAAGCCATTCTTATAGCTATGGGACCTGGAATAGTCTGAAATGTCACACCAGTGGGAAGTGATGGTCAGAAGTTGCATTGGTAGTGTGATTGGCAGCACTGGCAGGGACAATGGATGGTGTAAACTACAGTGCTCATGACGAGAGCCCTGGCACTTATTATTAATATTTTTTTTTTTTTACAAATTAAGCACTGAATTGGTGGGATGTGTGTTTGTGTGAGGGAAGGAGATAATGCACATAGTATTTGATAGTGCAAGAGATTTAAAAAGGAGACACATTTTATAGTAGATGAGAGAGACGCTGGGATACATGTTGCATTGCCTAAGAGCAAAGACAGTCTGGGACTTGTGCTGGATTTGGGGAAATAAGTAGAGAGTGAGACATGTTTTGCAAAGCGTGACAAAGGATTCAACAAAGTCCCTAATGGATATTCTTGAGACATTATGAATGGTCAGGATGGAAGGTTACATGACTCTTGGGGTTCAATCTACATTTTGCGACTCCAGACATAGGCGCGGTTAAACATCCGCAGCAACATGAGGAGTGCACTCCACTACTCATCACACATGGCACCAAATCACCTCCTACACAGACCACACTCCTAGCTCACACTCTACCACCCAGTCAAAATGAGCTCAAGCATTTGACCCTCCAACTCTTCTTGGTTTGACTACATGCTGTCAAGTCAAGAGCACCACTGGCCATCAAGCACAATTACAAAACACTCCTGCATAAGTAGGCCAAGAGCATGTATCCATAGCACTCTCTATTGTGTGCCATCGGCTGAAGCACTTCAGCGCCTCACCAGGGGTATAAAGCGCTATATAAATGCAACTAAAAGATCATTCAATAGGCAGGTAGCAGTTGCTAGGGGTGTGCTTCACATTTAAAGTCTTTGGAGGCTTCTGTGTGCTCTATCCTCATGGGTGTAAGTGCATCTCCTGGGTGGTTTCCTGGGTCGCCCATATGAGGCAAACTGTACAACCAGGGAAGAGTGCAGACCTCCCCAGCACTGGGATGACGAGGGGTGATGGAAAGTCTCGCACAATAGGAAGAATCGAGAGAACTCAGGATGCGAATCCTCAGAATCACAGTTTCTATGGCAACCACTGGGCTCCTGCAGACGTGCCTCATCACTATGCATTCTGCAACAGATCTAAAAACCTCTTTAAGAAGCAACAGCTGTATTAACACAGCAGTGTACACCTCTTGTCGGTGCCCTGACAACCGCGCCATGAGGTGCTCTGGCCAAGGTGAAAGGACTAGTTTTGTGTCACCGATTCTCTGCACCGTTTTATTCCCCATTTAGCAAAGGTTTGGAATAAAGACTTTGAGCATCACAAATACTTACAAGACATAGGTGGACTATATTTTGGTAGTTTTTGCAGCATAGGCTTTCTAGAGATGCTGTGCAGGAGTATATAAACTTTCACCTTTGAGGGTTTTCATTCTTTATTTAAATGTAGATTGAAATTAAAAGAAAAGCGTTAAATAGGAGTATTTTTAGATTTATCAATATGAGCTTTTTTAGATTTTTAAATAAGAGCATTTTTAGATGATGCAGACGTTATACTGAGAAATAAAAAGAGAGCGTGCAATAAAATAAGGAGTGATGTAAGCCATCTGTGTGGGGTACAGTTACACTAGGATACCCTCCAGTGGTGCCCATCAATGAGTCTCGGGATGCCCTGTAGCAGAGTCCATCCGTGTGTCCTGGCATGTCCTCTAGATGTGTTGATCAGTGTGTTTTCTGATGCCCTCCAGTGGTGCTCATCAGTTAGTTTTGGGATACCCTCAGGTACTGTCTGACAGTGAGTCTTTGGATGCCCTACACTGATGCCCATGAGTGAGTCTTATGATTCTCTACAATGGAGCCCATCAATGAGTCTTTGGATGCCCTCTGCTGCTGCCCATGAACGAGTCTTAAGATTCTCTACAATGGAGCCCATCAATGAGCCTTTGGATGCCCTACGCTGGTGCCCATGACTGAGTCTTAAGATTCTCTATAATGGTGCCCATCAATGAGCCTTTGGATGCCCTACGCTGGTGCCCATGAGTGAGTCTTAAGATTCTCTACAATGGTGAAGTGAGTCTTAAGATTCTCTACAATGGTGGAGTAAGTCATAAAATTCTCTACAATGCTGGAGTAAGTCATAAGATTCTCTACAATGGTGGAGTGAGTCTTAAGGTTCTCTACAATGGTGGAGTGAGTCTTAAGATTCTCTACAATGGTGGAGTGAGTCATAAGATTCTCTACAATGGTGCCCATGAATGAGTCTTTGGATGCCCTACGCTGATGCCCATGAGTGAGTCATAAGATTCACTACAATGGTGCCCATGAATGAGTCTTTGGATGCCCTACGCTGCTGCCCATGAACGAGTCTTAAGATTCTCTACAATGGTGCCCATGAATGAGTCTTTGGATGCCCTACACTGATGCCCATGAGTGAGTCTTATGATTCTCTACAATGGAGCCCATCAATGAGTCTTTGGATGCCCTCTGCTGCTGCCCATGAACGAGTCTTAAGATTCTCTACAATGGAGCCCATCAATGAGCCTTTGGATGCCCTACGCTGGTGCCCATGACTGAGTCTTAAGATTCTCTATAATGGTGCCCATCAATGAGCCTTTGGATGCCCTACGCTGGTGCCCATGAGTGAGTCTTAAGATTCTCTACAATGGTGAAGTGAGTCTTAAGATTCTCTACAATGGTGGAGTAAGTCATAAAATTCTCTACAATGCTGGAGTAAGTCATAAGATTCTCTACAATGGTGGAGTGAGTCTTAAGGTTCTCTACAATGGTGGAGTGAGTCTTAAGATTCTCTACAATGGTGGAGTGAGTCATAAGATTCTCTACAATGGTGCCCATGAATGAGTCTTTGGATGCCCTACGCTGATGCCCATGAGTGAGTCATAAGATTCACTACAATGGTGCCCATGAATGAGTCTTTGGATGCCCTACGCTGCTGCCCATGAACGAGTCTTAAGATTCTCTACAATGGTGCCCATGAATGAGTCTTTGGATGCCCTACACTGATGCCCATGAGTGAGTCATAAGATTCACTACAATGGTGCCCATGAATGAGTCTTTCGATGCCCTACGCTGCTGCCCATGAACGAGTCTTAAGATTCTCTACAATGGAGCCCATGAATGAGTCTTTGGATGCCCTACGCTGATGCCCATGAACGAGTCTTAAGATTCTCTACAATGGTGCCCATGAATGAGTCTTTGGATGCCCTACGCTGATGCCCATGAGTGAGTCATAAGATTCACTACAATGGTGCCCATGAATGAGTCTTTGGATGCCCTACGCTGCTGCCCATGAACGAGTCTTAAGATTCTCTACAATGGAGCCCATCAATGAGTCTTTGGATGCCCTACGCTGATGCCCATGAGTGAGTCTTATGATTCTCTACAATGGTGCCCATCAATGAGTCTTGGGATGCCCTACGCTGCTGGCCATGAGCGAGTCTTAAGATTCTCTACAATGGTGCCCATCAATGAGCCTTTGGATGCCCTACGCTGGTGCCCATGAGTGAGTATTAAGATTCTCTACAATGGTGGAGTGAGTCTTAAGATTCTCTACAATGGTGGAGTGAGTCTTAAGATTCTCTACAATGGTGGAGTGAGTCTTAAGATTCTCTACAATGGTGGAGTGAGTCTTAAGATTCTCTACAATGGTGGAGTGAGTCATAAGATTCTCTACAATGGTGCCCATGAATGAATCTTTGGATGCCCTACGCTGCTGCCCATGAGTGAGTCTTAAGATTCTCTATAATGGTGCCCATCAATGAGCCTTTGGATGCCCTACACTGGTGCCCATGAGTGAGTCTTAAGATTCTCTACAATGGTGAAGTGAGTCATAAAATTCTCTACAATGCTGGAGTGAGTCATAAGATTCTCTACAATGCTGGAGTGAGTCATAAGATTCTCTACAATGCTGGAGTGAGTCTTAAGATTCTCCACAATGGTGGAGTGAGTCATAAGATTCTCTACAATGGAGCCCATGAATGAGTCTTTGGATGCCCTACGCTGATGCCCATGAGTGAGTCATAAGAATCTCTACAATGGTGCCCATGAATGAGTCTTTGGATGCCCTACGCTGCTGCCCATGAACGAGTCTTAAGATTCTCTACAATGGTGCCCATGAATGAGTCATAAGATTCACTACAATGGTGCCCATGAATGAGTCTTTGGATGCCCTTACGCTGCTGCCCATGAACGAGTCTTAAGATTCTCTACAATGGAGCCCATCAATGAGTCTTTGGATGCCCTACGCTGGTGCCCATCAATTAGCCTTTGGATGTTCTCCAGTGACGTACATCAATGAGCCTCAGAATACCTTCCAGTGGTGGTGTCCATCAATGAGTCTTGGGATGCTCTCTGGTGGTGCGGATCAATGAGTCTTGGAAGGCCCTCGAATGGTACCCAACAATAAGTCTCGAGATGCCCTGTAGTGGAGTCCATCCGTGTGTCCTGACATGTCCTCCAGATGTGTTGATCAGTGTGTTTTCTGATGCCCTCCAGTGGTGCTCATCAGTTAGTCTTGGGATACCCTCAGGTACTGTCTGTCAGTGAGTCTTGAGATGTACTACGCTGGTGCCCATGAGTGAGTCTTGAGATTCTCTACAATGGTGCCCATCAATGAGTCTTAGGAATGCCCTACAGTGGTGCCCATGATTGAGTCTTAAGATTCTCTACAATGGTGCCTATCAATGAGTCTTAGGAATACCCTACAGTGGTGCCCATGAGTGAGTGTTAAGATTCTCTACAATGGTGCCCATCAATGAGTCTCAGGAATGTCCTATGCTGGTGCCCATGAGTGAGTCTTGAGATTCTCTACAATGGTGCCCATCAATGAGTCTTGGGATGCCCTACAGTGGTGCCCATCAATGAGTCTTTGATTGCCCTAGGCTGGTGCCCATGAGTGAGTCTTGGGATGCCCTACGGTGGTGCCCATGAGTGAGTCTTAAGATTCTCTACAATGGTGCCCATTAATGAGTCTTAGGAGGGCCCAACAGTGGTGCCCATGAGTGAGTCTTGAGATTCTCTACAAGGGTGGAGTAAGTCTTAAGATTCTCTACAATGGCGGAGTGATTCTTAAGATTCTCTACAATGGTGCCCATCAATGAGTCTTGGGATGCCCTACCCTGCTGCTCATGAGCGAGTCTTAAGATTCTCTACAATGGTGGAGTGAGTCTTAAGAGTCTCTACAATGGTGCCCATCAATGAGTTTTTGGATTCCCTACTCTGCTGCCCATGAGCGAGTCTTAAGATTCTCTACAATGGTGGAGTGAGTCTTGAGATTCTCTACAATGGTGCCCATCAATGTTAATGTTAATTGGGATTTGTAAAGCGCATAATCACTGGCAGGTCTCTAAGCGCTAAGAGAGAGTAGCTATGGCCACCCCAGTGAGTGACTGTTGGTCCCAGGTCAAAGCGTGCGTTATGTCCAGGCCTCTGTAAAGAGGAGGGTCTTCAGTTTTTTTTCTAAAGGGGAGAAGGGCTTTTTCTGTACGAAGGCTTCCTGGTAGCTTATTCCACAACTGTGGGATCAAGACCGAGAAGGCTCGACCACCTTTGGTCGTTGTGTTGAACTGTGGACAGGCCAGCCGGCCTGCCTCGGATGACCGGAGGGTACTTCCTGGGACGTATCTCCCCAGGCACTTCTTGATGTATCCTGGAGCCTGTCCATGAAGGGCCTTGTGGGCAATGCAGAGGCCCTTGAACCTGGCTCGCTGTTTGACGGGGAGCCAATGTAGCTGTTGCAACAAAGGTGTGGCCCGTGCCCGTTTAGGGAGCTTGAAGATCAGCCTGGCTGCATCATTCATCGCTACTTGCAGCTTATCTAACAGCTTTTCAGGTAGTCCAATATATAGTGCATTGCCATAATCTAGGCGGGACACGATCAGTGCGGTCACCACCGTCCGCAGGGTGGAAAATGAGAGGAGGGGTGATAATTTCCTCAACTGTCTCAGCAGGCCCACGCAGGTCCCAACCATGGAGGACACTTGATTAGACAATGTGAGTTTTTCGTCTATTTTAATACCTAGGCTTTTTACGACTGGAGCTGGAGTAGGTGTGGCACCCAGGTCCGGTGGCCAGAAGAGGTCGGTCCACGGGTTGCTTCCTGTGGTGATGGCTAGGACCTCCGTTTTGTCCGGATTAACTTTAAGTGAGTTAGCTGTCATCCAGTTGACCACGTAACTGAGGATATTTTGCACGTGTGCATGGGCTTGTGAGGTATTGTCAATTTGAAGAATTAATTGTGTGTCATCGGCATAGTTGAAGACCTGGCAGTCCATACGGGCCAGGGCCCCCACCAAAGGTCTGAGATAGATATTGAACAGGAGTGGAGATAGTGGCGACCCTTGTGGGACTCCACAGGTTAATGTCCCTTTATTGGACACGCAGTCACCCATCTGGATCCTTTGAGTCCGATCTGTCAGGAAGGAGGTGATCCATTGATATACCATTCCACTGATGCCCATGTCCCTGATTCGTGCCAGGAGATGGCTGTGGTTGACCGTGTCGAACGCAGCCGAGAGGTCTAATAGGACCAAGGCACATGGCTTCTTGCTGTCGGCCTTGAGCTTGAGTTCATCCAGCACCGACAGCACCGACAGCATCACCAGCTCTGTGCTGTGGTGGGCCCTGAATCCTGCCTGCCAAACCTCCAGTAGCTGATGTTTCTCCATAAATAGGGACGGGGTTTTAAGGACATGCTGTTCCACTATTTTAGCCAAGAAAGGAAGTTGGGAAATGGGCCTATAATTCTTCAGGTTAGCGACGTCTGCTCCCGCCTTTTTCAATAGGCGGGTTACTCTGGCTTCCTTGAAGTTACTGGGGACCCTCCCAGTTTCCAGCGATAGATTGATCAGAGCGAGGATCTCTTCCTCAATCACTGGAAGAGCCATCTTGAATATCCTTGGTGGGCATGGGTCCGCTGGTGAGCCTGACTTAATTTGAGATGCAATGTGGGACAAGGAGTCATGGTCTAGCCTCGGAAAGGAGGCAAGAGGCTCCCTGAAGTCACATTGTGGCTCATCCATAACCAGGGGGCTCTGGCTGGTGGGGGGTGTTATGTATGTCAGTTAGGATGTCCTTTACTTTATCTAGGAAAAAGGTGAAGAACCTGTTGCAGTGTTCCGGGCTAGCGACAGTTTCCTGCGCCTGCTTTTGACTGAGTTCCTTCAGAATTCTAAAGGTTTCTTTTTGTTTATCTGCCTCCATGATCCTGGCCTCATAGTACTCCGCCTTTCTTGCCAAAATGGGTTTTGTGTGTGTGGCTAGCCTGGCCCTGTTTTTTTTTAGCGCCTCAGGGTCATATGACTTACGCCACTGCCTTTCGTGTTGGCATAGGGTCTGTTTCTGCCCCCTTAGTTCCACCGTGAACCAGGGGGCTTCTTTGCCCTTATTCCTCACTCTTTCTCTACGAGCCGGTGCCACCCTATTGATGGCTGCTCTCAACTGGTTGGTGATGGATTCACTCTTCTGCTCGAGATTCTCCGGCTGTAATCTCCTCGGCGAGTTGCCTCGCAGAGGGTCCCCTAGGCTGCCTGCCTCAATTTTGCTCCATCTTCGTATCATTCTCCATTCCGGAGGGGGTTGCCTGGGGCGCCTAACTTGGGGGATCTTGAGCCTGATCAGGTAGAGGTCCGACCAACTACATGGTCTGATATCCGTCAGTTTGGCCAGTGGCTGAGTGGACCAAATGAGGTCTAGGGTATGTCCCTTCTCATGGGAGGGGGAATCCACGAGCTGCTGCAGCCCTAGAGTGGCCATGGTTTCCTCTAACTGCCTGGCCTGTGACTCTCTGGGTATCTGGTCCCAGTGATAGTTGAAGTCCCCCACCACAAGGGGTTGTTGGTACCGGGAGCGTAAGTTGGTGACTATTTCAGTGAGCAGGTCGTTGAACCGGGGGGTCGATCGAGGGGGACGATACACCACCATTATTGCCAGGCATGAGGGCTTGGAGCATACTTTTGCCACTAAAATTTTGGCGCCCTCTAGGTTCTCTCTGGCAAGTTTTTCTATTGCTAACTGTTTGTTATAGAGCAGCGCTACCCCCCTCCCCTCTTTTCCCATCCTGCCTATTATGCCATAGGGCATCGTACTCTAAGGGTAGTGCTGCTACAATGTCTGGACCTGAGCCTTCATCAAGCCAGGTTTCTGTGACTGCTAGGATGTCAGGGGCCTCCTCCTGAAGGAGGGTGAAGATCTCTAGACTATGCTTCTGGAGGGAGCGTGTGTTGAGTACTACTGCCTTTAGATCCCTGGTGTTTCCTGGCTCTGTGCCCTTAGGGATATGGGGCTGTGGAGCCCTCCTCTCTCCTCTCTCCTGTGTAGTAAGCAAATTCTCAGCTATAAGTGTAACTTCTACCTGCTTCTCCAGGGGGAGATCCCTGCGCTCTAGTGCCCGTAACTCTTCCGCCGAGTAGGACTGAATTTGACCAGGGGTCCTGGCCCCTGGTCCCGTTCGGGTGCGGACAGGCTTGCCTTAGGCGCTCCTTCGGCGCACCAGTGGCGCGTCTGCTCCAGCGCGTTAATTATGCAGTCCCTCGCCCCTCCCCGCCAATCAGCCCTGCAAGCAGCAGCTGAGTTCCCCCGCAACCTCTAGACCGTGTTGACGCGGCGGAAGTGGTGTAGAATGGTGCCACACGTGAAATAGCAGCAGGTATGTGCCTCAAATTCAAACAATTAAAATCACAGTTTTAAACAGATTTAAAAGGATTAAAACAAGTTTTTCTGGGGAGTTTTCAGAGTGAAACAATCACCGCATTACCGCGCATGCTCGCACCACCTGGAGTGGTTGTAGCTTGGCTCTCAATGCTGCGCGTCCGCTCCAGCGCGTTAATTATGCAGTCCCTCATCCCTCCCTGCCAATCAGCCCTGCAAGCAGCAGCTGAGTTCCCCCGCAACCACTAGACTGCGTTGATGCGGCGGAAGTGGTGTAGAATGGTGCCATATGTGAAATAGCAGCATGTATATGCCTCAAATTCAAACAATTAAAATCACAGTTTTAAACAGATTTAAAAGGATTAAAACAAGTTTTTCTGGGATGTTTTCAGAGTGAAACAATCACTGCATTACCACGCGTGCTCGCACCACCTGGAGTGGTTGTAGCACGTCTCTCAATGCTGCGGGTCGGCTCCAGCGCATTATTATGCAGTCCCTCGCCGCCAATCAGCCCTGCAAGCAGCAGCTGAGTTCCCCCGCAACAACTAGACCGCGTTGACGCGGCGGAAGTGGTGTAGAATGGTGCCACACCTGATATAGCAGCAGGTATGTGCCTCAAATTCAAACAATTAAAATCACAGTTTTAAACAGATTTAAAAGGATTAAAACAAGTTTTTCTGGGGAGTTTTCAGAGTGAAACAATCACTGCATTACCACGCGTGCTCGCACCACCTGGAGTGGTTGTAGCGCGTCTCTCAATCAATGAGTCTTCGGATGCCCTACGCTGGTGCCCATGAGTGAGTCTTAAGATTCTTTACAATGGTGCCCATGAGTGAGTATTAAGATTCTCTACAATGGTGCCCATCAATGAGTCTTGGTATGCTTTATGGTGGTGCCCATGAGTGAGTCTCAAGATTCTCTATAATGGTGGAGTGAGTCTTAGGATTCTCTACAATGGTTCCCATCAATAAGTCTTCGGATGTCCTACGGTGGTGCGCATTAGTGAGTATGAAGATTCTCTACAATGGTGCCCACCAATGAGTCTTGGGATGCTCTATGCTGGTGTCCATGAGTGAGTCTTAAGATTCTCTACAATGGTGCCTATCAATGAGTCTTAGGAATGCCCTACAGTGGTGCCCATGAGTGAGTCTTAAGATTCTCTACAATGGAGCCCATCAATGAGTCTAGGGATGCCCTACTCTGGTGCCCATGAGTGAATCTTAAGATTCCCTACAATGGTGCCCATCAATGGACTCATTGATGGGCACCATTGTAGAGAATCTTAAGACTTTGGGATGCCCTATTGTGGTGCCCATGAGTGAGTCTTAAGATTCTCTACAATGGTGCCCATCAATGAGTCTTAGGAATGCCCGACAGTGGTGCCCATGAATGAGTCTTAAGATTCTCTACAATGGTGCTCATCAATGAGTCTTGGGGTACCTCACACTGCTGCCAATTAGGAGTCTTGGATGCCCTCAGACAGTGCCCATCAATTAGCCTTTAGATGTTGTCCAGTGACGTACATCAATGAGCCTCAGAATACCTTCCAGTGGTGGTGTCCATTAACGAGTCTTGGGATACTCTCTGGTGGTGCTGATCAATGAGTCTTGGAAGGCCCTGGAATGGTACCCAACAATGAGTGTCTGGATGCCCTCTGGTGGCGCTCATCAGTGAGTTTTGGAATGCTCTCCCATTGTGACTATTAGCGAGTCTTGTTATGGCCTTGGATAAACCAACTTTTGGCCAACATGGTTTCAAAAGAGTACTCTGTGTTTCTGTGCTGCATGTGGGTGAAGCAGGCACAGGAAAAGTGGTGGTGGTGGTCAACTGTTGGATCATGTGTTCATGACATGTTATAAATCTGTCTGGGACTGATTATTTTCATATATGGGATATCCTGTCGCCCTGTTACTGATGCTGCCATGTGCTATTTTACTGGGATATTTCAACAACCGGTTTCATCACTCCTACTCTTTGGGGAACAGACCAGAAGTTATCCAGGTTTGTAGAAGGTAGCAGATCTATTTATGACCTGTTTCATGTTTAAATACTTTGTCTAAAGAGTATTAGCTGATAAAGTCAAATTATTTTTTTTTTCCAGGGGTTGATCAAAAGTGGGGTTGTCCAAAGTAGGTTCAGGGGGTCTGATTTAATTCCAAAATGTCAGGATAACCACTGACTGAGATCCATTTAGATTTATTATGTAAACGTATCGTATGTGAATAACGTGCAATCTGGCCTGGTGCAGGCACTCTTAGACCTACCCTGGATAGCATTGATTTATTTGTAATCATGCTTAGGTGCAGGTCTTTCTCCCCTGTTCAGATGGTTCAGTGGCCACGGGGAAACCTCTCCCAGCAAAGATTCTGATAGACCCCATCACCCCGTCACCTGCACAATGTTGTGAAGTTGTGAATAGAAAATCTATACTACCTAGAGTGCATCTTGGGTATTTCAAGGATTTATTCATTAAGAGGTTGTATTTTCATAAAGAAGGATGCGAAAGAGGCTTTTTCATACAGTTAAAGAGAAACTCAGAGAGGTAGGTACACAAGCTACTCTTAATGTCACATACTGAATAGAGCGGTGGAGACTAACCGGAGACATAGGTTAAAGGGGTGACAAAAAACTAAACAAAATCTATTGTTTGAAACTATCTGAACTATTGAACTATAGAAACGATCGAAATTAATATTGTGGCCAAGTATGTATACTAATATTTGAAGAAAAAAAACCTTAAACATATTAGAATCGCCTTTCAAAAACAATATTTGCTTAAATGCATATTTAGTGTATCAGTAATAAGAAAAGTCAGTGCTTATCAAGCACTGTACTGGGAAACAGCAGCTTACCCATACTAATGCAGACAGTTGATTCGTTTTGGTCTAGAGAAGGGATTATTCTGGAGCCCAAGGCCTTCATCAGGACAATAGCACACTTACAAGCATAGGCACACAAAGTACTAAGGAATGACAAATGTCATTGGTCTGAAAGTTGATGTCAAGTGCTTAGTACCATTAAAAAGCAGGATGTTATCACTGGATACTGTCATTTTCATTTCTAAAGACTGGAGTTAAAAGCTCAACCATTTGCATTCTGAAGGTGGTCATTTAACCCTTCTCAGCTGTCAAACTGTGAGCATCGCACATAATAAAATGTTATCGAGTTAGTAGATTCCTCTAAGAAATGGGGCAATGAACGTCTTCCGAATAGTTGAAATCAGATGAAGAACCTGATTCACAAACTGCACTGTGAGTAAGGTTACTACTTTTCGATAGTCACAAACTGCACTTTTGTATTAATTTACACTTTTGTAGAAAGTCCAGCATTACACATGGGCAACCATTGGTACTGCAACACACTCCCAAAGAAAATAATGGAGGTAGAGACTTAAAATTAAACCCAAAGGGAAATAATGTAAATGTAATTATATTATTTAAAATAGCTAAAAATATACTTAAATATAAATTAATATTAGAACAATATCTAAAAATAGGACATAATTCTTATTTAAATATAAATTATTTCATTGTTACATATTATTGTTCTGGTATTTTAAATTCAAAATAGGGTATTAAATCATTTATAATTGGGGGCGTTGCCTGATGCCAATGGAGTCGGACGCATGAGCCCGTAGCTCCGGCGCCCAGCCCTGCAAAGGATGCCTTTCTCCTGCCATCCGGCTAATGGTCGACAGAAAAATACCTGCTGTGGGAGTCCTACAACTTGCACCTTGCAGAGGAGGTCATGGGTAAACTGTGACCACAAGGGAGGCCCTGGAGCCCGCAGCAACACACTGGCGTTGGCTTGTGCACTAGGAAAGATGGCGGCCGGAGGTGTGTGAGAGTGATTTTGGCAGCCTGCCTGGAGGAGGCGAACTGTGTCAGCCAGGATCCAGGGGGAGGATTGCCGCCACCAAGCCCTCTATGGTCCCTGATATGGGCAAGGTCCGAAAAGGGCCCCGGGGGCCCAACACTGTGAAGCACCCGACGGAGCAGCGGCAGCATGGGGCTCATTGCTGGAGCTATATAAACGTGAGGCATGGGCAAGCCCTGCAGGCTGGTGACCCCGTGGACCCATCTGAGCAGTGGAGAGCCGGACACCCGGACTGTGGCGGAGAAGGGAGCGGCAGAGGCACAGACAAAAGGAGGAGGATAACGCAGACAGTGTGCCGGGGGTGCTCATGCCTGTGGGGGTGGTTGCAGCTTCTTTCCGTGGGCGGCTGCCCTGTTGCTCAGGCTGGGTAACTGGTTCCCGGGTTGCAGTGAGGGGTGGTAGGGGCTGAGTTGGAGGGGCTGACACGCCCTCGAATTAGGTGGCCCAGTGCGGTGGATACCCTCCTACCTGAGATTGGGGGAGCCCCGTGGGATCCTAGGAGAGGTGGGCCCGGAGACAGTGGTTGGGGCCCGCGGCGCGCCGAGAAGGGTGGCAGCTGGGACCTCCACACATGAGGTTATGGTACGACTTAAGGCCCTGAAGATAGGGCTAGCATCAGATCCCCATCCCCCCACAGAGATGAAGGGCGCAGCCAGGTGGCTAAAGAGAATGAGCAGGGACAGGAAGCCCACACTGCGGCGATCATGGCGGCGATTAGGGTTACCTAGGCTGCGCTGGAAACTAAAATTGATGTAGTAGCGCTTGATCTGGTGCTCCAGCAAGCCAACCATAAAAAACCAGCAGAGTGGGTGTGCGAAACTGAATCCTCACTGTGCCAGATCATGCTTATAGTGGTGGATAATGACAAACAGGTATGAGCATGCAGAAGACAATCAATAAGCTGCTGGAGACGGTGGAGGATGCTGAGGGACATTCCCGGCATATCAATGTGCGGCTAGTAGGGATCCCGTAACTCCCAGAGGGCCCAGTGTGGAGCTGTTTTTGGAACACTGGCTGCTGTCAACAGTACTGGGAGGCAAGGCCTTGAAGATGTTCACAATTGAGAGGGCACATAGGGTACCGGGCAAGCCGTAGGCTCACAGTGCTCCCCAGATCAATAGTAGCCTGACTGCTGAACTTCTGCAACTGTGACCACATTCTACAGGTGGCATGTGTCATGGTCCCTGGGAAATTGATGGCAGAACAATAAGCATTTATCCTGACTACACCATGGCGGTCCAACACCAGAGGGAAACCTCTGTTAAGCAGTTAAGCGCCAACTGTGGAAACTGGCACTAAAATATGCGCTGCTGCTGTTTTTTCCGGGAAGCTACGGGTTATTGATGAAGGGGGGACACCCATCTTTGGTTAAGCAGTAGAGGCATGGAACTGGCTGGAGGTAAAGGGGCACCTGCTCCCTGTTGTCTGGGAAATGGACCGACCCTCAGAGTGGCAGAGCCATAAATCCAGATGCAAACCACTGGGACAGCCGTGTGCTGCCCCGATGATGGATCAGGCAAAGTCTGAAAGGGCCAAGGTGGTGGCAGACATACAACAGACCTGGTCCCTAATCGGGGACAACAGATGGGCAGCCCTAACGGTGGACTTGGAAGACATGGTGGGTGACTTTTCCACCTCCCAGGAAGATCCAGATGAGATGGCATTAACAGTGGTCACCCCAATGACAGCAAACACCATTGGTTATGGGACCCAGAGGAAGAAGGGGGGACCCCCTTGGGTACACACTATATCAGCTGACTGAGCAAGGGGCGGCTGCTCTGATGGCAGTCAATGATACCTCAGCGGGGCTATGCCCCTCACCTTGCTATTAGTGCAGTGACTGTGGACGAGAACTGTTCTATTGTATAAGAATCTTTATTAAGTTCTGGGATGGGATGACAGACACCCTAAGGCACGGGGGAGGCAGGTAGTTTTAGATCCACGGCATGAGATTGTTTGAAGCGGGGTAGGGAGGTGGGCAGTTTGGAGGCATACTGGGGAGGGCTGAAAGCGAGAAAATACCAGAATGACGCACACCATGGCAGGACACATAGTATAGGGCGTGACCCCTGGGGTACCTCTCAAGATACTCTCCTGGAACGTCCAAGGCCTGGGTAACAAGCTGAAGAGATGGGTAATGTGGAAATACTTGGCAAGACACTATCCCAATATTATCCTGCTACAGTAAACCCATCTCAAGGGTAACAATTGTAGGATCCTCCACCACAGGAGCTACAAACGTCTTGTGCATACGGAATTCTCCAGGGGAGCCTGGGAGGTGGGGATTTTAGCATGCAGAGTCCTCTCTCTGCAGGTCGCCCGCTCATGGGTGGATGATCTGAGGTGTCAGGTGGCAGATGGACAGGGAGAGGCCTTATTACTCGCATCATGGTACTTCCTCCCTGGTCTTCAGACAGAGGCGCTGGGGAAATTAGCAGGATGGATCATGGAGACCTTGTTGCTCTTGGGGGGAGACCTCAGTTTGATAGCACAAGGGGACCTCGACAGGATCACGGCATCAGGAGAAAGGCCCAGCTTTGTCACCGACCTCTCAGGACCACGACTCAGACCAGAGGAGAGATGGGCTTTGAAGGTGGAGATCACAGAGATGGAAATAGCAGAAGGGCTGACACAGATGAAGGGGGGCTAATCCCTGGCCCGAACGTCTTGCCACCCACGTTTTTCAAATGCGTCAAGTCACTTATAAGAGCCTGCTTCTGCACTGTGCCGCAAGGTGAGAAAGGACAGTTGCCTCCTGTGGGACTTGTGGCGGGCGACAATAGTGATGATCCAATAGAAGGGCAAGCCAGAAGAGAAATGTGCCTGATATAGACCAATTGCACTGCTAAATGTGGAAAATAAGGTCTAAGCCAAAGTACTCACCAATCACCTAATACAAATTGTAGACACACTTGCGGCTCCTGACCAATCAGGCTGCATGCCTTATAGGGCAACAAGGCACAACATGCATAGGCTCGCTGGATGCCTAGCATGGAGTGATCGTATACAAGAGCTGGCACTTCTTAATGCCGAGAAGGAATTTGAGTATTTGGAGTGGCCTTACCTAATGTCGATGCTGGGCAAAATGGGATTCGGGCTAATATTTTTGGCGTGGGTGAAATTGCTGTACACTGCCCTGGTAGCCAGGTTCAAGGTGAACAGGATGTTTTCGGGCAAGTTCGGGCTGGGCAGGAACACCCACCAGGGATGCCCACTATCCCTCTTACTTCTCACACTGGCAATTGAACCCCTTGTGGTATGGATCAGAAAAGATGCCTTGTTGAGGAGTGTATGATGGGACCTGGTGTTGGTAGACATTGTGCCACTCTACTTGGGTGATGTCCTACTGTACTTGGCAGACTCAGACCGCTCTATCGCTAGAGTGTTAGAGATCCTAGAGAAGTTTGGATCCTATTCAGAGCTCTACATCAATTGGCACAATTAAGTGGCGTTCCCGCTTTCCAGACAGGCCCATGGGAGATCCTGGAATTACCTGCTCCGGTTGGAGCCAGAGTATTTCAGATACCTGGAAATCTTCCCCACAAAAGACCGAGATCTCTTCCTGAGGGAGAACCTGAATAAAATTCTAGAGGCGTACAAGAAAGGTAGAACATTGGAGAGGCCTCCCACTCTCCCTAATGGGTAGAGCAGCCTTCTACAAAATGATCTGCCTCCCGAACTTTCTGTACATGTTGCAATTCCAGGATTCCGGAGGGATTCTTCAGCTCAGAAGATGAGGTAATGAGGGACAGGGAGGGGTACAGAGGATAGCCGTGACTACCCTGACCCTTAAGCCCCTTGAGGGCGGCATCGCTCTCTGGGACCTAAGGCTCTAATACTGGGCAGCACAAGTGGTAGTGATAAACGACTGGGCCTTTGTGGTCCAGCAGGGACCCTCCCTGTTAGCAGACAGGCTTGCAATGGACACAGAGGGCTATGTTAGATACCTCTATGAAAAACAGGGGTTGACGCCACTGCCCACACCTATGGCAACCGTGATCAGTATATGGCCTCTGGAGACCTGTAAAACGGGCTGGACGGGGAAGTTGACACTGGAGACCCCCTATGGTAGTCAGACATCCTGAAAGGGCTACGGGGAATAGAGTGCCACAAAAAGTGGAGACTGTTGGGCATCTCTAAGCTCGGGATGTGTGGCTGGAGGATGGAATGATGCCTTTTACCGAGCTGCAAAGAGCAATACAAACTGACAGGGAGTCAGCACCTCAGATACCAACACCTAAAGCACTTGCTGTAAAGACACGCTGGCCTCCTTACCGAAGTGCCAGATGAGTCTCCATTGGAGTGCAGGGTACTGGGATCCCCTCTGAGCCGCCACACAGTGTCCCAAATATATTGAACACTTCTACACAATAGTCTCCCCCGCTAGACAGCCTCAGGGACAAATGGGAAGGGAGACCTTGGTTGACTGGAGGATGATAACTGGGGAGTGGTGTGCCGCTACCCATGGAAGGTGGGCATATGGGTGGGATTCAAACTGATTCAGCTAAAATTACTCCACAGGGTGTACATCACAAGGACCCAGTTGTATTGTATGGGACGAGTTGACGACGATCTCTCCCAAAGGTGCAGCAGGCAGAGGGGTACCCTGCTTAACACGGTCTGGGAATGCTCCATGATTCAGGGTTTTGGAGGACAGTGGGTGGCCGGATATCAAAGGTCCTGGACTCTACCCTGGAACTCACGCCACAACTGGTGACTCAAAATATGGGGGGAACAAATGTTGGATCTCCACACACTCTTGTCTGCAATGGTGCACTAATGGAAGCCTGCTGTGATATGATCAGACACTGGGAGCGGGATAGGATTCCATCTTTAGGGGCCTAGGAAGCTAACCTAAACTAGTACATAAGGTAAGGGCCGAAAAACTTGTTTTTCAGGCACGTGGGTGCCTGCGTAAGTTTGAGGTGGTGTGGGGCCCTTGGAGAACCGCAGAAGACATGGAGTGCAGAGGGAGGGCTTGTGGGGCACCCAGCGGGAGGTGCGGGAGAGCACCCTGGGTGTGTCACAAAGTCTACAAATGTATACAAGGGGAGGAAGAGTTGCGAACTGCTGGAGTGTGGGAGTCATAAATATTGTCACAGACACCTGAATGCAAGTGACAGTTGTTTGTTTGTAAATAAAGGCTCTAAAAACTATTTTCTAATCAAATAATACATACAAATAAGGGAAGAGAGGGATCTCCCTAAGGTCAGGTCGGATGGACACCCTACCTATTTCAGAAATTAAAAACCAAGGCCCAGATTTACTAAAAGGTCTTGCAACGCAGCGAGGGGACATGTTGCACTGCATTGTGTGACAAGGAGAGAGCAGAAATGTGCCATATTTACAAAGATATGATACATCTCTGCTGTCTCCCTGCGGTGGTGCAGTGTGTGCTTCCAGGGCCAATGCAGGCATCGTTTGGCCCTAGTGCAAAGCTGCCTGCATTACAAGCATGATTGCTTTTGTAAAGGCATATTTCTCTATTCACCCTGCTTTCCCAGCGCGGTGGTGTCCTGTTTCGCCCACTCACAAGAAAGGACCCGTGACTCACTTTATTTTTTGCTGATAACTTTTGTTTTTTTAGAATGAGGGCTCTATTGGAGTGGGAGTGCGACATTTATTGTGAGTGTGACAGAGACTAAGGACCTTACTTTGAGATTGGCTGAGTGGGAGCACCGCTATAAATCGGCGGTGCTTTTGCCACGCAAACTTCACGGTTCCTGTGCTCTATTTAGAGTAGAGTGAAGTGCTGTGCTTACACTAACAGAGCCTTGCTGTCTGTGCCAGGGTAAACTTCTAACCTGACAGCCCATCCGCCAGGGGGCCGCTAGGTCACAATGACATTTGTCCAAATCTATTGAGGGTGGTGCGACAGTCACTCATTTACCCTGCCCGTGTCTGCAATGTGTATAGGCAGCCATCTTAGATTTCATTTTCTTTAATAGAAAGCCCAGTGCAAGATTGCAAGCTCTAGGTGTGCTACCATCACAATGCTAATGCATGCATTCATTTTCTAATGGCAATGAAAAAAGTATTGTCAAAGCCAATAGCTCGGCCTTTTAGAGTTGAGACCTATTGGCTTTGCTTACCACCAAGCAGTTGCAGCTCTCTATGCAGTAACACACTGCTTTCTTTCTGGAGCCATACAATTTTATGGTGCCCTAATCTTTAGAAATCCATGATTTCTCTTTGTAATGTCCTATCTGTCCATCCCTTAGATCCAAGGTGAGAGTTAGCAGTGTTTGTAGGAAATCTGCAGTGTGTGAAGGTCAATGTGACTCTCCCTGCTTAATACACTGCTTGGCTTCCCACTAGGGTTTATCTGACATAATTCAAAGGCGGCATAGGGGAAGATGGGGCTGCCCAATTGTAACTCTCAAGCCCTGGGCTTTTTGGGCATGTGGTAGGGGCTGACATTAGCTAGGGTCCCAACTGGATGAGTGCTCAGTGGGCGGTGTTTCAGGGGATTAGCAGTGGGTGCACAGAGAATGCTTCCTCTTTTTTGCCTTTCCCTGTGCACCCAGGGATCAACAAAGTGCCTCTCCTCCCTATAATTAAGGTGGAAAAGGACAGGTAATGGGTGAGCAATATACAAGGTGAACCATTGAAGACAGTGTAGGGAGGGAGGAACTTGCTTAAATTTCTTGCCCCCCCCTGAATAAGGCAGGTGACAGAATTTTGAAATATCTGGAGTCTGGAGCAAAGGCTCTTGGGAAGGCCAAATGAAAGGTGGTTACTGTGATATAATTTCGACTTTCTGAGGTCCCTGATAGCTGCCCCTTTAGCCAAGTGTGTAAATCTGGGGAAAGATCTTACGAAATATCTAAAGTTGAAAACAAAGCATGCAGAAAACATCCCAAGATTTCACTGATGGACAAGAGGTCTGCATCTATGGGAAAACCCATGTTTCTTTACTTTTGTGGTTGGTGTGGAGCAAGTTCCAAATTTCAGCCCCCAAAAGGTTTCATTCCAGAGTTCCATGATGCCAGTGACAACCCTGGCCTCGGTTTTATGTGAGTTTAAATTGAGTCTCTGGCTATGCGTCTAATCCAGTAGCAAAAAGGCAGAAACAAAAGTGTTTAATGAACTTTTCCTGCTCAGCATCCAAAGGGAGCAGTATCAGACTACAGGAGGTAGCCCACATACCCCAAGGAGACTAGGGCAGTAATCTGTAACATACAGCAGTGTCTCAAAAGGGGTATTATTTAAAGGTCAAATACATGTAGCACAATTAATTGCTGAGAATTAAATCCAAAGGGGAGAAAACCAGGGAGACATTCTTTTTGTGAAATAAATTGTATTTTAGTAAATCTACATGTTTGACATATTAAACTTCATATGTGCAAGAACATGGAACGGTAGCACTGCGTTACATTGAATGGCATGTAACCTATAAGATACTGTGCACAAGTGCTCGTGAAGGATTGTGACGGCGCAAGTGACACGTGAGGTAGTATGTACAGCGATAGTGACGGGCGCAACACGAAACAAGTGGGATTAAAATTCTTTACATATTTAGGATACCCTAACAGTTAATGGTATAGAATACAAAAATAATCGAATGGGGTATCCTTGAAGGGGGCGCCAGGAGTTCCGCTGTGGAAGTCGACGGTGTTTCGGCCTGTAGAAGTATTAGGCCATCACCAGGACCAGGTTACGGTTACTTATATTGCAGTGCTGGGGATAGAAGGGTACCTACATTTCTATATATATGTTTTCAACTCGTGGTGGACCAAGAAGAATAGCTAGGGCAGAGTAAGAGCTTTGCTTAAAGTTGAGCCCAAAACAGGGGAGGGGAAGGGGACAATTACCGCGTGACTAAGCTCAGAGTAGAAAGGTGTAAAACAGCTCTAGTCCCGTCGCGGGTAGGCAACTTACTCGAGATCCAGAATTGGGATATAGGGCCAGGTCCACAGTGAATAAGAATAGGACCTGCAGATGAACCTAGGCGCAGAGGGGAAGGAAAGGAGAAATGAGTTGCGTTGGGAAGGCGAGGGGTGTGAAGGGAAAGGACGGGACTGCCGAACTTACTGAATTGGATGTCAGTTGGGTCCAAGAATTGGGTGCTAAACATCGCTCCAAATGCGAAAACCAAGAAGCTGCTGTGGTGTACAACGAATCTAATGAGCTGGTGTCCAATGTGGGGGCAGAGAGGTTATGTAGGGGGGCTGATGAAGGACCGGGCCGTACATGTCGCAAATCGCAAGCAGGTGGAGTGGGGGGATCAGTCTCTGGTGAAGAACAGTGTGGAGGCTGGCTTGCACGAGAAGGGCTGTGCGTGCATGACAACCGGGCTGAGGGGAAAGCTACGTGGATGAGTTGAAGCGGGAATGCGAGAGGCATGGGACCAAGGCCATGCAAGGGAGCAGGCTGGTGGGAGGAAACAGAACGATGTCCGTAACACTCGGGCAGAAAAATGAGGAGTAATTTAGGAGTCAGGCGTAGTTGCTAATCACTTCACGGAGTGTAAACACAGGGGAGAGGGTGGGTGGAAACACACGCGGCAAGAGGGTGCGCTGCTCATATGGAGTGGGCTATCTAAACTGGAGCGTTAAGAAACTGGCGTGTCAAGGACGGGTAGGGGGTAGGATTTGGGAGTCATTGCTATATATGTAATACTGGCTGTTATAGGATTAAATACGGCGAGTCATTGGCTCAAGATAGATATCGAAAATACTTGGAGACATTGGGAATCCACGAGAAACCCCAGCAGTCATCCGTTCAGACTTAGATGTAGAAAATAACAAAGAAAGTACACGGACTGGGTCAGATCAGTTTAGCCAAGGACAGTCTACTTAGGTTTCTGTGGCTGTGATCCGCAGACAGAAGGCAGGATATCTGACCAGGCCCTGACCCATTAAACCATCTCCCCATGCCTGACTCACATGAGTAAAAAGCATGATAGGTGAGTCCAAAGCCAATGCTGTAATTCACAAATGATGGATAGGCATCTTTTAAAGCCCTGGAAGCTTAGGGTACTCACAAACAATTTTCTGACGCATTCCCACTCTGGAAAAGGCCAAGGCTATACTCCTGTCAAAGGCAATAGTAAATCTCTTTCCGAAATGACTAATGGAAGGAACACACCCCACACTCCGAAAATGGTGGATATGTGGGGAGCTTTCACTAAGGAAATACATATTTTCCTTATGGATGAAATTTAAGAAAAAGTGTTATCAAATATGTTTGCACTTGGTCCTTTAATGCATAAGAAAATATAATCTCGAATATTCTCCACTGCAAACATGAAATGCACAAATGTTTTCCTGAAGTACTATTGCACATTTTCAGTGTTACCTCGATGTTTTTTGTAAAGTCATGATCCAGCGCGATATTAGCAAACAGCATTCATACACAAAACACTCACTTGGGCCCATACATTCATACTACGCTAATACTTACGCTGGGGTGTCAGTTGTACTCTTTATCAAAATCCCTGCTACCAATTACCTTCTGATTGAAGAGTAATGACTTACCAATGGATCCTTTGCTAATTGGGAAGTTTAAAATGAGTAACATTCATTACAATACATAATCCTGAAATAACCACTGAGTCAGGAAGTTTTAAATTGTTTATCTAAAGATTTAGCAGAGTAAAATACAGAACCACACGGTACTTGATCGCAATACCCAAGATAAAGCATAGAAATGATTATTACTAACCAATGACGGTGTTTAAGGAAAAGGAGAGGATAGAGACAGCAGCGCAACTAAAGGTTGCATTATATTTACCTAAATGCGATAACCAAACCCCTTAGCCAAGGAGTTTGAAAAGAATAGGACCCAGGAAGGATGAAGAGCAAAGTCCTCCTCCAGGATCAAGACAGGACCGGTGACCTCTCTATAACGACGCCTGCGCCGTTCCCCTCTCTGGTACTCGGCTTCTCCTCGATTCTCCCGTGTCTCCCTTCTAATGGACTCCGCCACCCCCTCCTCAGGACCTCTTCAGGACAGGGATTCAGTCAGCAACCGATCAGCATGGCAGTCTGGAGCTCTTCTGTGTTTTCTGAGAGTAAGCTCTAGCTAATTAGCTAATTCCATATCTGTTATACCCTTCTACGCCCATGTACCTCCCCTTAATGTTGCCAAAATATGGGACCACTACTTCTGATTGGACAGGGATAGGGGGTGGATTCTAGCACCATATTGATTTGGCCTAAATTGTAAAGCCTATTGTCTTTAAATTCCCGCCCCTTCAAATTAATACATTCGCTTTATTTCCCACCCGTCTCATGACAAATGTAAAACATTCTTCATAGACAATGTATCAATATGCAACAGGAAAGGCAAGAGTATAGCATCTTCGGCCATCGGGTCGTGGCCTTGGACGACGTCCAGGTTGACTTCATTTGGCAGGCACACAGGACACATGCGCAGAACCATTTGCCTCTCGAGTTTCAGGTCACCAACCCAGGCCCAAGTTTAAGAACTAATAAAAGTCAAAGAAGAAAATATTAAAATCACAGAATAAAATGTTTCACTGTATGCCCACTTTTTCTACTCTATTCCCATTTACTTATACATTCTATCCCGCATTAGTAGCGTTAAGAAAAGATAATTTAGTAATGTCATGAGAGCAAGCTGAAGCATGTGAAAACATCAAGCAGCCATTTTAATGCACACTGCGCAGAAGCAGAAATTTCCCACCAAGCAAAGAAAGACGTCACACCATGTGATCTGGTTGTGACATGCGCACTGAGTTTTCCCGCGCTTAGCGGCCATCTTGGATTACAGACAAACTTTATTCATTAGTAAAACACATAGGCAAGCTTCCTTCCCTTTCGTGTCGTGAATGCAAAGGTTAGTATTAACAATACAAGTTTTAATAAATTAATACTATGAGGAGGATTGAATACAAGCAAGTTTCGTTTATGAAACCTTGCTCCTTCAATCCCCTCTCTGTTGGCGTTTCTGAGCCATCAAAACACTACCCTCAATCAGATGCCAACTTCTAGCAAATTACTTCATTCTCATTTATACACTTTCCATTTTTACAATCTCCTTTTAATTTCTTGTATAATTCACTTCTCCATTCTTCAAGTTTGATTTCATCTACCTTTCGTTTCTTTCCTCTTCCTGTCACCTTATATGTTCCATTCTTTCTACAGCATTTGCACCATATTGTTATTGACAGCACTATTATTGCTATCCCTACTAAGGGTATTAATATTTGACCTATAAGGCCTTTCCCTACATTAGCAAACCAGGTTCCAATTGACGAGATACTATTTGTCAATCTTTCCCATACACTATCAACTTCCAGTGGTTTAAGTTCATTCTCAAGTTTTGTTATATTCTGTATATACGTTCCGATTTCTGCACTCTTATCAGGAATATAAGTGCAACAGTGTTTCGTCTTCAATAATTTACAGACTCCGCCCTCTTTTGCCAATATAATATCAAGAGCAAGTCGATTTTGCATCACCATAGATCTAATCGCAACCATCTCCGCATTAATCATTAGAAACCCTCCAGCAGTATCCGTTGATAAACGATCAACCACTGTAGACAATTTACATATCTTCCTTGAGTTCAGAATTATTCCCACTGAAGGTATCAATGCACCAAATATATCACCTACAATTTCTGAAAAACTAGCTCTTTTACTACGTGTTAATTCGCTATTGTTTTCATTGCTCCCAGTGTTTCTTTTTACGTGGTATATCTTTGGAAATACTATTCCAAAATAACAACTTCCATACCACTGTGCAGGAAGCCTAAAGTAAGCCTTATTCCCACACACATAATAGATTCCAGGAAAAACTGAATCCGTTCCTCCTTTAATTCCCCAACCTCCAAGAATTAAGAAATTATGTTCACACTCACTGGTACCGATGAAAACATTATTATATTCAGTCTTTAACCTATGAAGACAAATTTTCCCTGTCTTTACGAAATCCAGAGCCATAGCAGCTTGAGCCTTGCCAGGTGTATAACTCCCTTCTTTCTCAGCCCCAGGTGGTAAATGAGCCTTTATCTTGTCTTCTATCTTCTACTAAATTCAAAAATATCTTTTCTTCTTCAAGTAAAGAACATGTTAGATTGTGTCTATGTGCATGTGTTATGTCTATTGATTTCATTGTTAAGAAAAATTCTCCCATAAACTGTGCATCTTGACTACTAAGCACTGGGTTCATACTCTTTCGAATCGGAACCTCAGAAAATATCACATCTAGGTTTGAATAATAATACTGAAGTTTCCCTTTTCTATAAAATAAACTTGCTAATACACTACACGATATGCCATATGTCAGTGGTAAATGGTGATATGTTAGACCTTCTGCTACTGATTCGGGTAACTTCATACAGATGTAACAATTACCAATTACTAACTTCCATGGTATCTACATACTGAAATAATAACTTTGTAAAAACATTTAAACTGGTGTCGTTATCAGCTATTTCATGATGTATTTCTTGTTCATCTTCTGTCATTAGTTCTACTCTATTGCCCTTCATGTTTGCTGTCCTCCCTTTAGTTTCATTATTAATCTTTTTATCTATTATCATAAGGTAAGGAACTGCTACAATCAGGACTAACCATACTATAAGCACCATCACTAGACTACATATGCATAATGCACAGCATCTTCTACAACATTTCTGTTTTGGTCTCCCAGCAACTCTATCGTCAGGCATTTTCCGACAAGGAAGATTGCTCTTCTTATCTTTTCTTCTTTTCTTTAGATGATTCTTTTGCTTAGTCAGGGTGGTCTTGTTTCTTTTTCGTACGTTAGTTCTGCACTTGTTCCTTCGTCACCACTTTCACTTGACTCTGAGCTTTCAAAATCTTCAAGAATGATATAAGTCCAGTCAGGACCCTTGAATTTGTTATTCACAAGTTTCAGTCTTTTGCTTTTTCTTTTCCCTGACTTTTTCTCTTGATCAGTTTGACTTGTCACTTCATTTACTTGATCTGGATCTTCACTTCTGGTTGTTATGTGGTACTTTACTCTTTTAATGACACTTGGCCAATGATCTCCTTTTCTTGTTTTCTTTGTTTGTACTGTTTCTTTATTTTCGTCTTCAGAGATCTTGTTATTTTCACTGCTTAGTACTGTTTCATTTTCTTCGATTACTGCTTTTTCTGTTTGCTCTTTTTCAGGTCTGATAGGTTTCTCTTCAACAGCTCCTCTGTGAGTTTCCAATAACTGACCTTGTTCTTGATTTATTTCTTCAAGTTCATGTTTTTCAATATTTTCTTCTTCTTTGTACTCTTCTTGATCTAACTTGTTCTGATCAGGGCTTATTGCACTGTGAACTTCTGCAGCCTGACCGGATTCTTCTAGACCTGTCTGTCCCTGTTCAAAGTCTATTAGGTCTTCATTGTTTTGAGTCCAATTTCCTTTCCCTATCTGATCTTGTTCAGGATCTCTTAGTGTCTCTTCTTCTTGTTCCTGAACTGCTTCTTCTTCGCCTATCTGTTCTTCTTCAATTTCTTCCAATTTTGCTTGACTTCTTGTTCTGTGGTATACTTCAGGAACTTCTACCACTGGTATCCAATCCTGACTTGTGCTCGGTTGTTCTTCTTCAGCTTCTCTTGAATCTCGAACCTGAGATTCTTCAGCTGGGCAACCTTCAGCTTCTTCAGTGATTGGTGTTGTCTGAGGGTTCTCTTCCTCAGGGTCTGGTACTCTCTTGGTGTGGCTTACATGAATCCAATTAGGAAATCCTGCACACTTCACTGCTGTATTCGTTGTCAGTATGACTTGACACGGTCTGCCCCATCTAGGTGATAGGCACGTTTCTCTGGTGTGATTCTTCACTACCACCCAGTCACCAGGATTCAGATCATGTTCTTGTTCGGGCTGCCTGGAAACTGCGTCTTCTCCAACTTGGTGAGAGACAGAACGCACTAGGTCAGCCAGTCCTTTGCAATAGTCCAATACCATATCATCAGATATATTCACCAGTTTGTTTGTGGGAACATGTGTTTGTCTCATTGCTCTTCCCATGATTATTTCATGTGGGCTCAATCCTGTAGTTCTGTCAGGTATACTTCTGAGTCCTATTAAAACGATTGGCAATGTATCTGGCCATTCTAATGAGGTGGATGCACACATTTTTCCCAATCTTGACTTTATAGTGCCATTCAATTGTTCAACCACTCCAGAAGCCTCTGGACGATATGCACAGTGCAGTTTCTGTTTGATTTGGAATGCTTCACAGATTAGTTTGATCACTTTGCTGTTAAAATGTTTTCCTCTATCTGATTCCAAAGTTACTGGAAAACCAAACCTAGGAATGAGCTCTCTTAGTAACAGTTTTGCAACTGTAATGCTGTCATTTCTCCTAGTAGGGTAAGCCTCCACCCACTTTGAAAACAGACACACTATGACTAGAACATATTTCAGCCCTCTACATGATGGTAACTGTATGAAATCGAACTGAAGTCTCATAAATGGACCCTCTGCCTTTCCAATTTTTCCAAATCCAATTACTGTCTTCCTCCCCGGATTATGCATCTGGCAAGTTAGACATCTCTGGCAAAGACTCTCTGCAACAGCCCTGAATTTGGGATTGTACCAATTTTGTCTGAACAGCCTAATCATTGCATCTCTCCCTATGTGTGTGTCTCCATGATACATCCTAGCCATTTGTGAAAGTAAACAATCTGGCATGACTGGTCTGCCATCAGCACTGATCCACACTTCATCATCTCTTCTTTGGGAACAACCCACTTTGATCCACAAATTCCTTTCACTTTCATCAACCTCATCTTGCAATCTTTTGACGTCATTCCAAGTTTCAGGTGGCATATACAGCATAAGTTGGCAGCTGATTCCCATTCTTTCCACCCTCTTATTGACTGACAGTCTGGTTTTGGCACAATGTTGAGCCACCAGGTCTGCATATCTGTTGCCGACTACCACCCAGTCATCTCCTGACTGATGTGCGGCACATTTCACCACAGCCAATTCTTTTGGTGATTGTATTGCTTCCAGCAATTCCCTTACAAATTGTCCATTTTTAATGGGGGATCCTGAAGAAGTCATGAAATCCCTCTGCATCCATAGTTTGGCCAAAATCATGCACAACCCCGTAACCATATTGGCTATCTGTAAATATGGTTACTCTCCGATTCCTCCCAATTTTGCAGGCTTTTATCAGCGCAATCAATTCAGCTACTTGTGCAGATTTGACTCCTGGTAAATAGGATGCTTCGACTATTCCAGTTAATTCACATACCGCATAGGCAGCAGTCAGTTTGCCATCTTCATGTCTTTGACATGAACCATCAACAAATAGCTCCCTGTCTGGCTTTTTAAGAGGCTGTTCCTCTATATCTGGGCCTGGTTTTGTACATAATTCTGTAATTTGTATACAATCATGTTCATCTTCTTCATCGTCTTTAATTCTCTCATGATATGGGTCTGGTAGTAAGGTTGCTAGATTTATTATAGTACACCTTACCATGGTCACATTTTCAGCACCCATTATTATTCTCTCATATTTAGTCAGCCGACTAGGAGTAAGATGCTGAGTTCGGGTTCTTGTCAGCAGAATTACAACAGCATGTGGAACATACACTTTTACAGGATGTCCCATCACAATTGACTCACTTTGTTCAATGCTCAAACAAGTAGCTGCCACTGCTTTTAGGCATCCTGGCTACGCGGCTGCTACTGGGTCTAATGTAGCAGAGAAATATGCTATAGGACGTCTGTCTAATCCGTGTCTCTGAGTTAGGACAGAAAGTGCACAATTTTCTCTCTCATGGCAGAACAATGCAAATTCTCTTTTATAGTCGGGCATGCCTAAGGCAGGTGCTGAACATAGGGCATTCCTCAATTTTACAAAAGCTTCTACACTTTCATCCTCCCACTCAACAGGGTCCTTTGCTTTCTTTTTTGTCATGTTAATTAAGGGCTTAGCTAACATGGAAAATCCTGGTATCCATTGTCGACAGTAACCTACTATTCCTATAAACATTCTCACTGGTCTTTGGGTTACAGGCATTTGCATTTTCTTTATTAGTTTTACTCTTTCAGAGGTTACTCTTCTTTTTCCCCCTCTCAATTTGGTGTCCCAGATATTTAACAGCTGTTGTACAGAACTGCAACTTTTCAAGTGAGACTTTATGCCCTTCCTCAGCCAACAGATTTAATAGTGCTATAGAATCAACGACACAATCCTCTCTGGTGTTTGATGCTACCAATAAGTCGTCGATATATTGGACTAAGACTGAGCTTCCTGGCATCACTAGTTTCTCAAGACACTTTTTCAGTATCTGGTTGAAAATAGAAGGACTTTCCGTGTACCCCTGAGGAACACGATTCCACACATAGACCTTGTTTTCGAATTTAAATGAGAAAAGATACTGGCTGTCTGGATGCAAAGGTATTGAAAAGAACGCTTGACACAAATCAATTACTGTGAACCATCCTGCACTCCAAGGAATTTGGTATAGAATTACTGCAGGATTTGGCACTATAAGACAACATGGTTCCACAATCTTATTTATTTTTCTCAGATCCTGAACAATCCTATAATTTCCACTAGGTTTCTTTAAACCCATTATAGGTGAATTACATGGGCTACTCATTACTTCTTTTAGGGTGTTTTGTTCAACCATTCGATTGATCTCTTCTATGACTCCTGCCTTTACTTCTGCACTCATTTTGTACTGTCTGGTATTTGGGAAAATCGCACCTTCCTTTACAGTAATTTTAACTGGGTCTATTTTAGCCATAAGTCCTACTTCCTTTCCTGTGAAATCCCATACTATGGGGTTTACTGTACCTTTTAATTCTTCTGGCAACTCATCTTTTGTTAAAACTGAAAACATCTCATCTACTTCTGTACCTTGTTTTGCAATCATAATTTTATATACATGGTCTTCATCTGGTGTCTGAACTGCCACACCATCCGGTGTGCAGAAAATTGTACAATTCATCTTGCACAGCAAATCCCTACCTAGTAAATTCACCGGACTAGAATCACACACTACGAATTGGTGCATCTCTTTAAAGTTTCCAATTTGAACTTTCATTGGTTCGGTAAGAGGTGTTCTAATTCTTTGATTAGCCACCCCTACTACTTGGATATCTTCACCCGAGAGAGGAAGGTCTGGAATGTCTGCTGTTCTCACCGTAGACCGGGTAGCACCAGTGTCCAAAAGGAAAGTAATATCATTACCTTTCACATTCCCTTCAACATATGGACCTGACTGATCTACCTGTAAGGATGTGCCAAGTACACACTCCTTCTCCCTCTCTCTTAGGCACCGTCATGAACTGAATTGACAGAAATCGTCCTGTAAAAGAAACTGTGATGTCATATAATCATTCTTACCACTTCCTCCTTGATATCCGATGTCTGTACCGTGCTTTGCTCTGCTTACATTACCCTGAACAGGTGGAGGTGGTAACTGACTCTGAGGATTTACACCCTGCTGTGAGTCATTCTGCGTCTGTGGATTTCAATTTTGATTTGGGCCATTATTATTCCGAATCTTTTTACATTCGTCCTTCCAATGCCCCAATTTTCCGCATCCATGACAAGGGAATTTCTTTTTAGCTTCTTCTCTACTCATTCGTCCTCTCATTCTTCCACCATTTCCAGTTTCACCACTCGTTCCAGAATCCTTTCCTTGGTTTTCACTTGGATTATACAAATTAATTCCTTGCTTCTCTGCCATCTTCACCTGTGCCCACATTACTTTCTCCTGCAATTTCTTGTGCCTATCCTCAATATCATCTCCACAATATTTTGCGTATTTCAAAATCTCGTCAATCGGTTTCCCCTACCAACAAAGCATATGCTGTTTAATCATCTGACAAATCTCTGGCTGCAAACCATAAACGAATCGATACACAAACTGACTTATGTTTTTATCTCCAATGTCCTCAAATCCACTATACTGTTTGAATACCTGCAATAATCGCTCATAATAGGAATGTACCGATTCACTGGCTTCTTGGGTGGTTCGATCTATTTTCACCCAATCTGTTTCTTTTGGTGGTATTTTCCCTTTCAGGTAAGTTATCACCTGCTGATACTTTTTCATTACATCACTTGACGGGGCACCCGTCTTTGGGTCTCTAGGATACTCATCACTTGGCCAATCTACTGTAATCTTACAATCTGTCCATAAATCGGCAGGTACCACTATGTCAAACAAACCATCCAAATCCTTCAACAATACCTTTGACACCTTCACAAACCTTTCAACCTGCTTGTACCATTCAATTGGTTTTTCTCTCAACTTTGGGAAATCATTCGTAAATGATAAAATATCTTGTCTACTCCATGGGACGTGTACATATCCTCCTCCCGCAACTTCTCGCATTGGGTACATTTGATCAACCTTCTCTGTTTCTTTCATCACATATTCAGATGCTGTTTTACTTGTTCGTGCTTCTTCCTTTTTCTTGGCCCACCTAGTTCTCCATTTATCTAGGTCTCCCCATTTTTGTAAGACTATCATCAATTCCCTCACTTGTAATTTTCTTCCAGAGGCATTCATATTTTCCAAATCTTTGTCTGAAAATTCTGCTCTATATGGCTTCTGTAATACCTTTGATCTCCCTATTTCTATTCCCATCTGGAGTGCTAAATTGGACAATTTTTCATGAAACAATCTTACATTTCTAGTGATACTTCTGCACATGAACAATAGTTCTTTATCGTCATAGGTATTCAATCGGTCTAATCCTACATTTCCTGCTATTATTTCTTCTAATTCAACCTTTAATTTATGAATGTCCATTATTTTAGGAGGTGTGCACTGTTTACTTGACCCTTGTACCCATTTTTCTAAGTCTTCAGGTGTTACTATGGTGGCACTTTTTGCTCCTGATGATGTTATTAAACTCACATCTTTCGAGCATTCAGGTACATTTTTTCTGGGAGTGCTATTTACAGTACCCCGAATAGGCAAGTCCATGAGTGATATTGTGGATTCACTGTCACTGAATTGATCTTCAATTATAACTGCAGCTTCAGGTTTTGGAATATTCACAGGAATAGGTGCAGGTATCAGTGGAGGACAGTTTCCTTGAGTACCATATAATGGAACTACTGGACCAATTGTTACAGGTATTGTTAACGAGTCAGGATGTACTTTTATCTGTGTTATTTTCTGTATCAATTCTGCTCTGGTCTTTTCTAGGGCTTCCTTTTCTTTGTCATGAAGTATTCTATTAGGGGTGAATTCATGCATTACCTGCGGTACTAATGGAGTTTTTAATGGTGGTGCACTTGGGGTGCACCCACTTGTCCCTTCCTGATATGGTGGGGGATTCCTTAACATTTCTTCCATAAATTCATCTTCAGAATCATCACTTCTCATTAAATGTTTTGTCTTTTCTGTGCATTTGCCTCCTGATTTCTCTTCTGCTGTGAATAATGGATACAATCCTTCTGTAAGCATTGCCCTTCTCCATTGTTTCATCTGGCCATCCCTTGACTCATTGAGATATCTAGGGAAAAATCCCCGATAACTTCTATTACTTCTGGGCCTGTCACGTTCAAATGCTTCAGTTTCCCATTCTTCTAAAGCTTCATATTGAGTTAATCTAGGTCTAGGTTCTAGGTCATTCATTCTTAATCTCAAATTTTGAAGAATCGCCCATTGAACGTGCCATTTTCGGGAAATGCTAGTATTCCATTGTTTTTGGTATATTCTATCCAATTCTCTATCCATATACAAGTGTGATAACCTCTCTCCATCATCATGAATGAAGCGGGTGTTTTGGCTGGGGGAATAATAATTCCCTCTCTAGTTTTGATTGGTTTGTCCTTTTTAAAATAATTCTTAATCTTTTGTAAAAATGAAATTTTTCTCTTTTCTCCGTACATCTTTGGTAAATATTGATGTATAAAATTATATTCTGCAAAGCCTAAGTATCGCCTATCCGGACCAGTTCCTGTTAAAGTCGGATCGCGTTTTAACATGCAATCCTTTCTCCACTAAGAATTTCGCTTTTTATTATTTCGACCAATCAAATGTCTGCTAACTTTTATTTCCGAACCAATCCTTTCGCGGCCTTTTGGTGACGTTTATCTGTCAACCCCTCCTTTACAATCTGCACTTTTCTGTCCCACGCTGATTCAACCAATCCCAGCGCGGCACCTGTGACGTCAGTACTGCTCCTGACTACTGACCCCTCCTTTACGAGAGTCTCTCCACACCCGCTGATTCAACCAATCTCAGCGCGGCGTTTTGTGACGTCAGCTCCCTCTGCGACAACTGACCCTCCCTTTACAAAAATCTTACGCAAAACTTTATTTTCTCTATAATTCTTAATTAAATTTCAATAACAACATAAAACATTCGCTATCGTGCCAGTTTCTCTAATTTCGAAAAGATAGTTTCTCTCACACTTAGTAAAACCTTTCCGTTTACTAAAACATACACTACGAGCAAAACCCTTCCGTTTACTCTTCAAACAAGCTTCCGAAATACCTGTTACTTCTTCAATGTTACCCTTTCTAGGTGATATAACATCAAATTTTCACCAGCGTACTCCTTTGCTATTACTTACACGCATAGAGTCGCTAACGGGTACTGATAGCCCTGCTTAACTTTTCAGTACTATTTCTGCCTGGCAGATAACCTCACTGCAGTATGGCTTCCACTTGCCAACCGCTATTCTTTTCCACCCCGGGGTATTCTGGACAACATAAAACAAAACTCTGAAATAAGCGGATGTTAGTTCATAAAAATACAAATAAAATTCTCATTACCCAATTAACAAAGAGTCACCATCCTCTGCTACCAGAAATCTGATCCAGCGCGATATTAGCAAACAGCATTCATACACAAAACACTCACTTGGGCCCATACATTCATACTACGCTAATACTTACGCTGGGTGTCAGTTGTACTCTTTATCAAAATCCCTGCTACCAATTACCTTCTGATTGAAGAGTAATGACTTACCAATGGATCCTTTGCTAATTGGGAAGTTTAAAATGAGTAACATTCATTACAATACATAATCCTGAAATAACCACTGAGTCAGGAAGTTTTAAATTGTTTATCTAAAGATTTAGCAGAGTAAAATACAGAACCACACGGTACTTGATCGCAATACCCAAGATAAAGCATGGAAATGATTATTACTAACCAATGACGGTGTTTAAGGAAAAGGAGAGGATAGAGACAGCAGCGCAACTAAAGGTTGCATTATATTTACCTAAATGCGAGAACCAAACCCCTTAGCCAAGGAGTTTGAAAAGAATAGGACCCAGGAAGGATGAAGAGCAAAGACCTCCTCCAGGATCAGGACAGGACCGGTGACCTCTCTATAACGACGCCTGCGCCATTCCCCTCTCTGGTACTCGGCTTCTCCTCGATTCTCCCGTGTCTCCCTTCTAATGGACTCCGCCGCCCCCTCCTCAGGACCTCTTCAGGACAGGGATTCAGTCAGCAACCGATCAGCATGGCAGTCTGGAGCTCTTCTGTGTTTTCTGAGAGTAAGCTCTAGCTAATTAGCTAATTCTATATCTGTTATACCCTTCTACGCCCATGTACCTCCCCTTAATGTTGCCAAAATATGGGACCACTACTTCTGATTGGACAGGGATAGGGGTGGATTCTCGCACCATATTGATTTGGCCTAAATTGTAAAGCCTATTGTCTTTAAATTCCCGCCCCTTCAAATTAATACATTCGCTTTATTTCCCACCCGTCTCATGACAAATGTAAAACATTCTTCATAGACAATGTATCAATATGCAACAGGAAAGGCAAGAGTACAGCATCTTCGGCCATCGGGTCGTGGCCTTGGACGACGTCCAGGTTGACTTCATTTGGCAGGCACACAGGACACATGCGCAGAACCATTTGCCTCTCGAGTTTCAGGTCACCAACCCAGGCCCAAGTTTAAGAACTAATAAAAGTCAAAGAAGAAAATATTAAAATCACAGAATAAAATGTTTCACTGTATGCCCACTTTTTCTACTCTATTCCCATTAACTTATAAATTCTATCCCGCATTAGTAGCGTTAAGAAACAATAATTTAGTAATGTCATGAGAGCAAGCTGAAGCATGTGAAAACATCAAGCAGCCATTTTAATGCACACTGCGCAGAAGCAGAAATTTCCCACCAAGCAAAGAAAGACGTCACACCATGTGATCTGGTTGTGACATGCGCACTGATTTTTCCCGCGTTTAGCGGCCATCTTGGATTACAGACAAACTTTATTCATTAGTAAAACACATAGGCAAGCTTCCTTCCCTTTCGTGTCGTGAATGCAAAGGTTAGTATTAACAATACAAGTTTTAATAAATTAATACTATGAGGAGGATTGAATACAAGCAAGTTTCGTTTATGAAACCTTGCTCCATCAGTCACAACAAATTTGAAATGTGCATCCTGGTGAGGTCAAGAACCCGCATGTGCAGATTTTCGCCTTTTTTTCTTTAAGAACCAGGCCACTTAAGTTGTTTTTAGGTCTTGCCTAGCATTGCAGCGCATGCGCTGCTCGCTCGGCGAGATTTATTGTCAACGAGGAGTTTGAGAAAAGGGCTTGAAGCCCCGCCCCTTTTTTCCATTGGCTGGCGTCACCCTTTATGGTAAACGGTGGGCTGCCATTGGAAATTAGCTGTTTGGGTTTCCTCCCTTTGGCTTTTTGGGCCGGCCCACCCGGACTGGCTCGTCTGCTTTCCTTCTATCGCAAAGGTATTTCTTATCTTAGGGGGCCAGCCATCTGTTTTCACTCAGCTCCGTGTTTATAAACAAGCGGCGGAATGAACACAGATGGCGAGCGCTTGTATTTTATAGCATGGGCCTAACACCGAGAGTAGTGGGAGGGATGTGGCCCAAAGACCAGAGCTGCTGACTTTAGAACTAGGAATCAGGTTCGAGTCCCGGCGTCTGCTCTACATACTGTGATTCTGGGCAAATCGGCTAATCTCCGCGTGCCTACAAACATGTTCTTGTTACTATCGTTGTGAAAAGGGTGACTTCACGCCAGCAGTGAGGGGTCACACAGGGTAAGAGCCGCTGCTCCATCGCCACTGGGAAAGCTGCCCGGGGACTCTGCCTCAGTTCTTCACGGTGAGGTTTGTTTAATCGGTTCTAGCAGTTTTAAGCAGCTCATACAAAGCCCGCGTTTTGTTTTTAACACACGCACTGCATTTACCAAGGAGAGAGTGGCTCTTTTATGGCAGCCGATACTATTCATTTTATTTTATTGGGGTATTTTATAGCATGGGCCTAACGCCGAGAGTAGTGGGAGGGATGTGACCCAAAGACCAGAGCTGCCGACTTTAGAACTAGGAAACAGGTTCGAGTCCCGGCGTGTGCTCTACATCCTGTGATTCTGGGCAAATCGGCTAATCTCCGCGTGCCTACAAACATGTTCTTCACGGTGCGGTTTGTTTAATCGGTTCTAGCAGTTTTAAGCAGCTCATGTTTTCACTGAGCCCCGTGTTTATAAACAAGCGGCTGAATGAAAACAGATGGCGAGCGCTTGTATTTTATAGCATGGGCCTAACGCCGAGAGTAGGGGGAGGGATGTGGCCCAAAGACCAGAGCTGCCGACTTTAGAACTAGGAATCAGGTTCGAGTCCCGGCGTCTGCTCTACATCCTGTGATTCTGGGCAAATCGGCTAATCTTTGCGTACCTACAAACATGTTCTTGTTACTATCGTTGTCAAAAGGGTGACTTCACGCCAGCAGTGAGGGGTCACACAGGGTAAGAGCTGCTGCTCCATCGCCACTGGCAGAGCTGCCCGGGGACTCTGCCTCAGTTCTTCATGGTGAGGTTTGTTTAATCGGTTCTAGCAGTTTTAAGCAGTTGATACAAAGCCCGCATTTTGTTTTTAACACACATTTACCAAGGAGAGAGTGGCTCTTTTATGGCAGCCGATACTATTCATTTTATTTTATTGGGGTATTTTATAGCATGGGCCTAACGCCGAGAGTAGTGGGAGGGATGTGGCCCAAAGACCAGAGCTGCCGACTTTAGAACTAGGAAACAGTTTCGAGTCCCGGCGTGTGCTCTACATCCTGTGATTCTGGGCAAATCGGCTAATGTCCGCGTGCCTACAAACATGTTCTTCACGGTGCGGTTTGTTTAATCGGTTCTAGCAGTTTTAAGCAGCTCATAAAAAGCCTGTGTTTTGTTTTTAACACATGCACTGCATTTACCAAGGAGAGAGTGGCTCTTTTATGGCAGCCGATACTATTCATTTTATTTTATTGGGGTATTTTATAGCATGGGCCTAACGCCGAGAGTAGTGGGAGGGATGTGGCCCAAAGACCAGAGCTGCCGACTTTAGAACTAGGAATCAGGTTTGAGTCCCGGCGTCTGCTCTACATCCTGTGATTCTGGGCTAATCTCCGCGTGCCTACAAATATGTTCTTGTTACTATCGTTGTGAAAAGGGTGACTTCACGCCAGCAGTGAGGGGTCACACAGGGTAAGAGCCGCTGCTCCATCGCCACTGGCAAAGCTGCCCGGGGACTCTGCCTCAGTTCTTCACGGTGAGGTTTGTTTAATCGGTTCTAGCAGTTTTAAGCAGCTCATACAAAGCCTGCGTTTTGTTTTTAACACACGCACTGCATTTACCAAGGAGAGAGTGGCTCTTTTATGGCAGCCGATACTATTCATTTTATTGGGATATTTTATAGCATGGGCCTAACGCCGAGAGTAGTGGGAGGGATGTGGCCCAAAGACCAGAGCTGCCGACTTTAGAACTAGGAAACAGGTTTGAGTCCCGGCGTGTGCTCTACATCCTGTGATTCTGGGCAAATCGGCTAATGTCCGCGTGCCTACAAACATGCTCTTCACGGTGCGGTTTGTTTAATCGGTTCTAGCAGTTTTAAGCAGCTCATGAAAAGCCTGCGTTTTGTTTTTAACACACGCACTGCATTTACCAAGGAGAGAGTGGCTCTTTTATGGCAGCCGATACTATTCATTTTATTTTATTGGGGTATTTTATAGCATGGGCCTAACGCCGAGAGTAGTGGGAGGGATGTGGCCCAAAGAGCAGAGCTGCCGACTTTAGAACTAGGAATCAGGTCCGAGTCCCGGCGTCTGCTCTACATCCTGTGATTCTGGGCAAATCGGCTAATCTCCGCGTGCCTACAAACATGTTCTTGTTACTATCGTTGTGAAAAGGGTGACTTCACGCCAGCAGTGAGGGGTCACACAGGGTAAGAGCCGCTGCTCCATCGCCACTGGCAGAGCTGCCCGGGGACTCTGCCTCAGTTCTTCACTGTGAGGTTTGTTTAATCGGTTCCAGCAGTTTTAAGCAGCTCATACAAAGCCCGCGTTTTGTTTTTAACACATGCACTGCATTTACCAAGGAGAGAGTGGCTCTTTTATGGCAGCCGATACTATTCATTTTATTTTATTGGGGTATTTTATAGCATGGGCCTAACGCCGAGAGTAGTGGGAGGGATGTGGCCCAAAGACCAGAGCTGCCGACTTTAGAACTAGGAAACAGGTTCGAGTCCCGGCGTCTACTCTACATCCTGTGATTCTGGGCAAATCGGCTAATCTCCGCGTGCCTACAAACATGACTAACCTTATGTAATGTAATCTGGTGGTTCTATAAAGCCCCACAGTGCCCTTGAAGCAACTTTGTGCTATATAAAAACTGCAGGAAAAAAACACATGTACATAAAGCTGGGTCCGAGCGGTCTGAAACAGACTCACCGGTCCAGGCGGCTACTTGCCAGAGTAGCATGCAGGCTTACAACAAGGGTTTTTCAAGGGTAAGGTTTGGCATGAAATAAGGAAATACACACATTTTACGTACATTTTATAAAAATAATACAGTGAGGCTGACAAATGCAGTGAAACAGAGAACGAGAGTTTGAATTGCTTCAAGGCAGACTCAGCCTTTCATCCCTCCAAGGTGGATCCATTGATCAGCATATGTTAAGTAATAGTAACATCTGTTATTTACAGTGCCGCTTTGTTGCCGTAGGAAGGAGCTATGTGAGCGGTACATTCGGCGTGTGGGCGCTATATTGTAGTGCTGGGGTTCCACCTGCAGATACAGCGGCTTCGTCCCTCAGGATCTCCGCAGGGGCTCAGGTAGGTTCCACTTCCTGCTTTGTGTGGCTTGAACGCAACGTTTCAAGAATTTTCCAGTTGTTTCAAGCTTTGCTCTGTTTGGTTTGCCGGCGCCGCCCCCTGGTTCGGTCAGCTGCATACGCTGGAGCCGGTGGTGCCTGGCGGGAAGGACTGCTGCCGCAGCGCCCTGAAGCACCCCACCCTCTCTAAACCAGTCACCCTGCTCAATGGACCCTGGGATGCTGCAGGGAGCCCTCCTCTTCCTCAGACACTGCTGGCAGCTGAACTACAGCACCCAGAATGCACCGGAGGTTCCTGGAACTTGTGTTATTTCCCTCCCGAGGTGGGTTGTTGTGCCCGGAGATGTGAATTGTCTAATTCCTTGAAATCCACGGCCTGCCTGAACTTTAAAAGCAGACACTGTACTGTCCAATATATTCTCTAACTGTGAATCTTGCTGTGTACGTGTGAGATTTGTATATTGCATATCTGGCTACAAAGCCACAGCACTGCACAGAAATAGCGCACAAGTGAGGGGGTGCAGAAGGGGCGGGGCTCGCACGAGGACACGTGACAGAGAGACTCGCACCATTGAGCAGGTCATTACAGGCTGAGGGGTAATAGCTGGAGGTGACAGGGGGTGCCAGGCGGCCACCTAGTCTCCGACGCGTAAACATGCACCTCACTTCCATGGCCTCACAGTTCACTACTGGAACAGGCCAAACGTGTTCACTTCCTCAACCGGCGAGGCACCTGAGTGGGTTAATGCACCTTCTAGAGAATTGAGTGCAATGTGCATGTCACAGGTCTCTTCTTCCTGACATCCATAAAAGGAGTACAGTCAACAACTCAAAGCGCTACTAAGAAGCAAGACTACGATGATACATAAAACACTTACTATCGTTGTGAAAAGGGTGACTTCACGCCAGCAGTGAGGGGTCACACAGGGTAAGAGCCGCTGCTCCGTCGCCACTGGCAGAGCTGCCCGGGGACTCTGCCTCAGTTCTTCATGGTGCGGTTTGTTTAACCGGTTCTAGCAGTTTTAAGCAGCTCATGAAAAGCCTGCGTTTTGTTTTTAACACACGCACTGCATTTACCAAGGAGAGAGTGGCTCTTTTATGGCAGCCGATACTATTCATTTTATTTTATTGGGGTATTTTATAGCATGGGCCTAACGCCGAGAGTAGTGGGAGGGATGTGGCCCAAAGACCAGAGCTGCCGACTTTAGAACTAGGAGTCCCGGCGTGTGCTCTACATCCTGTGATTCTGGGCAAATTGGCTAATGTCCGCGTGCCTACAAACATGTTCTTCACGGTGCGGTTTGTTTAATCGGTTCTAGCAGTTTTAAGCAGCTCATACAAAGCCCGCGTTTTGTTTTTAACACATGCACTGCATTTACCAAGGAGAGAGTGGCTCTTTTATGGCAGCCGATACTATTCATTTTATTTTATTGGGGTATTTTATAGCATGGGCCTAACGCCGAGAGTAGTGGGAGGGATGTGGCCCAAAGACCAGAGCTGCCGACTTTAGAACTAGGAAAGGTTCGAGTCCCGGCGTCTACTCTACATCCTGTGATTCTGGGCAAATCGGCTAATCTCCGCGTGCCTACAAACATGACTAACCTTATGTAATGTAATCTGGTGGTTCTATAAAGCCCCACAGTGCCCTTGAAGCAACTTTGTGCTATATAAAAACTGCAGGAAAAAAACACATGTACATAAAGCTGGGTCCGAGCGGTCTGAAACAGACTCACCGGTCCAGGCGGCTACTTGCCAGAGTAGCATGCAGGCTTACAACAAGGGTTTTTCAAGGGTAAGGTTTGGCATGAAATAAGGAAATACACACATTTTACGTACATTTTATAAAAATAATACAGTGAGGCTGACAAATGCAGTGAAACAGAGAACGAGAGTTTGAATTGCTTCAAGGCAGACTCAGCCTTTCATCCCTCCAAGGTGGATCCATTGATCAGCATATGTTAAGTAATAGTAACATCTGTTATTTACAGTGCCGCTTTGTTGCCGTAGGAAGGAGCTATGTGAGCGGTACATTCGGCGTGTGGGCGCTATATTGTAGTGCTGGGGTTCCACCTGCAGATACAGCGGCTTCGTCCCTCAGTATCTCCGCAGGGGCTCAGGTAGGTTCCACTTCCTGCTTTGTGTGGCTTGAACGCAACGTTTCAAGAATTTTCCAGTTGTTTCAAGCTTTGCTCTGTTTGGTTTGCCGGCGCCGCCCCCTGGTTCGGTCAGCTGCATACGCTGGAGCCGGTAGTGCCTGGCGGGAAGGACTGCTGCCGCAGCGCCCTGAAGCACCCCACCCTCTCTAAACCAGTCACCCTGCTCAATGGACCCTGGGATGCTGCAGGGAGCCCTCCTCTTCCTCAGACACTGCTGGCAGCTGAACTACAGCACCCAGAATGCACCGGAGGTTCCTGGAACTTGTGTTATTTCCCTCCCGAGGTGGGTTGTTGTGCCCGGAGATGTGAATCGTCTAATTCCTTGAAATCCACGGCCTGCCTGAACTTTAAAAGCAGACACACTGTACTGTCCATAGTGCCAATATCGGCAACACTCAGTTCTCATACTGCAACATACATAAATAAACCACACGACGTCTTTTTAGTGGAGAAATTTGCTGCAGGTTTATTTGCATAACCAATATGCCAACATGGTGGGTTATCTTACGGGCGATCCCAGGGCAGGCCAGCCCCTATGCCGCCTGCCCGTCTGATGAGCCAACTTGCACCGTGGCCGTCGCCAATCGGTGGTTACCAATTATTGGGAGAGGCCACCTCTCCCATCAGTGGACCGCCAGTCCACTCCCTTACTCACGCCCCCCGACAGGTGGGCGGAGCGTTCCAGGCAGCCCCCGGTTGTTCAGACCCACAACCGCCCGTAGGACTAACGGGGCGCCGAAGTTCTTCCAGGGGACCCGCTAAAACATCCCTGGGTATCCTTGGCTTAGCACCCTTGTTGTGCTGCTGCAATATAGTACCCTTCTGTACCTTGCAGACTCTGGATCGCCCTGTAACTCCTCCTGCAACACAAAACAATAAGTTAGCTTCTTCCCCTCCCCGTACTACCCTTTGGCCGACCGCAGGGTAAGCGGTAGGGTGGGAAACTGCGAGACGGGTAGCGGTCAAGAGACCGTACAGTGGGCGGGGGAAGGCTTTTGTACCCCTGTACCCCTGTCCCCCTCCCACGGCCGGAAGTGACGCGGCCAGCAGACCCCCTGGTCCCTAGCCCAGGGAGCCTAGTCAGCAGACTTCTGTGCCTTCCTGTGGCACTAAGGCGGCCGCCCTTTGGAGGGTCCCCTACGTGGCCCCCTGGGCAGCCTTGGCATAGTGCCAATATCGGCAACACTCAGTTCTCATACAGCAACATACATAAATAAACCACACAACACCTTTTAGTGGAGAAATTTGCTGCAGGTTTATTTGCATAACCAATATGCCAACATGGTGGGTTATCTTACGGGCGATCCCAGGGCAGGCCAGCCCCTATGCCGCCTGCCCGTCTGATGAGCCAACTTGCACCGTGGCCGTCGCCAATCGGTGGTTACCAATTATTGGGAGAGGCCACCTCTCCCATCAGTGGACCGCCAGTCCACTCCCTTACTCACGCCCCCGACAGGTGGGCGGAGCGTTCCAGGCAGCCCCCGGTTGCTCAGACCCACAACCGCCCGTAGGACTAACGGGGCGCCGAAGTTCTTCCAGGGGACCCGCTAAAACATCCCTGGGTATCCTTGGCTTAGCACCCTTGTTGTGCTGCTGCAATATAGTACCCTTCTGTACCTTGCAGACTCTGGATCGCCCTGTAACTCCTCCACAGCTCTGGGGGTGGCCACCGTCACCACCAGGGCCCCCCACCAAGGCAGATATTCCTACCTACATCCTGTTGCTTCCAAGGCCTCCCCAAGGTTCAGCAAATGAGTCCTTGCCTACCCTTGAGAAGTGAACCTCATCCACTTCCCAAACCAGTGGACTTGGCATGGAGTAAACCATGCCTGATGAACCCAAATCCCCTTTGTTCCGTGAATTTACGCATGGCGCTGTTTACTCTCCTACGTGAACTCAAATGCGTCTCCCAATCGGGCTCCTTGTCAAAACTGGGCGATGTAAAATTTCGGACCACCACAGTACACATGCCCCCCCGTTAAATACTCAATTGACACATGATGTCCCTCATGTCTTCGAGCAGTCCTCTCCACCCCAGGTCGTCTGGTCATTCCCTCCCAAGTGTATGACCAGAATATGGGGTAGACCGATACCTCCTCCCAGTCTCTGCTGCAGCTTCCACATCAGCTCGTTCCAGCGCATACCCGGGTAACCTAGCCACGTGATCTCTGTGGCGGAGGAACGTGATCTCTGCTCCAGTGCATGCCTGGGACCCCCAACCCAACTAATTCGGTGGTGGGAAAACCCATGCCTCCATTTCTTGAATTCCTCCAATAGCGCCAATCCAGACGTACGGAAGGCCATTCACGCAGACCCTTGGTCCAGGCCAATTAAGACATGCTGGGTTGCCAACACCCTTAATGAGCACTGTACATCCTTTTATACCTACACCAGTCTGCACATACTTACACAATAACCCCGGACAAGGTAGGCCTACTTCTTGTTGCTTCCAGGGCCTCAACCCAGGTCCAACAAAACAGTCCATGCCCCCTCTAGACGGACAACCCGTCTTCTTCAAAAACACCCCGTCGACTTGGCATGCCGCACTCCATGCCTGACAAGTCCAAACCTACTTGGCATGGCTGTTCACTTTCCTGCGTGAGGTTTCCACGGCCACCCTAACCGGGCTCCTCGCCACACTAACCAAGGGGTTATTTCTGACCACTATAACCAACAAGCCCCCCAATAGGTTGCTTAACCTACACATGGAGGACTTCATTGCTTGCCGCAGTTCCCTCCTCCCCAAGAGAGTCAGATCATTGCCACACGGGTGTATGACCAGGATGTTGGGAGGGGAGACACCCTCCCCTCGTCTCTGCTGCAGCTTCTTAGCAAGATGGTCCCACGCAAGCCTGGGTATCCCAAACAAGTTCTCGGTGGCGGAAAAGCCCTGCCCCCATTCATGCTTTCCGCCCACCGCGTCACTCTAATGGCCAATCACCCAGACCTTTGCTCCTGGCAACTAAAGAAATGTAAGGTTGCGAACATATATTGCATTCTTGAAAACAAACAAACAAAACTCCAACTTGCACCTATTACACAATAACCCTGCACACTAACGGGTAGTCCCAGGTGCATTGCACATTCGCCTGCGACTACAAAACTTAAAATGTCGTCAGGCATTCCCGTGGGCAGCTCACGGAAGGAAGTCCTTATGGATTTTAGGGATTCCCCTTGTCACTCAAAGGTACTCGCATTATCGACCTCCGAAAGCCGAAATGCTAAGCGCACCAACCAGAATCTGAGGCCAAGATGTCGAACAAAGCCCCTAACGGTTCTGTCGCTCCACATGCCTGTGAATTTGAATCCCAGGTCAAACTTCAGGCACCTAACTCCCCTCTCAAAAGCCTGCCAACCGGCTGACCCCAAAATTGCGGTGCCGGTGTTGGCTGCCAATTCACAAGGAAAATTCGCTTAACTGGAGCAACTGGTGACATGCAGTCAAATCTGGTCAGGGGACTTGGTGATGTACATGCACCCCCATAACTAGGACTGTAAAATGTGCTCTGGTAGTTGTCCGTATTAGTGCTCCATCCCCTCTCCTTCAGCACTATCAAGGCCAACCGCACCCTCTTGGGAATGTCACCCTTACACCCCAGTTGACAGAGTGCTTATTCGTATGTAGCCTATTAACCTTATGATTTTCGCAGACGGTATACCAGTAATATGCTGATACTTCGCATGCTTTACTGCTGGGTGCGCGATGCACAATCACAATTTGTCTTTACCTCACCGGGTTGCCCTCGGTAACTCAGAATTCAGACTGGACAAGGTTCCCTCACTGATTGGCTTACGGACGGAGGTACCGTAAACTTTGGAATACCGAATCCCACTTGTTTAATGCGCTCCTCTCCAGGCCCGCCCTGCACTGCCGATGCTGCCCATCCGGGAAGAGAGACTATAGAAAGCTAGCCCTACCCACAATGCCTGACAATGTAACGATGCCTCAATATCTGCTCTACCTGACCAAGGTAAGAGGCGAGCTGTCAGCATGCCGCTGGCAATACCCTCTCTTGGAGCGCGAGGGCCAGGCCTCCTATTAGACGCAGCCCACGCACATCTCAGGAGACAACCCCGCTTTACTGCCCGCTATACTTCCTATCACGGTTCTCTGAGTAATTAGTGAAGGATGCACGTTTGAACCGGCAACTGATACTGTTACTTACGCCTGCAACTGCTCTGCTCAGGGCAGCCCGCTAGACAATGGCTTCCAATTAAAGGCGGTGCCAACAAACCTCCAAGCGCTTAAGGTGGTACCTCTGAGTAGGGCTCTAATCTCACTGATGTCCCTTGCATCTGATACCGCCTCAGGCTGTAAGCCACTTAGTGCTACTGATGCCTAGGCGCTTCCTGCCCCACCGCCAGCTGACCCTGATAGAATCCGCTCGTGGCTGGGACTCAACAGTGCGGTGAACGCACGAGACATCCTAGCCTTACCTAAGCTCTTCACCATGCTCCCACACAATTTTTACTTAGCCTTCGTATCGTCCATACAAGAGAGACTTAGTACCATCTCCCCTATTATCTTGTGCTACCAAACCTCATAAAGACATCCCAGGGATTACCTAACTCACTAGGTCAGCACGAGACATCCTAGCCTGACCCTAGCTCTTCACCAGGCTCCACCCAAGAGCCCTCCACACACCTTGTGGCCTAAAACATGCCCTGTGGGGTGGTTGCGAATGGACTGCAAACCACTCCTAGGCATTCTCTACCATCGTTGTTAATGGAGTTTCTGGTTGGCTGGAGTATGCACCTGAGCCTGCCCGAACTCACCTCTCAGTCGGGGGAAGGGATCACACCAGAGGCTGACACCTGCCCCCCATAGGTGGTTAGGCAGAGACTATGGCTTACCCCAGAGGCAGTGTAAATTTAATGTGCCAACCGCACTCCCACAGTGGCACCCTACAAAAGGGACTACCTACCAGTTAATTTAAATACCCTTCGTATAGTCCATACCATGGAGACTTAGTACCATCTGCTCCTATTACCCTGTGCTACCAAACCTCCTAATGACATCACAGGGATTACATAACCCACTAGGTCAATCGGGCCACCGTCCTACAGCTCAGGAGTGAGAAGAGTCTTTCTAACGTAGCCAATCTACGGTTTATACGCAAGTGACTGGCCCCTTATGGGCGACCAAACCAAGGGTGAAGCAATGGGAGATGAGGCCTAAGCAACGGGTGTCTTTGTGTCCTGGCAACATCAATTAACCACGCAAAGAACCCAGAACATCTCCTAAAATGCGAGTCACCAGATCGTCAAAGAAATAGATGGGTTCGAGACATAGGCGCCATCAAAACTACTGAATTAAATTGGCTAGGATAGTTCTTTGAAAGAAAAGCCTTGAAAGAATCGCTCATCAGAGTCCAGGGACATACAACAGAGTATCCAACACAGAGCACCCAACAGGCTTCCTTTTGTACCACACCTTGCTCCTGTCGTTCTGCCACTCCTAGTAACACCACAACTACTAACCCCGACACTCATGCAAGCGTGACAGTACCGCCTATTCCAAGCTTCACTGGTAGACGGAGCTGCTGTTGTCTGTCTACTCCGCTCCACCTACCCCATATCTCCCTGCTAGCTGAGCAAATCATAGTGCTGGTTAGTGCGCTGGCATACACGTACCAGGCACAGGCTGCGGCCCTATCCCCACCTTACAAAGCACATTGTAACCTATCAATAGATCAAAACCTGACTTCCCCGCAGTGCCACCTTTCCTCGCTGTAACTTCCAAGACTCGTCACTTATATTTCTTTCCAATCTCTACCATCCGGATGGAGCACTGACTCACGCTTTGTCTCAGGGTTCGCCGTGAGCCGATGCCCCGTGCCAGGCACCGGACCCCGGTCAGCTCTGCCAGGAGCCACACCGCCAGAAGCAGAAAACCGAGCCAGCAAAGGAATTGTAAGTAATTACTGTGCACACACATTGTACTTGGTAACTGTACAAGTGATCCTAGAACAAGAGCATGTTCCCGCCATGTGCCGCGGTCCGAATCACAACATGCCCGTGGGTAGGAGGGGCCTTGCGGCCCTCCCCGCCCCCAACCTTTTGCCTGCGCGGGGCCTAGGTGCCGGCCCACTGAGCTGTCCCTGTAGCGTTACTTTACTAATAAACCACAAAACCGGTCTCGCTCAGGCTCTGTTTTGTGTCCTGGCACAGGCGGCCTGTACTAGCTGTAGTGACAACAGCAAATCCCAGTCAGGCGGCACACTAAGTCCCCACAGGCCTATAGCATCCGTGCAATGAAGCCATGCCCTTAATTGCATAGACCACACCCTTTTTAGAGGGCCGTAATTCCTGCGAGCGAGCGCCACCAGGTGATTGCACGCATGATGGGGTTGAAAAACATGTATACCATCTGGAAACTGGTTCTGCACTGTAGCACCGCACTTATAGGGCAATGAGCTAAACACTTGCAAACACTCTGCCCCCAAGCCCCTAATAACCACTCGCTAGCGTTCAACAATTCCCACAAAGCGCTGCAGACAACTACCCATGATCGAATATCACGTGTGAGGCGGCTATGCTGACAAGGCCCCCCCGCTGGCACAAGATGCTAGACTAAATGCTAGGACCAGGGCTTCGCAGCTTGCTCCGCCGTGAGAAGGCCCCTGGTCAGGCTGCATGCCAGCAGAGATGCCCCGGGCCCCCACAGTGGAAGGGCGTCGGAATCGCAGGAAAACAAACGTCAAATCAGCATGCCTGCTGCACGTCCTCAGCAGTTCCTCCTAGTCAATACAATATGGCAGGTACTTTGCCGGAACCTGACCCAACAACGCCCTGCCACCCGCTCTACAAGCCCCCGAGCTCTCCGCGCATTCCCACCTTATATGTTGCCCGGGCGGAGGCGGCCTGGCTGCTGCCATTGACGGGCCTGTACACCGGTGTCAGCGCACTCGTCTGATGCCGCCCCAGCCTGCTAATTGCTGCACTATATAAATGCAATAAAATACAATGCAATCCGGCGCGAGAACAGAGCCCGCCGTGAAACACTCACCTGCGCTGCAAGTGCTTCCCCAATCCTGGGTGGAACCGTATAGTGAAAGAACAGAAGACGCCAAGCCTGCCACCCCATCCTGCGTGCTCCTCGTAATGGTATATTTCCTGTGACTTGGCCCTTCTACCAACAATCTTGTAAAGAAAACAGTCCCCTGCCATCAGAGAAAACCCCTTGGAGTTTGTCGTAGTTAGCCAGTAAAGTGATACACCGAATAATCCAGTTCTGCAGGGTACCAACTGCTCCAAGTCTACCCGTGAAATCAGGATCTCCGTGGCTCGCCTAATATGTCACACCAACAATCACATGCTACTGGTAATAGTCACGGGGAGATTGGCTGCATATCTCCCACTCACCTGGAGGCTAGCTGACCCCGAAGCTCAGACAGGGCTTCCCTGCTCCCCAAACGCACTTCTGGCCATAGTGCCACATCCACTCCCTCACAAGTCTACACCAGGCTAGCTCACACTGCGCCGTCTACCTCCGCCGGTGCCGAGCAAGCATGCCTGCTACCGAAAGTCCTGCGTTCCGCAAACGCGACAACACCGGACCACTGCCCCACGACAGCATTTCGGAGCTGTAATCCCCATGCCAAAATTGGGGTGCAGCTAAACCCAGCGTCAGGCCGAAACCACCCCTGACCGTTCATAAGCACATTGCAGCCCTCGGCCGCAGCGCGTCATGAACAGGCCTCCGGATCGAAATCACACTACCCACCCCCCCCCGCGCAATCCGTCTGCGCTTCGGGAGCGCCACACCCATTCCCGGCCTACAGTCCCTCAGGGGGGAAGGGGCAACTTCAGGACGGATCTCCACGCAGTGCCCTTCGGCACCCTGCCGAGCATCCGCGCAACCAAGCAGCTCCACCAGGCATCCCACACACCGCCCCGTACCCCCCATGGTAGTGGAGCAGACGGACGGCCGCGAGGTGCCCAACCTCCAGATGGAAAGGCAGACACCAGGTGAGGGGGAGGGAGGGGTTCAAGACCATGCCACCGCGTTCAACACCAACAACCCGACATACGCCTCCAACGCCCGGCCTGCCGACACGGGTTCACACGTGGTGGGGGGGCGATAAAGGAGGGGAGACCCGAGGATACCACTGCACCCCCACGAGTTCTAGACTCGCCTCAACAAGCACCGGCGCTGCCTGCCCCGCCAGAGGCGGCGCGGTGTCTCGGCAGTCCCCGGCCCCCCTCTCCCCGGCAACCGTGCGAACCCCCTCCCAGCAAGGCACTTGTGCAAAGAGGGGCGTCTCGGGTCAGCGCTTGTCGTCCACCACCCCCGACAGAGCGGAGGCGCCCTCGTGCACCAGCTAAAGCATATCGCCCCCGTAAAATATGTGCCATCGGGCGGATCACATGTGCCCGAAACCGAACGTACCTTTACTTAAGGGGGATAGGGCGGGAACCCACACGCACGCAATTCTACGCCTGCGACCACTCCGTCCCGGGACCAACGGACAATAAATGAATCCAGATACGAGGTTCTACCCAAATGACTTCCATGTTCCGCTCACCGCCGCAGCCCTCGATACCGCTGCACCCTAGCCTACAAAGATGGTCGCCCCAACTACGGTGTCGTCGAATGCCTCCTACCACCGGTCCGCACTGTGGACTTTGACCTCAAAATATCCCTACCGGCGGTCTACACCCTACACGCAGAAGAAGAGCAGAGGCCACAATACCAACTACCAGACGGGCGCACAGAAACCCCCAGCCTGCTCACCTCAACAACAAAACGAAACTGCCTGCCTCTGCTCATCTCGACACGACCAAAACTGCGAGACGGGTAGCGGTCAAGAGACCGTACAGTGGGCGGGGGAAGGCTTTTGTACCCCTGTACCCCTGTCCCCCTCCCACGGCCGGAAGTGACGCGGCCAGCAGACCCCCTGGTCCCTAGCCCAGGGAGCCTAGTCAGCAGACTTCTGTGCCTTCCTGTGGCACTAAGGCGGCCGCCCTTTTGGAGGGTCCCCTACGTGGCCCCCCTGGGCAGCCTTGGCAATATATTCTCTAACTGTGAATCTTGCTGTGTACGTGTGAGATTTGTATATTGCATATCTGGCTACAAAGCCACAGCACTGCACAGAAATAGCGCACTAGTGAGGGGGTGCAGAAGGGGCGGGGCTCGCACGAGGACACGTGACAGAGAGACTCGCACCATTGAGCAGGTCATTACAGGCTGAGGGGTAATAGCTGGAGGTGACAGGGGGTGCCAGGCGGCCACCAAGCCTCCGACGCGTAAACATGCACCTCACTTCCATGGCCTCATAGTTCATTACTGGAACAGACCTAACGTGTTCACTTCCTCAACCGGCGAGGCACCTGAGTGGGTTAATGCATCTTCTAGAGAATTGAGTGCAATGTGCATGTCACAGGTCTCTTCTTCCTGACATCCATAAAAGGAGTACAGTCAACAACTCAAAGCGCTACTAAGAAGCAAGACTACGACATAAAACACTTACTTTCGTTGTGAAAAGGGTGACTTCACACCAGCAGTGAGGGGTCACACAGGGTAAGAGCCGCTGCTCCGTCGCCACTGGCAGAGCTGCCCGGGGGCTCTGCCTCAGTTCTTCATGGTGCGGTTTGTTTAATCGGTTCCAGCAGTTTTAAGCAGCTCATACAAAGCCCGCGTTTTGTTCTTAACACACGCACTGCTTTTACCAAGGAGAGAGTGGCTCTTTTATGGCAGCCGATACTATTCATTTTATTTTATTGGGGTATTTTATAGCATGGGCCTAACGCCGAGAATAGTGGGAGGGATGTGGCCCAAAGACCAGAGCTGCCGACTTTAGAACTAGGAAACAGGTTCGAGTCTCGGCATCTACTCTACATCCTGTGATTCTGGGCAAATCGGCTAATGTCCGCGTGCCTACAAACATGCTCTTCACGGTGCGGTTTGTTTAATCGGTTCTAGCAGTTTTAAGCAGCTCATGTTTTCACTGAGCCCCATGTTTATAAATAAGCGGCTGAATGAAAACAGATGGCGAGCGCTTGTATTTTATAGCATGGGCCTAACGCCGAGAGTAGGGGGAGGGATGTGGCCCAAAGACCAGAGCTGCCGACTTTAGAACTAGGAAACAGGTTCGAGTCCCGGCGTCTGCTCTACATCCTGTGATTCTGGGCAAATCGGCTAATCTTTGCATGCCTACAAACATGTTCTTGTTACTATCGTTGTCAAAAGGGTGACTTCACGCCAGCAGTGAGGGGTCACACAGGGTAAGAGCCGCTGCTCCATCGCCACTGGCAGAGCTGCCCGGGGACTCTGCCTCAGTTCTGCATGGTGAGGTTTGTTTAATCGGTTCTAGCAGTTTTAAGCAGTTGATACAAAGCCCGCATTTTGTTTTTAACACACATTTACCAAGGAGAGAGTGGCTCTTTTATGGCAGCCGATACTATTCATTTTATTTTATTGGGGTATTTTATAGCATGGGCCTAACGCCGAGAGTAGTGGGAGGGATGTGGCCCAAAGACCAGAGCTGCCGACTTTAGAACTAGGAAACAGGTTCGAGTCCCGGCGTGTGCTCTACATCCTGTGATTCTGGGCAAATCGGCTAATGTCCGCGTGCCTACAAACATGTTCTTCACGGTGCGGTTTGTTTAATCGGTTCTAGCAGTTTTAAGCAGCTCATAAAAAGCCTGTGTTTTGTTTTTAACACACGCACTGCATTTACCAAGGAGAGAGTGGCTCTTTTATGGCAGCCGATACTATTCATTTTATTTTATTGGGGTATTTTATAGCATGGGCCTAACGCCGAGAGTAGTGGGAGGGATGTGGCCCAAAGACCAGAGCATCCGACTTTAGAACTAGGAATCAGGTTTGAGTCCCGGCGTCTGCTCTACATCCTGTGATTCTGGGCTAATCTCCGCGTGCCTACAAATATGTTCTTGTTACTATCGTTGTGAAAAGGGTGACTTCACGCCAGCAGTGAGGGGTCACACAGGGTAAGAGCCGCTGCTCCATCGCCACTGGCAAAGCTGCCCGGGGACTCTGCCTCAGTTCTTCACGGTGAGGTTTGTTTAATCGGTTCTAGCAGTTTTAAGCAGCTCATACAAAGCCTGCGTTTTGTTTTTAACACACGCACTGCATTTACCAAGGAGAGAGTGGCTCTTTTATGGCAGCCGATACTATTCATTTTATTGGGGTATTTTATAGCATGGGCCTAACGCCGAGAGTAGTGGGAGGGATGTGGCCCAAAGACCAGAGCTGCCGACTTTAGAACTAGGAAACAGGTTTGAGTCCCGGCGTGTGCTCTACATCCTATGATTCTGGGCAAATCGGCTAATGTCCGCGTGCCTACAAACATGCTCTTCACGGTGCGGTTTGTTTAATCGGTTCTAGCAGTTTTAAGCAGCTCATGAAAAGCCTGCGTTTTGTTTTTAACACACGCACTGCATTTACCAAGGAGAGAGTGGCTCTTTTATGGCAGCCGATACTATTCATTTTATTTTATTGGGGTATTTTATAGCATGGGCCTAACGCCGAGAGTAGTGGGAGGGATGTGGCCCAAAGACCAGAGCTGCCGACTTTAGAACTAGGAATCAGGTTCGAGTCCCGGCGCCTGCTCTACATCCTGTGATTCTGGGCAAATCGGCTAATCTCCGCGTGCCTACAAACATGTTCTTGTTACTATCGTTGTGAAAAGGGTGACTTCACGCCAGCAGTGAGGGGTCACACAGGTTAAGAGCCGCTGCTCCGTCGCCACTGGCAGAGCTGCCCGGGGACTCTGCCTCAGTTCTTCACGGTGAGGTTTGTTTAATCGGTTCTAGCAGTTTTAAGCAGCTCATACAAATCCCGCGTTTTGTTTTTAACACACGCACTGCATTTACCAAGGAGAGAGTGGCTCTTTTATGGCAGCCAATACTATTCATTTTATTTTATTGGGGTATTTTATAGCATGGGCCTAACGCCGAGAGTAGTGGGAGGGATGTGGCCCAAAGACCAGAGCTGCCGACTTTAGAACTAGGAAACAGGTTTGAGTTCTGGCGTGTGCTCTACATCCTGTGATTCTGGGCAAATCGGCTAATGTCCGCGTGCCTACAAACATGTTCTTCACAGTGCGGTTTGTTTAATCGGTTCTAGCAGTTTTAAGCAGCTCATACAAAGACCGCGTTTTGTTTTTAACACATGCACTGCATTTACCAAGGAGAGAGTGGCTCTTTTATGGCAGCCGATACTATTCATTTTATTTTATTGAGGTATTTTATAGCATGGGCCTAACGCCGAGAGTAGTGGGAGGGATGTGGCCCAAAGACCAGAGCTGCCGACTTTAGAACTAGGAAACAGGTTCGAGTCCCGGCGTCTACTCTACATCCTGTGATTCTGGGCAAATCGGCTAATCTCCGCGTGCCTACAAACATGACTAACCTTATGTAATGTAATCTGGTGGTTCTATAAAGCCCCACAGTGCCCTTGAAGCAACTTTGTGCTATATAAAAACTGCAGGAAAAAAACACATGTACATAAAGCTGGGTCCGAGCGGTCTGAAACAGACTCACCGGTCCAGGCGGCTACTTGCCAGAGTAGCATGCAGGCTTACAACAAGGGTTTTTCAAGGGTAAGGTTTGGCATGAAATAAGGAAATACACACATTTTACGTACATTTTATAAAAATAATACAGTGAGGCTGACAAATGCAGTGAAACAGAGAACGAGAGTTTGAATTGCTTCAAGGCAGACTCAGCCTTTCATCCCTCCAAGGTGGATCCATTGATCAGCATATGTTAAGTAATAGTAACATCTGTTATTTACAGTGCCGCTTTGTTGCCGTAGGAAGGAGCTATGTGAGCGGTACCTTCGGCGTGTGGGCGCTATATTGTAGTGATGGGGTTCCACCTGCAGATACAGTCGCTTCGTCCCTCAGGATCTCCGCAGGGGCTCAGGTAGGTTCCACTTCCTGCTTTGTGTGGCTTGAACGCAACGTTTCAAGAATTTTCCAGTTGTTTCAAGCTTTGCTCTGTTTGGTTTGCCGGCGCCGCCCCCTGGTTCGGTCAGCTGCATACGCTGGAGCCGGTGGTGCCTGGCGGGAAGGACTGCTGCCGCAGCGCCCTGAAGCACCCCACCCTCTCTAAACCAGTCACCCTGCTCAATGGACCCTGGGATGCTGCAGGGAGCCCTCCTCTTCCTCAGACACTGCTGGCAGCTGAACTACAGCACCCAGAATGCACCGGAGGTTCCTGGAACTTGTGTTATTTCCCTCCCGAGGTGGGTTGTTGTGCCCGGAGATGTGAATTGTCTAATTCCTTGAAATCCACGGCCTGCCTGAACTTTAAAAGCAGACACTGTACTGTCCAATATATTCTCTAACTGTGAATCTTGCTGTGTACGTGTGAGATTTGTATATTGCATATCTGGCTACAAAGCCACAGCACTGCACAGAAATAGCGCACAAGTGAGGGGGTGCAGAAGGGGCGGGGCTCGCACGAGGACACGTGACAGAGAGACTCGCACCATTGAGCAGGTCATTACAGGCTGAGGGGTAATAGCTGGAGGTGACAGGGGGTGCCAGGCGGCCACCTAGCCTCCGACGCGTAAACATGCACCTCACTTCCATGGCCTCACAGTTCACTACTGGAACAGACCAAACGTGTTCACTTCCTCAACCGGCGAGGCACTTGAGTGGGTTAATGCACCTTCTAGAGAATTGAGTGCAATGTGCATGTTACAGGCAGTGCTTTAAATAAGCCGGTACTCACCGGTACTGAGTACCGGCACTTCCGAATTTTCTTGCCGTCAGTACCGGCACTTTTCTTTATCCAGGGAGAGTACCGGTACCCTGTTCGGCGGCACAGCAGGCTCCGGTTAGGCATCTCCTCCAGCTCAGGGCAGTGCTTCCGAAGAGCGTGTAAGTCACTGAGCCCCTCAGTGGCCTTGCAGAGTCCCTGCTGAAGATTCCAGCAGCGCCCACTTGAATGTCCCCAGACTGCAGGGGGTTGAGAGGACTTACATCACGCTGTGATTAACAGGACAGGGTCTGTCCTGTTAATCACAGCGTGATGTAAGCACTCTCAACCCCCTGCAGTCTGGGGACAATTAGACTCTAGACACACCATGCACTGTCGATCGGATACGCAAAGCCCATTCAGCTGAAAGTGATTTCGCCCCTCCCCATTAGGTGAGTGAAATGGGCTGGGACTGCCTGTTTTTGAGTGAGAGAACGAGGGAGAGTATCAGGACATATATTAAAGGGAATGTGTGGAATGCTTTTGCGTGCTTGTTTCTGTCGGTTTGTGCGCTTGAGAATATATAGTATTATGCCAAACAACCATAAATAACAGTAGGGCATTAAGAAACAGCAAATATCACAAAACAAGAAAATTTTACCATATAATCCTGTTTGGCTTTCAATTGTGTAATGAGTTAACCTGTTTTCTTTACATAAACGCATATCATGTGTTTTGATATGTGCTGCAACTTGTACAGAAACCATTATGTACCATCATATCTTGCCCGTAGCCCCGCCCCTAGCTCCGCCCACTTGCCACACCTCTAGCTTATTTTAATGAGTACCTGCACTTATTTTTTCCCATTTAAAGCACTGGTCACAGGTCTCTTCTTCCTGACATCCATAAAAGGAGTACAGTCAACAACTCAAAGCGCTACTAAGAAGCAAGACTACGACGATACATAAAACACTTACTATCGTTGTGAAAAGGGTGACTTCACGCCAGCAGTGAGGGGTCACACAGGGTAAGAGCCGCTGCTCCGTCGCCACTGGCAAAGCTGCCCGGGGACTCTGCCTCAGTTCTTCATGGTGAGGTTTGTTTAATCGGTTCTAGCAGTTTTAAGCAGCTCATACAAAGCCTGCGTTTTGTTTTTAACACACGCACTGCATTTACCAAGGAGAGAGTGGCTCTTTTATGGCAGCCGATACTATTCATTTTATTTTATTGGGGTATTTTATAGCATGGGCCTAACGCCGAGAGTAGTGGGAGGGATGTGGCCCAAAGACCAGAGCTGCCGACTTTTGAACTAGGAAACAGGTTCGAGTCCCGGCGTCTACTCTACATCCTGTGATTCTGGGCAAATCGGCTAATCTCTGTGTGCCTACAAACATGACTAACCTTATGTAATGAAATCTGGTGGTTCTATAAAGCCCCACAGTGCCCTTGAAGCAACTTTGTGCTATATAAAAACTGCAGGAAAAAAACACATGTACATAAGGCTGGGTCCAAGCGGTCTGAAACAGACTCACCGGTCCAGGCGGCTACTTGCCAGAGTAGCATGCAGGCTTACAACAAGGGTTTTTCAAGGGTAAGGTTTGGCATGAAATACACACATTTTACGTACATTTTATAACAAGCATTAAAAATGCAATAGGTCTCGCCTTTCATTAAGTTAAAGCCATTTGCTTTGCTATACAATACAATTAGCAAAGCAAATAGCTTTAACTTAATCAAAGGCGAGACCTATTGCATTTTCAATGCTTGTTTTATCTGGGGACGTCTGTGCCAGCTCTCCTTAGCTCCAATACAACTGCAAGGAAGAATAGTGCCAACAAAATACAAGTGTTTGTGCCCTGCTAATTTGATTAAGAGGGCAAACGGTGCCCCCAGATGCCAGCTCGTTAGCCCTGCCATTAGCTGACCAGTAAAGCGGAACATAAATAATTTTCCAGCACATTTTCGATCAATAGTTTTACAGATCTCAGCAGAAAATGTATATTCTCCGATGCAGCGGGTCGGATGTATGGCATTGTGCAGTCTGCCAGAACAGTCATGATTTTGCAACGAGGGGTGAAACAAGGGCATTTGAGCGATCAAAATGCAACAGTTGGCTAATGTTTTGCATATTGGTTCTTACCCTGGAAACGAACTCTTGCAAAGAACAAAAGTACATGCCTTTCCGGAGTACCCCCATATCTCATGGGGTGCTGAGGGAGGGTTTTCTCCATGGGAAAATGTTTTCTAAGCGCTCTGAAGAGTTAAAAATGCTTCTGCGCATTTCCACCGTGGATACTCAAGTGCATTTACCACAGATGCGCAAAAACTGCATGTGCACAGCAGACAAGGAGTACGCTTGAGAATTTCTAATTTGCATGGGTTTTCAGGCATACTCCTGCAGTTTTTTATTGCAGTTTTTATAGCGTGAACTTGGCCTATGGTCATTAGTTCTCTTTACAACAAAACCAAACGTTACACATTTTTTCCATATTTGTTAGGTAGAGGGAGATTAAGGGCCTGTTTACGAGTCTGGTGGTCCTCTGACCGCCAGACTCGTGGTGGCGCGGCAGTGGCGGATCCAGCCACCGCCGCACCGGGGGTCCAACAGCCCGATTACGACTCGGGCAGTCGGACCGCACTAGGACCACCGGCTCCGCCAGGGAACCGCCGTTCCCTGGCGTAGGAGCAGCGGTCAGAGGCCGCAATATGCTTGGCAGGACCGCCATGGTCCCACCAAGCATATTACGAGTTTTCTCTCCGCCTGGCGGAGAGGAAACAAAGGGGGCCCTCCAAGGCCCCCCTGTGCCTCAAACGTTTATGGATGCACACAGGGGGGCATAACATGTGCCCCCCTGTGTGCATGCACATACATAGGTTCCGGCACGGCATAGACTTTCGAGTCCATGCCATGCAGGAACCTTGTGAGGCGTTCCCATTGCGGTGCCTTTTTAAAAGGCACTGCCACCTTTTATAGGGCACTGTAGAGGGAACCACCACACCGCCCACCCACCAGACCACTGAAAAGTAGTACTCTGGAGGGTGTTCGGTGGCGACATTCGGCGGAGCGGTGGCGCAGCGGTTTGCACCGCCGTGCCATGGCTCTGCTGTAATTAGGCCCTTAGTGATTTGCCCAGAATTCCAGGATGTTGAGTCGAAGCCTGTGGATCTCTAAAAATGTGCATTTTTACACCAATCGTAGGAGTAAGTCTAGCATGTGAAAATGTACGTCCTCTATGTAAATCAAGCCCCAGATTCTTTTTTGTAACTGAAATGTGCTTTCCCAAAGCAATAGGTGTCTTCATGTTCCCTATTCTAGGAGCAGATTAAGGGAGGCTTTCCTCTGTACCTGAGTTCAGGCTCGGGTTCCGTTATATGAATACATATTAAAACTCCACAAAGCGCCTCCTCACACAGCTGAGTAACTTCAGCACCAAATTCTTCCAAAGGATGATTCAGATCAGTCAGTTATTTTATCTACCGAGTGCTCCTTTAGTGGAATTCAAGTGAAATGTATGGCCAATGAAGATAAAAATGCAGTCGGCCTCTCAGTAATTTGAATGGAATTAAACTTTCATTCGGTTCTCATTGGTCCATTTTATTGTGGCTTTATCATTGGCTGAGTTGGATGTTTTACTGAGTAAGCATCCACCTCACAGTAAAAGATCATGTTCTTTGGCCAAAACTACAGAGTCCACTGCAATCTTCCAGTCAGCATTATGTGGTCTATTCACAAATTGCATGTTGTTGTGTGTTTATTAGTACACAATAGTACTACAAAATGCTATTCACAAACCTATAAGTGTAAATCTCCATCTCTCCTATCTATCTTTTCCATGGAGAGATCCTCACACATGTGAGTCTACTACTCAGTAGTAAATGTGGGAGGTACAGGGGGAATGGTTGAAAAAAGGAGCATACTTACTAATAAATGTGAGGGGTTTACAGAGGAGTAAAGAGGGGGTTCATGGAGCATTATGGAGGGGTTTGGGGGGTAGGCACCCACCTAGAAGAGCAAGCCCATTGCTATTCACAAACTGCACTTCTAAAGTTGCTACATCCAAAAAAGGTACCCTAAACAGTAGTAAGTTATTCCAGTTCAGAGCTGGAGTAAGCCCAGCACCACACAAGGCCAACCCCTGGTACAGCAATACCCTCCCACAGAAAAAATTGGAGGTAAGACTTAAAACGCACCCTACAGGAAATATTGTGAAATGAAATTAAATTATTCATAGTAGATAAACATATAAATAAATATAATTTTATGTTACAAAATCTAAAAATAGTATATATTTATTATTTAATGCTAAAATATATTAACAATCTTTTTAATTTTTAAGTTAATTGAATATTTAATTAAAAATTAAGTTAATAGTGCTGTAACATTTTTGTATTTTGTTATACTTTTAAAATGCATATATAAAGTAATTTACATGAATACTTACCATAAAAATATTTTTACTATTTTGTTTAGCTAAATAAACCTTTTACTTTTCCTTATACTTTACAATAAGGAGACTCAACTGTCAGTGTGGAGATATTCCAGTAGCTAAGTATAGGGAAAATTAAAAAAAGTTTTGTAAACTTTATAATAAACTAGTAAAAATGTTTTTAAGTTCAATATTAATGTAAAATAATTTTATATATTTATTTTACATGTTGAATAAAATAGAAAAATGCTAAAACACTATTAACTTTATTTTGAATTACATTTTGAAATAATTTATAGATATTAAATTAAAAAAATTCTAAAGTTTCAACTTAAAAATAAATTCCCACCTAAACTTAAAAATATTTGGATTAGGCATTATTAATTATTGAAGTGATGCATACAAATAATTAATAGTAAATTAACTATATTTTAATAAAAAATAACATTACATTAATCTTTTAATTTGCACGTATTTTATAATTGAATAATAAATATGTACTACTTTTAGATATATTTTATAATATTAAAATATATTCATTTATATTTTTAACTAGCTTTAATAATGTTATTTAATTTAACATTATTTTCTATGGGGTTTTATTTTAAGCCAATGCCTCCTTTATTTTTGATGCAAGGGTGTTGGAGTATCAGTGGTTGGAGTATCAGTGGTTGGCCCTATGTGGTGCTGGACTTATTACTGTTTCTTTTTTGGCAGCAGTAACTTACACTCGTAAATTTGGTTCCACCCCTTCTTTCAGGGGGTGGAGACGTGTAAGTCCAAACATTTGAGTAACTTTACACCTGGATTTTGTGAATAGCCAAAAGTAACAAAGTTACTCAAAAGTGTAAGAGTAAATTACACTTGTAAATTACGCACACGTATTAGTTACCATTGTATATCTCTGTATGTGATTATAGGTCTGATTACGAGTTCGGCAGTCTTACCATCGGACTGCTACAGCGGCGGTCCCAAGAAGACCGTGGTGTCGGCATGTATTACGATGTTCCTGATGTGCTGGCGGTCTCTTGATGGCGGAGTCCCGACGGAGTGATCTTTCACTAATGTAAAGATAGGTAAGTACTACGTGTTAACATCAGAATATACATGTGTTGTGTATCTGTTGTAATGTATGTGTAGGTCATGTGTACTGTCTGTTTTGTTGCATGTAACATAACATGAGCCGAAAGTAACTGTTACCATACACCACATGGGAGAAGTGACAGAGAAGCCTACCTTCAATTTTGGTCAACAACGGGGCTGCTGAACATCGTGATTTGGGGCAGCAACACAGGACAATGGTGTCCGACACGGATTCTGAAGTAGGACCCCAAAAAAGGTGAGTATTCACCACTTTTCCTACGTTTCCACCGAGTCGCGCATGGCGGTGTCTACGCCATGAACAGCTTGCCAGAAAGGCTGATCGTAATCTGGACGGCAGGGAGCTTGGCAGGACGCCCTCCAAGACACGACTATGGCTCTCCCACAGTCGATGCGGTAGCGGGAGTCTCAGCAGCGGTCTTGTAGCCGAGTTCCTGCCAGTATCGTAATCGGGTGGTCGGACCGCCAAGGCAGCGGGCAGAAAGACTGCCAAAAAAGCAACGGCGGTCCCATGCCGCCAAACCTAGCAATCAGGCCCTATGTCTAGAGGACACAGTTTATGTCAGAGGTCTTCAAATGCTTAGTCCTTTGGGAGGTGTTATATCATCTCTTGGTGGAGGGTGGAGCATGCAATTCCCTCAGCAGCATCAGTGGATCGTTGCACTATAAAGTTGGGGGAAGGTGAAGCATGCCAGTGCATGCATTTTAACAGTCTGGAAGTGCACCCTTCTTTGTTTGGCATGTTTCCATGTTGTCTATCTTTTCAAGGACAATGAGTCAGTGGAGTTGGGAATTGGAGATGAGAGGGACCCGTGGATGAGACTTGCCTTAGTTCTCAAAAACAGAGCCACCTAGTGCCCTGACTCCTGGGGGCCATGGGGTAAGGGTGAAGAAAGGGGGAAATTTGCAGGTGCTCATTTTTTTCTTTAATGCCCCAGAGGGTACAGACTACGAGAGACCTTTGTAATATGGTCCGGGGGTTCGTCAAGGTGCAGGGGCTAATATTTCCGGTTAAAGCCCTTGAGAGACTCCTGGGTAGCATTCTCAAGTTTTCCAGGTCCATGTGTGATTAGCTGATCCAGTCCATTTGTTTTGCATTTTGTTAGTTGTATTCCTGTGTATTACATTATTAAATCAGGATTAAGAATCCCAGAATGCATTGAAAAAACCCTGAGCTGTTTGAGTCACCCATGCTTGTACCTGGGAAACTTGAGAGTTCTATAAGGGGCCACTGAGCCACAGCGCAGGGAAGGTTTTGTGGTGCAGGAGGGGGGGCTCATTTTTTAATACAGCTGCGAAGGGGTGGACTCCTGTTGGCTCTGGACTCATTGGCTCAGAACGAGTGGGGTGCCTTAATTTCAGGAATCATTGAGTGCTCACCTCCTGGTCCTGGAAGCCCTTGCCATGGCCCAGGGAACGGGGCAAAGTCCGTGGGGTTACCTATCTCAGAGATCCTGTTTGCACAAACAAATGGATCGGATTTCAGAACTACTGCCTCTTTTAAGAGAAGCAGCAAATCTCAGGGCTGCTTTCCTTACCAAGTGTTGTGTTTACAATGCCTTAAGCAATGAAGTCTTGTAAATACAGCAAATAGGCTACAAATGAAAAAGCTTGTTGGAAGGAAACGTAACTTGGAAATCTGCTCATTTCCATCCAACTCTGGACAGTGCATCTGTGGCAAAGGGTCTGTGATGAGCATGCCTTAACTTTAAAAAAGATGTTCGGCCATTTGTATCCGAGTGTTAAGACCTGTCTAAGGACCAGTATACATCAACAAATGCATGACCTTCCACCAACCGACCAGACACCTACGATCTGCCTCCCTCTTCCTCGCAGACACCCCCCGGATCCGCCTAACCAACAGTGGAGGACGCTCTTTTCGCACCGGGCGACCAAAGCCTGGAACAACCTTCCCCTGCACCTCGGGACCGCCCCATTGCTCCAGCAATTCAGGAAAGGACTCAAGACCTGACTGTTCGCATGAACAAACCACCTCGCAGCAGCTAGAAGCCACCAACTCCAGGGCCTTGAGACCCTCAAGGGTGATTTGCCGCGCTTTATTAATAACTGATTGATTGATTGACCAGTCACAAATAAACATACTGCCCATTCGTTCACTGTTAGAAATTCCGGAAGTTTCAGGAGATGGTCCTTGAACAGGAATTTGTGTAAAACACCCTATCCCTCTTTTTCCCATGTGTCACAAATAGCTATATTTGTCTTCACTACCATTAAGTTGGAAATAGTGAGACCTGTTATTTACAGTGCTTAGAATTAGCAGGAGCGTAGTACGGAGCGCTATATACAAAACAAGTTATTAGTAATAGCCATTTAGGAATAGCTGAGACAGCTCTGACATACTTCTGAAATTATTTCTTCTCGGTTCAGTTGTTAGGAATTTATATAACAAAGGATAAAATACTGCTTTCCTTACATTTTTACCTGAAGATTTAATGAGCCCTTGCCACTACCCCACTCAAGGCCAGGCTTTGGAGGGGGCCAGCTTGAAAACATTTTATTCGGGGGAGGATGGAAGGGAGCGTTGTGCGGTGCAGGAAAGTTGAAACGTTTGAAGAACTCTTGTGTACATTCTGGGAAAGAACTTTATTGAGAAAACATATTTCTAAACCTGAGTTATTAAGCATTGCATTTTCTCCTCTGACTTAAGTACAAACGTCTTTTCATCACAATGAAATGGCCAGATTTGTTAAAAGAATAAGAAACAATTGCTGATTGTCCTTTCCTTTTGGGTATTCAATTGACGTCTGTCTTATAAAGACCTCTCTGCCTTTCTTGCTAAAGCAAAAGAGTGAATTTACTGTTCTTGATGGGGTTTCCATGAAATGTGGGCAGCAATTACAGCAGCCGAGTACTCACAGAGGTGTTAGGAGTATATACAATAGTACTCCTTTAGTACCCTTATGTACCCCTACAAACCTTCGTACATTGGCCCCAAGACATATCAAATAGTAATACATTGGCAATATTTGGGGATTATTCATATGCAATTAGTACAAATAAAAATGAATGCACCCTCTTTGCAATTTTACTAATCGGGAGTTTTGGGTCCGAGTCATTGAGATATGTAACAGTACTAAACAAGTCCTGCTGTGGAACCACTCCCTGAACTCATGAATGCTTTTGGGAGTCAGCCCCCAAGAGTTTCCGGTTAGGGATCCGTGGGGGGGTTATTATGGGAACTGTGAGGAGAAGATTTGTTAATACTTTTTCTTCCACTTGCACGAATAAAGCTCTACTTTTAAATTGCGCCCATCATATAAGCTGCTTTTTGTCAGTGATTCTGGATTTTATTTTGGATGCATTATCCATACCAGATAATCAGATTTGTGCTGGTTGCATTCAAATGTGTCAGCATTAAAAATGTAAAAGCTGTCAGCTGTATTTTAATCTGTTAGCAGTAAATAACACCAGATTGCCTCATATAATTTATTTTTCATTGTTGCCAGCAGCGGTTCATTAAATAACATTTTGCATACCAAATTAAAATATTGCTAGCAGCACTTACGTCAGACAAATTAAGGTACAGCTGACACAAATCTATTCATGTGGTACAGGCAGTACTGGTGATGCATTCAATTACGGCCAACAAAACTCTGTTAACCAATCGATTCATCAATAAATCAAGTTCTTTCAGTTAAAACAAAAAACTATAAAACCATCATATACATACATACAACCAAATCTCACAAAAATAACAAAAATCCAAATTGTCATGGTAACAACATCTGAGTGTAAGAGCTTGCTATAATACCCCTTCAAAGCAAAGTGACCAGTGAATCTACAAACTGTTGCCTGGGAAAAAGTCAACAGCATTCCAAATACCGTGGGCAAAATCAATTACACACATACATTCAACACAGCACATGCCATCTAGGCAGGTATCAACGTGCTCACAACAGCAGATGGCTATTATAGATCCTCAATAAAACCCACTAGCTCCAATCTGCTTCATACAAGTGTGTGTAGCATAACAAGGGATCCCAGGTTTATGGTATTTATATTTTTAACATTTCCGTCTGTATTTATCCATATTGGTATTTATGCATATTGATTTTGTGTTCTGAGTATAAGTGGAATTGTAAAATGGTATATTTCCACATGTATTTAACTGATAAACATGCACTCATGCATGGATGCCTGTCACATTTTAGCAAATCAAACAGGCAAATATAACAAAACCCACTAGTAAATATTAGCATTATCTATAAATATATGTTAAAATATATTTGTATTTAAGTAAATCTCATCCTGTTTTTTAACTCCCCTTGCTGTCTATCTGCTCAGCTGTTGACCTGGAATTGAGGAAGGACAGCATAGAAACCCACTCACAAGAAGCACAATTTTCTGTATTTTTCCGCTTTTAAAAACAAATACAGACAGGAAACACGTTGTTTTCTGTCTATATTTATTTAAAAAAATAAGTAAAAATGGAAAACTGAGAGCCTTAAACATAACGTTACACAACTCAAATTAACATAACATAACGAAAGTTTCTAAAACTAATCCCTAGCTAATTGTAAAATGAACAAAGAGTTCTACAACTTCTTCGATCTTAATTTCTTTATGTTCAATTATTTTTATTGATGAACACTTATTTCAGCCTTGATTTTACAAGTTATGAATATCTGTAGTACACCCATCTCATTGGTTAGGCTGTATTAATCACAGTAATCCCCATAACACTGACACTGGGTTATATAAAATTAAAGTGATAATTACCATAATTATGCTGGGCAAACAACCAAATTGGTTTTGTATTCCCACATATGTACATGTACCATGCACTGTGGCCCATATTACTTGTTATTGAAATATGCAATACATGTTTTCAAAATTGCAGAACATTATTTTGATTAAAGTATTACCATACACTCCTTGACTTTTGCACTGCTTGTCACAATTTCACTCATGCAATATGTGTCAGTAGGCAGTGCAATATCAAATGTATTTAAAGCAGGGATGAATATTGGCTCATTTTTTAAGGCTTTACCCTAATACCTAACACCATGTGTAAAGTACTTAAGCAGCATTTCAAACAGTAATAGAGGAAAAACATAACACAAAAGAAAATCCCATACCAATTTAGAAAACTAGAGTACAATTTATTAAATTATTTGAGACCAAAATGATGAAAATCTAATTTGTAGAACTGTAGATATCCAATTTGAAAAGTTTTGTTAAAATCGAGTAAAAAGAAGCAAAAATCACCAACCGTGGATATCTGGTTGCGGTAGACTGGTTCCAAGTCACAAGTTCAGGCCATCTGCGATGGAGCACGGGGTGGATACCAGACTGTGTTCAGTCTGCTGAGAAAGTACCTTGTGGCCTGGGTGTCAGTATGCAAAGTCCTTGCACCGCGCGGGCCAGCGTCGCAGAGCCTTTGACAGGAAGCTGCGATGTGAGGTCCCGACATCTGGATGTGTCGCACAGCAACAAGTCAATGAGCCGCTGTCGAGGAGATGAGTCACGCAGCGACAGATCAATGAGCTGTCGACGAAGAGATTTGAGGCACTGTCCTGAGTTGGCGTCAAGGAAGCCTTCAGGGCTTGCAAGGGCTTGCGATGACATGCTTTGGCGTTGTGGACGGTGTTGAGACAGAATATCCAGTTGAAAATGTCGACTTACACAAATATCGAGTTGGAAATATCGTGATTCAGAAATGTCGACAGCAAGAATATCGTGGTCAAGAATATCGAATTTAAGGTAAGAAATATCGTTTTAGAAAATATAGAAGTCATTAATATTGTTTGAAAAATATATAGTTTTTTAAAATAGCGATTTTTTTTATTACTGTTATGTATTTAAGTTTATATTTTAAATGTATGTGATGTATGTTTTTTGTGTAAGTATTGTTTATGTTTTTTAATATATGTGTTAAATTTTTTGTAGTTATGAATTTAATTCTAATTAAATTTGCCATTTTTTAGTTCTGTAGCGGGTTGTGGGTTAATAGGGGAATAGGGTTGGAAGTAATTTAATTATAAATTAATGATTATTTTTTATTTATTTAATTTAGATTTTATAGTGTTAATTGTGGGAAGTAATTTATTTGTAATTAATTAATAATTGGTTGTTAATTAATATTAATGAATTAATTGATAATTATGGTAATTGTGTAATTTGTTTAGGTGCGCGTTGTAGGGTTTATAGGGGTAAAGGGTGGGAAGTAATTTATGTTTGAATAATTAATAATTAGTTGTTAATTTATATTAATTTATTGATTGAAAATTAATTATGGAAATTGTGTAATTAATTTTAGGTGCGGGTTGTGGGGTTTATAGGGGTAAAGGGTGTGAAGTAATTTATGTTTAATTAATAATTAGTTGTTAATTTATATTAACTAATTAATTGATAATTAATTATGGTAATTGTGTGATTTTTTTTGGTGTGGGTTGTGGGGTTTATGGGGTAAAGGGTGGGAAGTAATTTATGTTTAATTAATGAATAATTAGTTGTTAATTCATATTATCTCATTAATTGATAATTAATTATGGTAATTGTGTGATTTCTTTTAGGTGCGGGTTGTGGGATTTATAGGAGTAAAGGGTGGGAAGTAATTTATGTTTAATTAATTAATAATTAGTTAATATTAATTAATTAATTGAAAATTAAATATGGAATTTGTGTAATTAATTTTAGGTGTGGGTTTTGGGGTTTATAGGGGTAAAGGTTGGGAAGTAATTTATATTTAATCAATTAAAAATTAGTTGATCATTAATATTAATTAATTTATATTTAATTAGGGTATTTGTTTATATTTTTTTGTGTGTGGGTTTTATTGTTATAGGGGTACAGTGTGGGGAGTAAATTAATTTTACTTACTTTATAATTAGTTGTTAAATACCATTTGTTTTTTAATTGAAAATAAGTTTTAATTGTGTAATTAATTTTTTTACAGTTTAATTTTAGCTGTGGGTTGTGGGAATTATAGGGGTAAAGTGTGGGAAGTTAAATAATTTTAATGAGTTTTAATTTGTTTTTAAATTAATAATATTTCTTTAATTGTTAATTAATTATGTTAATTAAGTAAGTACATTACTTTAAAAATTTAGACGTGGGTTGTGAATTGTGTGGTGTTATAGTGTAGGAAATTTTAAAAAGTAAATTTATGTAATAAATAATGTTTTTGTTTCTAAATAATTTCTAATTAAGAATATTTATTTGTTTGGAAATTATTTTTTATTTTATTTAATGTAATATTTGTAGGTATTTGTCAAATGTATTTAACATTATAATATGTTTTTTAAAGTTTTTAATATTAAATATAATTGTATTTTAATTTTTAACATATTTATATATTCTTTAATTTATTATGGGCCAGATGTAGGAAGCCAATTTGCGATCGCAAATGCTGAAATTCGCAGAATTTCAGCGTTTGCGATCGCAAATTAGCTTTGTGCCATGTGGGTAAGTTTAAACCTACTCGGAAAATAAGGAATCGCAAATTTTGCGATTCCCTATTTTGCGACTGCCTTTAAGGAATCGCAAATTGCGATTCCTTAAATGCAATGCAGGAAGCCCAGAAAGTCTGCGATTTGGGCTTAAGGAATCGCAAATTACCACCACCTTCAAGTTGGTGGTAATTTGAAATTTCTTTGAAAAATGCACTTTTTTGCATTTTTCAAAGTGCCATGTGGCGCACATACATGCCCTTAGGGCATGTATGTGCGCCACATGTGCACACATACATTTTCAGGGGTGCAACAGGGTGTCCTTTTGACACCCTTGCACCCTTGAAATGCATTCGCAATTTGCGAGTACCTAATGGGTACTCGCAAATTGCGAATGTCTTCCCATTCATTCCTATGGGCCTCTAGGCCCATAGGAATGATTGGGAAGGTATTCCTTAATTGCGAATTGCAATTTGCAATTAAGGAATATTAAGGAATCGCAATTAATATTGCGATTCCTACTTACAGTCCATTTTGCGAGTCCTTAATAGCGATTCGCTAAAAATCGCTATTAAGGACTCGCAGAAATGAGTTTACCTACATCTGGCCCTTAGTTTTTAAATATTTTTGTAGTTAAAATTTTGTTTGTTTCTAATTTTGAACTGACTGGAGTGAGAATATTAATTGTTACTCCTCGGCAATCCAACACTTTCCCTACTGTTGCACTCACTGAAGTGGGAATAATAATTTTTACCCCTCCGCTATCCAACACTTTCCCTACTTTTACAATTATTGGAGTGGGAATAGTGAATTTTATCCCACCACTATCCAACACTTTCCCTACTGTTGCACTCACTGGTGTGGGAATAGTCAATTTTACCCCTCCGCTATCCAACACTTTCCCAACTGTTGCACTCACTGGAGTGGGAATATTAATTTTTACCCCTCTGCTATCCAAAACTTTCCTTACTGTTGCACTCACTGGAGTGGGAATATTAATGTTCACCTCTCCCCTATCCAATACTTTCCCTACTCTTACACTCACTGGAGTGGGAATAGTAATTTTTTTACCCCTCCGCTATCCAACACTTTCCCTACTGTTGCGCTCACTGGAGTGGGAAATTTAAGATTGAAGATTTTTAAATAGTTTCATGTTTTAATTTATAATTGAAATTTTTGTAATTAGATTTTTGTTATTGGTACACACATATATATATATATATATATATATATATATATATATTCACTGAAAAAACCATAGGTTTCAGACACGTTATAGTTAGAAATTAGCATTTAAAAAAACCTTTGAAATTCACTGAAAAAACCATAGGTTTCAGACACGTTATAGTTAGAAATTTGCATTTAAAAAACCTTACAAATTCACTGAAAAAACCATAGGTTTTAGGGACAGTTATAGTTAGTTGGACATTGCACTCGTTCAAAACCCGTGAAATTCCCCCGTTATAGTTAGTTCAGCTAACTATAACTCACGCCCCGGCAATGCACTGCTGATGACGTCACATATTACATCACTCATGATATGGTCAGTGACATCACTGATGATATCACTGATGACATCTCAAATGACATCACTGATGACATCATCCAGTGACTGTGTGTTTCTGTAAAGTTTAAATATTTTTAATATATATAGGGAAAGGCGTATTGAAGAATGAGTGGGTGTATAAGTGTCTGTATGGATGATTTAGTAGGTGCGTGACTAACTCTATAAGTGAGTGATTAAACGTATCTTACTGAATGCATGGGTTAGTGACTAAACTGGGTGAATGTCTGTATCCGTCTGTCTGTTGCTGTGTAAGTGGCTGCATGGGTTTGTGAATAGCTACACGAGTGTCTATATGAGTTATTAATTGGTTGTCTGAGTATCTGTATGGGTGCCTGAGTGTTTGTGTGGGTGGGGTGGGTGCGACTCTGTGCATAGATGTGTGAGTGTGTGATTCACTGGGTGGATGGTTTCAAGAGTGCATCTGTGATAGACTGTATGGGTGGGTAAGTGTGTGTAAGAGTGTATTAGTGAGTGAATGTATGTCCCAGTGGTACATGTGTGAGTAACTACATATGTGAAAGGCAGTATATATGTGTGTTGGAGTATATAAATAGCTATAAGCGAGAGTGTGTGATTGTGAGAGTGACTGTATGGATGAGTGTGTGCTTGCATCAGTGATTGTATAAGAGCGTAAGAATGTGCTAGTATTTGTATGAGTAAGTGAGCTGGTGTGTGTATAACTGTATAGGTGAGTAAATGGCAGTGTGTTTAATTATTTGCATGACTGACTAGGTGTGTGAGTACCTCTATGGATGAGTGGAGGTGTTTGAGTGTCTATATAGGAGTATGAGTGCATATGATAGTCCTGTACTGAGTGACCGTAAGTATGAGTGACTGTACAGGTGAGTGAGTGGATGTGTGTGTAGACCTAAGAATCAATGAGTGGGTATGTAGTTATTGGTGTTGGAGTGTCTATGGTTTTGCGAATGGCAGTCTGTAATTTAGAGTGGGTGTATCAAAGGTTATATTAGGGTGTGAGGAGGTGCATCAGATTATCACGTGGATGATGTCATCAGTGATGTCATCAGTGATGTCATTTGAGATGTCATCAGTGATGTCATCAGTGATGTCACTGACCATGTCATGAGTGATGTAATATGTGACGTCATCAGCAGTGCATTGCGGGGGCGCAAGTTATAGTTAGCTGAACTAACTATAACGGGGGAATTTCACAGGTTTTGTACGAGTGCAATGTCCAACTAACTATAACTGTCCCTAAAACCTATGGTTTTTTCAGTGAATTTGTAAGGTTTTTTAAATGCAAATTTCTAACTATAACGTGTCTGAAACCTATGGTTTTTTCAGTGAATTTCAAAGGTTTTTTAAATGCTAATTTCTACCTATAACGTGTCTGAAACCTATGGTTTTTTCAGTGAATTTGTAAGGTTTTTTAAATGCTAATTTCTAACTAGAACGTGCCTGAAACCTATGGTTTTTTCAGTGAATTTCAAAGGTTTTTTAAATGCTAATTTCTAACTATAACGTGCCTGAAACCTATGGTTTTTTCCAGTGAATTTCAAAGGTTTTGTAAATGACAATTTTTAAATGTATTAATTGTTATATTTATTTTTTTGATACTGATTTACTACATTTTTTTAAACTATTTATTTTTAGATATTTTATTTTTTAAATTACATTGTAATTACATTATACATTACATTACAAAATATACTTTCTCAGAATGAATTACTTTAGTTTAAATACTTTGCAAATAGGGAATAGACTTTTAAGTACAGTAGTTACAGTTGTTGCAATGGGCAACACAATTTCAAACACAATGCAACATTGAGCTCAATGTGAATTTCTAGTTAAATGCAATTAGTTACTTTATGGATTACTTTTCTAACCACAGGACTGGATCCTAGATTCAGTCCTGGGACATCTCCTGTAAACAGTTGAGTAAAAGCGTTTTGGTTACAGTAGTGATTTTTAAGGAATATTATTGTATTTTAAAAGTTGACACAGAAACTTTTTCACATAGAATAACCAATGTTATCCTATGGGAGGAAATTCACTTAGCAGGTAAGTAGTGTTATCGTTACTTTTTCTTACTCAGTGGTGGATCCTGGATCCAGCACTGGTGCATCTCCTGTAAACAGTTGAAAGAATGCGTTTAAGTCATACAGGCGATTTTTAAGGAATATTTGTAGTTTGTGAAAAACGGCACTTTGAAACTTTTCTGCGGAAAACCAGACAATGGATTCCAATGGAAGGAAATACAAGTTACTGGTAAGTACGGTTAGAATTACTTATCAGGGTCAGTGCTGGGCTAAAAGATGCAGCACTGGGTTCTCTCCTGATAACAGGTGAGTAAATCGGAATTCGTAGTTCGGCTGATTTTAGAGGAATATTATAAAGTTCCAAAACTCCACACTTAGAAGAATTTCCAAGTGAAACCAGTCAATGTTAGCCTATGGAAGGAAATTCAAGTTACTGGTAAGTACGGTTAGAATTACTTTTCAGGGTCAGTGCTGGGCTAAAAGATGCAGCACTGGGTTCTCTCCTGATAACAGGTGAGTAAATCGGAATTCGTAGTTCAGCTGATTTTAGAGGAATATTATAAAGTTCCAAAACTCAACACTTAGAAGAATTTCCAAGTGAAACCAGTCAATGTTAGCCTATGGAAGGAAATTCAAGTTACTGGTAAGTACGGTTAGAATTACTTTTCAGGATCTGTACTGGGCTGAAAGATGCAGCACTGGGTTCTCTCCTGATAACAGGTGAGTAAATCGGAATTCGTAGTTCTGCTGATTTTAGAGAAATATTTGTATGTTTCAAAAATCGACACTTAGAAACTTTTTCAGCAAAAAGCAGGCAATGATATCCTATGGAAGGAAATTCAAGTTACTGGTAAGTACGGTTAAAATTACTTTTCAGGATCAGTACTGGGCTCAAAGATGCAGCACTGAGGTCTCTCCTGATAACAGTGAGTAAATCGGAATTCGTAGTTCGGCTGATTTTAGAGGAATATTTGCACAATGGTGAAGGAAGGGGGTGGGGCCTGAGGTGACATGTCTGCAAACACGCCCTGTGGCGCGTTTTAAGTTGGAGAATTAATTCCACCTCAATCCCGAGGGTCCCTAGGGGCCAACTGGCCCACCAGATACCTCCAGTATGCGCCAGAGAGCTGCGTTGCAGAGAGGTGTTCAGAGGCCACGCCCCTTTTTACAACACTCTGCAACGCAGCTCCGTGGCACTTACTGGAGGTACCTGGTGGGCTAGATGGCCCCCAGGGACCCTCAGGATTGAAGGGGATTTAATTCCCCATCTTAAAACGCGCCACGGGGCCTGTTTGCACACATGTCACCTGAAGCCCCGCCCCCTCCCTTCACCACTGTGCAAACGCGCCCCGTGGCGCGTTTTAAGTTGGGGGATTAAGTCCCCTTGAATCCTGAGGGTCCCTGGGGTCCAACTATCCCACCAGGTACCTCCAGTAAGCGCCACAGAGCTGCGTTGCAGAGAGGTGTAAAAAGGGGCGTGGCCTCTGTACACCTCTCTGCAACGCAGCCCCCTGGCGCATACTGGAGGTTCCTGGTGGGCTAGTTGGCCCCCAGGGACCCCCAGTATTCAAGGGGATTTCGTTCCCCCTCTGCAAACGCGCCAGGGGGCGCATTTGCAGAGTGGTAAAGGAAGGGGGCGGGGCCTGCGGCCCGATCGTTTTTTTTTTCCGAAGGGGGCTGTGTGGCCCCCTTCCTTTTCCTTTTTTGGGCCCTGGGGACCCCATCCCCCAGGGCCTTACCCCTTTTTTTCTGTTAAAAAACGGGAAGGGGGCCGCGTGGCCCCCTCCCGTGGACGATTCCGGCCCCGGGGACCCCATCCCCCGGGGCATGGCCACTCTTTTTATTATTTTTTTTAAGGAGGGGGCTGCGTGGCCCCCTCCTCAGGCCTCCTTTTGCCCCGGGGACCCCATCCCCCGGGGCAGGGCTTTATTTATTTCTTTTTTTGGGGGGGGAGGGGGGCCGCGTGCCCCCCCTCCCGGGCCACTACTTGCCCTGGGGACCCCATCCCCCGGGGCTGGCCCTCTCCGTTGGGGACCGTGGGGGGGTCCCCAATCCCCCCACGGTCCCAGCCGGCTCCCCGCGTCCCTCGGGAGCTGGCATTGCTTTCCACATGGGGAGCTGCTGACATGCAGCTCCCCATGTGGAAAGCAATCTGCTTTGCTTCATTGAAGCGAGAGCAGGTTTCCTGCTCTCGCTTCAATGAAGCAAAGCAGTTTGCAATGACAGGACGGGAGCCGCGAGGCTCCCGTCCTGTCATTGCAAACTACAGTGTCCCGGGGGTGAGCACCCCGGGACACTGCAAGGCCCGGCCCTGGGGGGTGGCGGTCCCCAGGGCCATCAATGGCTCCAGGAGGGGGGCCGCGCGGCCCCCTCCCCACATCTGCAAAGCCCCGGGGAGGTGGTGGTCCCCGGGGCTTCGGGGGGTCCAAAACGGACCCCCATTTTAAATTTGTTAGTGCCCCGGGGAGGTGGCGGTCCCCGGGGCGTGTGGGGGGGCTGGAGCCCCCCCACACAGGTGATTTAATTTAAAAAAAAGAAGCTCCGGGGGGTGGAGGTCCCCGGGGCTGCGGGAGGGCTCAGAGCCCTCCTGCACCATTTTGTTTAAAGCCCCGGGGGGTGGCGGTCCCCGGGGCTTGGGGGGGGCCTTAGAGGCCCCCCCATATAATTAATAATAAAGCCCCGCATGCCCCCGGGACTTGGCCCACCCGGGGGCCAATTAACCACGAAGCGTGGGAGCCCGCGGTTCGTTTTTTTTTTTATCGGCAGGATCCGCGCACCCAGCGCGTTTTCTGCCGATTTTAAAAAAGCAGGGCTAGGGGGTCAGGGTGTTTCTACCCTGCCCCCTTTTTGCGTTTTGCCCTTGTTTTTGTCTTTTCTTGTCCCTCGGTTCTACCGAGGAACAAGATGGCTGCCAACACTTCCTGGTTTGGAGTGTTGACAGCCAATTAGCATGCAGCTCGTGGTCGGGAGGGTGCGCGGATCCTCCGTGCCTCTAAATATCGAAACTTTTATTTTGGATTTTCTCAGCAACTACTGAACGGATTTACACCATTTTTAAAAAGGGTGCTTTCTGAACCAAGCACTACCTTTTTGCCAAATTTGGTGTAATTCCGTTCAGCAGTTTTTGCTGTAGCCTTGCATAAAGTTTCCTATGGGAAATCGATTTTTTCACTCTTATTTTTTGAATTTCTCCGCAACTACTGAACGGATTTACACCATTTAAAAAAAGGTCGCTTTCTGAACCAAGCGCTACCTTTTTGCAAAATTTGGTGTAATTCCGTTCAGCAGTTCGAGCTGTAGCCGTGGCTAAAATTTCCTATGGGAATTAACATGGAGAAAACGGAGAAAACGCGATTTGGGACCCCCCTTTTTTCTCGGCCCCCGCTTGACGAATCAACCCGAGACTTTCAGGGTAGGAGCGGAGCGCCCCAACAAATTGGAAGCTTTCGCGAAGATTCGTCAACCGGCGCAAGAGTTATTTCAAATAGAATGTTGCGGATTTCCTATGGATAAAGGTCCTAACTATAACTATCTACTGGCGACCGCCAGTAGATAATATATATATATGTATATATATATATTTGTAAATTTTTATATAATTTTAAAATTATAAAAGAAAATTAATAGTTCATTAATTCTTTTAAAGTAAATATATATGAATTATTATGTATGTGTGTTTAACTTTTTTTAATTAAGTTTATTATATTTTTTTAATTTATATTAAATCTACTTTATTTTTTATATTAATTTTATTATTTAACATAATAAATATTTATTATTTTATATATATATAAAATTCAATATTTTGTACAACTATATTTTTTACATCCATATTTTTTTTCTATATTTTTGTACATACCTGTTTAAGTTAGGGAGTCGATATTTTTGCATTCTATATTTTTTCTTCGATATTTTTTACTTCTATATTTTTTACATCGATATTTTGTCAGTGAACCGTTGAGGGTGAACTGCGTTGCGCTGGATCAGAGTGGATGGTGAGCTCCGTTGAGATGCGTCTACGTCGAAGAAGCTGTGGCTAAGAACAGGGGCCCAGCCAACTGACCCTTGGAAATTTACTGGAGTTCTGGGTCCTCACAGGCAGGCTGGATTCATCAGGGCAGTTCACAGCAGCAGAAAAGTCCTGGTGCAGCAACAGCAGGCCTTGGGCAGGAAATCAGTCCTTGGTCAGCAAGCAGGTCCACAGGGCAGACTTCACAGCTGGTCAGGCCTTCTTCTTGGCACAGTCCACAGGTCCAGAAGTGATCTGAAGAGTTGCGTCTGAGGGTCTATTACTTATACCTGGTGCCTACTTTGATGTAGGTGAAGCTTCTAGAGGTTTGCACCCCAAGAGGTGCTTAGAATTTCCTGTTTCCCTGCCCTGGTCCCAGCTTGTCGGGGGCTACAAAAGACTAGCGTCAAAACCTTTGTGAGTGTGCTAAAGCCTTTGTGATGTGCAAGGGTGACAGTTCCGCCTCTTATCAAGTCAGAGATGGTCCATCCTGCCAACACCTAGTTCCCCTTTTTCTCACTGTCTGGGAGCAATACACAAAGACCAACTTACTGCTACACCTAGTCATGTGACCCTGGACACAGGCTGGAGGCACCAAAAGATTGGGACAAGAAAATTGCAACTTTCTACAAGTGGCATTTTCTGAATTGTGATTTCAAATTTGACTTTACCATTAAAGAGGGTTTCAAAGTACAATTCTTTAGACACTAAACTTGACATTCCTATCTGCTCCCAAGTGAAAGTTACCACTTATTAAATGTAATAAGGGAACTCAATGTTATCCTATGGAAGAGGTAGGCCTCACAGTAGTAAAAAACAGATTTAGGAGTTTTTCACTACCAAGACATGCAAAAGTTATAAGTACATATCCAACTTTTTAAATACACTGCACCCTGCCCACTGGGCTGTGCAGGGCCTACCGTAGGGGTGACATATATTTATATGTATTAAAAAGGGAGGTTTGGGCCTGGCAAGAGGTTTGTTTTGTCAGGTCAAAATGGCAGTTTAAAACTGAACACACAGGCTGCAATGGCAGGCCTGAGACATGTTTAAAAGGCTACCTAAGTGGGTGGCACAATGGGTGCTGCAGGTCCACTAGTACTGTTTAATTTACAGGCCCTGGGTACATATAGGACCACTTTACTAAGGACTTGCAAGTAAATTAAATGTGCCAATTGGGTGTAAGGCAATTCTACCATGTTTAAGGGAGAGAGTACAAGCGCTTTAGCACTGGTTAGCAGTGGTAAAGGGTGCGAAGTCCTAAACGCCAATGGGTTCAGATAACAGGAGGGTGACAGAAAAAAGTTTGGGAATGACCCTGCAGACAGGGCCAAGTCCAACAGTTATATAAAGCATTCTGATTGACCGAGAGGGCATTTTTCCCTCGGGCCATCTCACTCCAGCGGGAGTGAGTGCTGTGATTGGCTGGCCACATCATGTTGCGGCAGCCATTACAGGACTCCGGGGACTTAGTCCTCAGTCCTGAAAATGTCTCTGTAAAAAAGATAAAAGGGGACAGAGTAGGGATATCCAGCCACCATAGCTCTTGTAGGGTGGTCCCATAGGGACCCTGACCCGGGGCCAAAATAAATAAAACAATTGGGGCTTTTTGTGGCGATCCTGTGGTACTTCAGTGAAATGGTACCAAAAATAAACAAAATGGTGGCCGCCATTCATTTTTTAAATTAAAATGGCCCCCGGGGGTAGGCCAAGGCTTGGGGGTCAATTAAAAATATATTAGGGAGAGGGCGTGCATGGGACTTACCTCCCCAAGCCAATTACGGCCCAGGCCTGACATCATTATGTAAGGGGAGGGGGCACGCTGCCCCCGTTCCTGAGCCGAGATTGGCCCCAAGGGTCCCCATCCCCTGGGGCCCAGCATAATACTGAAAGGGAAGGGGGCACATGGCCCCTCTCCCCAAGCATTTACAGGCCTTGGGGATCCCATCCCTGGGGTGGTATTATTTTTAAAGGTGAGGGGGCACACAGCCCCCTCTCAGAGCCTTTAGAGCCCCAGAGCATTTTTTTTAAGGGCAGGCAGGCATGCAGCTTCCTCCCGAGCCTTAACAGCCCGGGGGAACCCATCCCTCGAGGCCCGATGTGGGTGCCCTGGTGCCCACCCAAGGCAACCACAAGACATAACATTGGCGGCCGCGGGGTGAGCCCCAGGATCCCCGCAGCCTTTTCTCTGCTATGGCCAGGCAGGAGCAATCTGAGTTTCCCTGCCTGCAAGAGTGTAGGCAGGGAAAGAAATGTGTGCTCCCACCTGGCTGGAGCATTTTTGCAGCTCCCGCCGGCTGGGAGCAGACAAGTTGACACTGCCTGCACTCTTGCAGGCAGAGAAACTGTGTCCTGTGGGTGGGCTCCCCAGGACACCGCAATGAAGCCGGCCCCATGGGATGGGTCCCCAGGGCCTTAAGGGGCTCAGGGAGGGGGGCTTTAATAATTATGCTGGGCTCCAGGGGATGTGTATCCCATGGTCTGTTTCGTTTCGGGGGGGCGCATACCCCTCACCTTTCATATATAAAGGGGTAAAAGGCTGTGCAAAGTGTGGGTGTGCCTGCCCGCGGGGGTTTGGACGCAGCCAGGCCCTGTGGCCAACCCCACGAAGGCCGTGCGTACAGTGTGGCTGGCAGTACCTATTATAATAAAATATTACTTTCGTTAAAAAAAACCTAGCTATTCACTGTAAAAACCAAGGGTTAAAGTGACGGTATACTTAGAAACTGTAATTATATCTTACTTTACTTTAAAAAAACATAAAAAATTATAACTATAACTCGCTCCCTCACCATGCACTGATAATTTCCCCACATATTACATCACTCATGACATGATCTATGACATCATTGATAGCATGACTGCAACATCTGAAATGACATCGCCAATGACAACACTGTGCATGGCGAGGGCGCGAGTTACAGTTACCTTAGGGCATGAGTTATAGTTACTTGAGATAGCTATAACTGGTGAATTTCAGTAGTTTTGTTAGTTTAAAACTAAGATTATGTGGCAGGGAGAAGTAAATTATGCAGCAAGGTTATCTAAATTATTTAGCAAAAACCCACAGTACATTTTCTGGCAGTGTTATTTTCATCCATTTGAGTTAGAAAATATATTTTTGACAAAATCTGCACATTTTGCAATTTATGTGGTAAGTGTTTTGGTAAAATGCAGTAAATTCATAATTATGCAGTAAACACTACTTGCATATATCCACTAACCATAACATTGCCCATTGTGTGATCTGCGAAAGTCAAACAAAACCTGAACCTTGTCTACCTTCTCATTTCAATCAGTGCCATTGTTAGTTGAAATTTGAAGAAAATTGCTTTTTCAAGCTAACTACCCAAAATAAACTTTGTTAAAGCAAACTTCTCATTCTAAAGAACGCATGGACAAACACACTTGTAAGCAGTCAGGAAGCAACGTTTATTTGCTTTAGCTCAAGCGAGAACAGTAAGCGACCAGCTGCACTGTTCTGCTGGGGGTTATCAGCAGCCTTTTATACATTTTTAGCCACATAGGAAAACATTACACTGAAGAAAGTTGGTAAACAATAAATCATTGTGGTCGGGCGATAATTAGGAGGTAAATTCAGGAGGAGCACCCAGGGTGCACCGAAACTGCCTGCAAGCACATTCCAAGAAAATCCACGAGCTAAAAACATCCTGCACCTAGTGTTTGCACACCATCAACAGAAGGTACACGGTCTCAGTGATGAAGAACAAAAGAGCAATGTAATAACATGAACTGCAAAATGACGTACAACTTATAAAATGGATGAGCAGTTGTTCATGAAATATATCTACTTCGACAATCCGCCTTTGAACAAATGTTCAAAATTAATATCAGAATCAATCAATATCTATATGCATTAATTCCATTACCTCTTGATCTCGCTGAATCATGGTACTTGAAACATAAACGTTGCTGGGTGAGCGTACACAGACGAATACAGGCTTGACAACAAACAGGGAGCATATTCATGCACAGGCAGACAACCAATATTGTAATGACGATAATCAATATGATCTTCAGTAAACTCCAACCCCATATACCAAACAGTGAAGAAATGTCATCCCATAATGTACGTTCAGCAAAATTAGGATACATTTAACTCTTTGTGATAAGCATTCATCATTTGTATGGCAACATTCTCATGATATTCTTTACTAGAATGAGAACAAATGGAAAACAGAACTATCTCTTTAACATTGTCTTTATCCATCCAGGTCATTCGCCTTCAGTTTTCCTCCCCCTCTGTTCCTTATTGTTCACCATCACTAGGCCATGAGAGGTCACCAGTATTTCATGGCTATAAACTTGTTAGAAAGCTTACCGTTGGTTGAGTTCAAAATATGAACTTGGAATTTCATTTAGTGACACTGATAGAGGGGAAGAAGATGCTGAACGTAATTGGTCAGCCAACAGTCTTTCTGGGGCTGAGATGGTACCGTTGTCTCTACGGTGTCAAAGGTTCAGGAAGGGGTATACCCCTGTCCGATGTGTCGGTGGTGGATGTAGACGCTAGTTAAACAGTACAAATCACCACCAGAATATACTGAAAATTGTTAATAGGAGTCATTTCAATGTAATCCATTTGAAGCTCCTCGAAGGGCATATGTGGAGGGGCAAAATGTCCTGGTGGAACCTTTGTTCCCTTGCCTTCATTGTAATGAGCGCAGGTCATACAGCATTGGCATATCTGCACAGCCATTCTCCATATCTAAGCATTTGCCCAAAACTGCAACACACTATTGATCAACCCCTCCCAACCCAAATTAGTGGGGCCATGCATCATCAAAGTCCTTGGATATAAAAGGGCATCGGGCAGGAGATACCTTTTTCCGTCCATAATCATCCTACAACCCTGAACTTGTGTGCCAGTTTTGGCCCAATTGTCCAATTTGTCCTCAGTAACGTGTTTCTGCATTTTAGCTACTCCTGCAGGGCTAAAGTCTTGTGGCCCCTTTGCTATGTCAGGGTCAGAGTGGGCTGAAAAGGTGAGGGCAGTGGGGAAGGAGGCATTCCTCTTGGCTTGTTTTATCTGCAAAATCATTTCCCCTCCCCACATCATCAGTTATTTTCTTATGAGCACTACATTCAATCACCGACACTTGGGCAGGTAAGGACAGCACGTTCTAGTTGTCTCATTATTTACATCCCATGGTGTATTTTAGCCCCTTGTAAAGTAATAAACCCTTTCTCATCCCATAATCTACCAAAATTGTGGGCGACACCAAAGGCATATTGACTATCCATATGTGTTCACCCATTTCCCCAAAGCCAGTTCACAAGCTCTGGCTAGTGCTATCAGCTATTTTGCCTGGGCGGAGTTCTTCGGTATCTTGCATGTCTCCACTACTGTATTGAGTGTAGTGATAGCATATGCTACTGTAGTACTGTCATTTGGCAATTTAAAACAGGACCCATACACCCAGAGATCTCTATCCCTATCTGCCAAAGGTACATCTCACAAGCCGATCCGACCTTTGTTTGCTTTTCTGTCTGTAACACGCAGTCATGCACCTCATCCATTCCATCACACTCAACATCGCACACTACAGGCAACAAGGTAGCAGGATTAAGAGTCTTACATCGGTGTAAAGTTACATGTGGGCTAAAACACACAATTCATAATGAGTCAGTCGAGCATTGGTAAGATGTTGCGTCTTTTGTCCTATTCAACAATAAATCCACAGAGTGAGGTACATAGACGTGTACAGTATGTCCCATAGCAAAAGTCTCGGCTTGTTGAAGGGAGACTGCAGCTGCTGCGACCGCCCCTAAACCTGGGGGAAGGGCCTGAGCTACCGTGTCAAGTGTTGCAGAACAATAGGCACCTGGGCACTTGTGATCGCCCTGCTGTTGGGTGAGGATAGACAACGCACAACCATTCCTTTCGTGTATCGTCGGTGTGCATGGCCCAAAATCTGTGGTCTGCCTAGTCATCATGGTCACATTTTCCAAATAGCATTCAGAATAAATCCCATCTGCTGTACACCAGGTGACGGCATTCAGATTCATCCACAAATCCAGTCCTAAAATGTTAAAGGCTGAGATTTCATATTCATATTTGTCTGTTATAGGACCAATCATATAGCGCAAGAGCTGGGCAATGGGACTGGTGACTGGCACATTGGTAAACCCCACAGACACATTTACTTTCCCAGAGAGTGGGACCTAGGGCAAAGTCTGTTTAGTCAGTGAAGAGTTGGTGGCCCCTGTGTCTAGTAGAAATTTAACAGGGGTGTTATCTACTGTCCCTATCACATATGGGCCGCTGAAATCTAGGGGCAACACACTTCTATTCACCAGCTCTCTCGGGCCTCCCTAGTCCTCTCTTTCCCATAGTAATCGTTGTAGCGTGGTATTTCATGCATCGTCACAGCGGACATTTGGGCTTATGGTTGTCGCATGGTGTTGAAGTAATTATTCTTCTGCCTAGGGCCATTTACTCCTCGTTGCATATGACCAGAAATCGGCAGTTGGGAGCTACATCTGCCCCTACTGCTACCTCTCCCTCTCTGTGTGCAGGAGTGCGGACATTCTGACACCCAATGGTCAGGGCTGCCACAGCTATGGCATGTACCTGGAGGAAACCTGTTTCCTAGTCGGGAGGGGCTGAACTGGTCCTCATCTAAGCCCCCCTCCCTCTTCCCCTATTTTGATATTGTTGCGTTTGTTACATTAGTACTTTTTGTTTTAACTCCCTATGTTTTTTCTCTTTCATCTTATCCTCCTCCTGCTCTAATTTCTTATAATACTGTGCCAGGGTCAGCCCCTCTGCCAAAGTCTTATGTCCCCATGTAGGTTCATAAGTCTGTAAGGCCACCCTATATCAGTCCCTCAAGCCATTCACAAAACAGCTACTCAAGGCGAACTGTCTGTGCCCATGTCCATCAGTATCCCACTATGTGTTGTGAAAGCCTTCTGCATCCTAGAAAAATAGGTTGACACCTTCTCTTCAGGTTCCTATTTGCATGGTAGAAGGCTATGCCAATCCATCTTTTTGCGGGAGAAACTAATTTTTAGTCTCTTTACTAAGCAACCAAACATTTTCCGAATATCTTTATGGAGTTCGGTCCCAGCCTTCCTGTCTTTTTCTTTCTGTATCAAGGAGGAGTTCCAATCTGTCTCAAAATCTGCGTTGTCTTCCTTCCTCAATTGTGACCATGAATCGGCAGGTATACCATCTGTTCTATATCATCCAATGTCATGGAAGTGACGCTCAATGTGCGTTCTCTCTGGGAATACCATTCTTCTGTGTTTTCTCGTATATCGGGGTACTGAATGGCAAACGTAAGTAAGCTCAGTGCGTGACCATGGGACATGTACATACATAGGGGCCGATTCTTATTCAGGCCGGAAATCTCCCCGACCGAGCCGGACCCGGAGAGATTTCCGACCGATTCGGACCCTAGCAGTCCGACCGAACGAGTACGATGCGTCCGTATGCTATCGGACTCGATTCGGTCGGACTCCCATTGAAGTCAATGGGAGCCGGTCGTACAACGCGTACGCGGGCTCCCATTGACTCAATGGGTGCGAGGCGAACAAGGGCACCCCTACAGCGGGTACGCGTCGAAGCGACTCGCGCCGTACATGCACAGGTAGGGGGGACCCATGGGTCCCCCCTGTGTGCGACTCGCGCGGCTACGCATACAGGGGGGTCCGACACAGACCCCCAAAGTGCGGCTCCGACTGCTCCTTGGAGCCGGACTGCGCGAGTCGGTCGGAATGCTCGAGGCGCGCATCGTACTTACCCGGCCGGGGAACGTCTCCATTGCGCGGTGCGAGTCGTGTCCGTGCGAGTCGGTCGGAGCGGTCGGGTCACGCGAACGAGTTGGTCGGCGATTTCGCGAGCGCTCGCATCTTATTCGCTCGCTCACCCGGACGCGCGTACGAATCGGTCGGGAAAGAGGGCTCCGAATCGGATCCGGTAAAGCCAAATCCGGTTCGGTGCCCTACCGGCCGAGATCGGAATCGACCCCATAGTTGTATTTGCCACCTCCAACCCTGGTACTTCTCTCATTGGCAGGCTTTACCACGCATAACGCACACATTATCTTTGGAGGATGATTGTTCCTTATCCTTTTGTTGTTGCAACGCCTGGGCATGGCGCTCCCATTCATCTATTTGATCCAATATCTTGTCTTACCAATTTGGTAAACGTCCATAGATAGGCCAACTGGGACGAGAGGGGTGAATGAGTATCTTTTAAACATACCTCAGTGTCTTAAGCGTCTTGGAGTGGGCGTAATTGAGGATAACCCTGACCTGGGGGTGTAAGTTATAAACCAATCCTTACACATACAATATATTTTGTCAAAGACCATTGGCAGTAGGTGGTGCTTCACCTAAAGGCGGGAAACTATTACATTAAGCCTTAGAACCCTCTTTCATTATGACATGATACATGTGTTCTACCCTTTCCCGTTCTTCTTTGGTCATCTGAGTATCTGATCTAAGTCTTCTTGTTTCTTCGTCATACCCTTCTACCTCCAATAATCGTTGATCAGTGGGTGCAGCTTCTGGGGTCGGGGCAGTATGAGAAGGATGTTGTTCTTACTGCTGCACTGATCCTTGAGGGGTATAAGGAGGAGGTTGGGGCTATTAGTTAGTGTATGTTCTATCAGGGGGTCCTCGTCACCACTAGGAGCCGAGGGGACAACTGATGTGTGGTCTATGGGTTTATCAACAAAAGCTTTATGAGCCAACATTTCAGCTTCTCGTCATATCTCTACCAGTTTTTCTTCGTTCTTTTTCTTTTCGAAGGCTTGGACTTTTTCATTTTTCTGTTCCCTCTCAGGGGACCCAGTAATTTCTGGTTCATGCATATTCATCCCAACAATGTATGGCCTCATACTGCAATAATCGAGTCTTTCCCTGTCTTTCCCTAGCCATTAAACATTGTTGCAAATGATCCAACTTTGCTTTGTCAAAGGATCCTATTTCTGGCCTTTGTATATCTGGATTGTCTTTAGTATAATCATGCCACTGTTTTAAAATAGGCTTGTCTGGAGACCCTTTATTTTCATTACATACCACTCCAGACTACCGGGTGGAGGTGCGTACTGTGCCTCTTCTAAATACTTCTCGCAACAACAAGTTCCTATATAGGCATACTTTTTACTAACACAACAACCCATGGTAAGGAGTAACAAAATCAATACTGATATAACAAAACAGGGGACTCGAACCACCTGTATGAGGTATAAGATGCCTCAATCCGGTCAGGGGACTTGAACCACCCACAAACAACCACTCAAGGGGGACTTGTACCACCCAAAATTTTAAACTCGACATCACCTTACCTGGTCGGTGACAACTGTATTTTACTTTGTCAAGGCAACACAGGCCTGGATCATTGGGATTTCAGTCAAGCCGCTCACGTGTCGTAGGGTGTCCCAGGAGATTCCGTGGACTGCGACTACGTGAAACCAGGCTCCCATCTGCAGGCGTATGCTTCGGAGTCATCAGAATCTCCTGGCACTCCAACTGTGGGAGTTACTTCAACTGGGTTCCGACTTGGTGAATCCCGGGTTCGGCACCATTTGTTAAAGCAGAATTCTCATTCTAAATAAAGCATGGACAAACATATTTGTAAGCAGTCAGGAAGCAAAGTTTATTTGCTTTAGCTTGAGCGAGAACAGCCAGCGACCAACTGCACTGCTCTGCTGGGGGTTACACTCAGCAACCTTTTATACATTTCGAGCCATGTAGGAGAACATTACACTGAAGACAGTTGGCAAACAATAATCATCGTGATCAGGCGATAATCAGGAGTCTAATTCAGGAAGCTTCACCCAGAGTGCACCGAAACTGGCTGAAAGCACAAGTAAGTAAGTAATGTCTCCAAAGAAAAAAAGGTTGTATTTTCAATGTCGATTTTCCTTCCCACATGAAGGTAAATGTCCCGCCATTGGACAGATATGCAAAGGCTACATGAAAGAGAATTATTTTGTAATGGTTTGCCAAGCAAGGGAACGATCAAGTGCATCATGTCAAGAAAACAAAATGGTTGCCAGAAAGTTCCAGAGACGTTCCAACCATGCCCACAAGGTCAAGCGGCTACAACAAATGAGGCAAGTAGAAAATGAATGACGTCGATTGTCATCAAATTCCTCGTCTAAAAGTATGTCACCAGCATTATCAAGAGAGTGTGAGGATGATGGGTGTGCAATGTCAATTTCGACCACTGGATGACGTGCGCATGTAGGATTCGCTTCTTGCAAGGAAGAATGATGGTCGAAGCTAGATTCACAAGTTAAAGTGTGAAATTCACTTGGACGCTTTCACAAAATCACACTGAAAGTGAATGGGTGCTCCATACCTTTTATCATAGACAGTGGCGTGTCGATAAACATTATGCTAGCGAAAAGTACAATGAACTGTCTCCAGTGCCCCGTTTAACTCAGTTGAAAACCAAAGTGCATACATGGGCTGCTTTGACACCACTGCAAAGTTAAGGTTCATTTATAGTGACTGTGAAGCATAAAAAGATGAAAGTACAAGCACGAATTCATGTCCTGCATGGCGCACTGTCGAGTGCATGCTTACAGACTGCTGCTGACATGGGGCTGATTTCTGTAAACTACAATGCCAATGCCTGAAACTCAACTCCGAGAAAACAGAAGTCCTCATCCTTGGCTCTACCCCCTCTGCGTGGGACGACACCCCGTGACCCCCCGCCCTCGGAAACCCCCCTACCCTGACGCACTATGCACAAAACCTCAGCATCATACTTGACTCATCGCTCACTATGAACCACCAGATCAACGCCGTATCCTCGGTCTGCTTCAACACCCTCCGAATACTCCCAAAAAACGTTCAGATGGATCCCAGCTGAATCCAGAAAAACAGTCATGCACGCCCTCATCAGTAGCAGAGTGGACTACGGCAACGCTTTCTATGCTGGAATCAACAAGGAACTACTTTGCAAACTCCAGACCGTCCTGAACGCCTCAGCCAGACTGATCCTAGACATTCCCCATCACAGCCACATCACCCAACACCTCCGCGATCTCCACTAGCTCCCCATCGAAAGAAGAATAACATTCAAGCTCCTCACTCATGCACACAAGGCTCTCCACAACATCGAACCAGCACACCTAAACAACCTCCTCTCCTTCCACGCACCCAAGAGACACCTCCTATCAGCTAACAACCGCCTCTCTATCCCACGCATCTACAAGACCAGAACGGGAGGAACGTCCTTCTCCTACCTCGCATCCGAGGCCTGGTACGACCTCCAGCTCTGGCAAGTTCCTACACTGCTCTAGTTCAGGAAGGACCTCAAGACCTGGCACTTTGGATGACCCCAGCTCTCAACGGAGCCTCCCCCCCAGTGCCTTGAGACCCTTGTGGGTGAGTAGCTGCACTTTACCAACCCTGATTGATTGATTGATGCCTATCATGAGATAGTGAATCAGTTTCCATCTTTGTTTCATGGGCTAGGAAGACTTAAGACAATGAAAGTGCAATTTCACATAAATGAGGACATCCATCCTCTTTCCCAACAGGATGGTAAAAGTGTGTTTCATTTACAAGAGGCCGTTGAGAAAGAACTTTAGAAACTATTAAAGCATGACATAATTGAGCGATCCACTACTCCAACACCATGGGTATCACCCATAGTGGTAGTGCTGAAGAAAGATAGTGTAGGAGCCGTGCGCATCTGCGTTCATATGCGCCAAGGGAATTAGGTGATTAAAAGAGAGCGACATCCAGGTCTGTACTTTGTTGATATGATTACGCAGCAGAATGAAGCCAAATTCTTTTCCCGCCTTGAATTGAACAAAGGGTGTTACCAACTTGAACTGGAAGAAATTGCAGGTACATTACACCTTTTCAACTCATATTGAGTTGTTTAAATATAAAAGACTACATTTCAGCGTGCCTTCAGCTGTAAAACTCTTTCAGGATGTCTTTCTTCGCATAATACAGCCAGTCACAAATGCTTTCAATTACAGTGATGACATCATGGTTTTTGGGGCCACACGAAAGGAACAAGGTAAAGCCCTTACACATATGTGTTGTATACTTGCTGTTGCAGGTCTCAGTTTAAATGCAGAAAAGTGTGAGTTTCATAAAACAAAACTCAAGTTCTTCGGTAATATCATGAGTGCCTCACTGAGAGATTTGACTAAACAAAAGTTCCATTTTGATGCTCACATGAATGCGAACAAAGCTTCAAGAGAATCAAGCATGCAATCGAAAACGCCACTAAAATGGCATACTTTGATCTGAATTTGCAGGCGGAAGTTGTTGATGCAAGCCCAGTGGGGTTGAGTGCCATCCTTGCCCAACACACTGGAGATCCAAATGCCCCAAGACATATTTTGGCTTATGCTAGCTGGAGTTTGTCCTCGACGTAACATGCCTATTCACAACCTGAAAAAGAAAGCCTCATTGTGGTGTGGGCTTGTGAGCATTTTCATGTCTTCCTGTATGGGAAGCGCTTTACAGTTGTCACTAACCACCAAGCATTACTCACCATTTTTGGCAATTCAGAAGCCAAGATGCCCCTCGCATTGAGAGGTGGGTGTTGCGACTACAGGAGTATGATTATACAATTGTGCATCAGCCAGGAAAAGATCAAAACGTTGCTGACTACTCATGTGTACCACTACGGTGTCATAGCATCACTTCTAAAGTGACTGATGCTTATGTTAATTTCATAGTGAAATCCAGTACACCTGCTGCCATATCTGTAGAAGAAACCATTGCTGCCACGAGCACTAACAGAGATTTGCAAATCCTCAAAAACATTATTACCCATCAGTCTTGGAGAAGCATGCTCGACCTCTTCATGATAACCTAGATTACCAGAAATTCAAAAATGTGCAGGAAGAACTTTCAGTTACTCCAGAAGACATTATATTACGAGGGTTAAGAATTGCCATACCTGAGAGTGTCATTGAACTGGCACATGAGGGACATTGTGGAATTGTTGCTACTAAACGAGCTCCACGTGACCGAGTGTGGTTCCCTCATCTTGATGAAAGAGTTGAAAAAGAATTAAGGGCCTGTCATTTGTGCAACTGCTTGTCATCCAAAACAACCCTGCATCTATTAAACATGTCTGATCTTCCAAAGTATGAGAGTAGATTGTGATTGATTTTTTGGACCCCTTGACAATGGACATGATCTACTAGTCATTGTTGGCGAATACTCCCAATTTCCCCTTGTGGAAGAACTATCATCAGCTACTCATGACAGAGTCATTGAGAGATTAGAAAGTATTTTTGCAACATGGGTTTGTTCCTTTGATTTTGAAATCTGACATTGGCCCGTCTTAAATTGTCAAGAATTCAAAGATGTTCTACTCATCTAAATATCTAGCATCAGAAAAGCACACCTCTCTTGCCACATGTGAATGGTGTTGTCGAGAGATTTATGAGCACCCTCAAGAAGACCATTAAGCGCGCTGCACTGGAAAAGCTTGAACTCAAATCAGTTCTTCATTCTTTTGTGCGTACAGGTCAACTCCCCATTCTACCACTGGTGAAAGCCCTGCCACCTTGATGTTTGAGAGAGCCATAGTAACAAAACTGCCACAATGAACCACTGAAAGATCTATTGACATTGATAAACTTTGCACTTCTGAATCGTCTCACAAATGCGAAATGAAGGACTATGCGGATAAACGCCGCTGTGCTTGAAGCACTGTGTTCCAAAGAGGAGACCAAGTTATCATCAGGTAGAAACGGAAATGCAAGTCTGATGCTCCTTTTGATGCTGACCCGCTGAGGGTTATGACTAGTAAAGGACACATGGTGACTGCTCACCATCCTGGAAAATCCATTACGCAAGATTCTTCACATTTCAAGCACCTGCCTCAGCACTCGCCAACTCCTGATGTCAGAAGTGAGACTTACTCTATGTGGTCAGAAGGCTACAGACTGTGCAGAACTCCGCTGCTCGACCTTTGATGAAAATCCATAAGCATCAGTCTGCCACCAGGGTTCTCAAAGACCTCCACTGGCTTCCGGTGGAACGCTGAGTACAGTTTAAGACCCTATGCATTATGCACAGGGCAATAAACAATAGAGCCCCCCCCCCCACTGCGAAGATCTTTAGCCTCCCCACAGGGCCGGTTCTAGGATTTGCGGGGCCCTGGGCCAAAAGGGAATGTGCGAGGCCCCTCTAATTTGCATAAGTGACCCCTTGCAAGGAGACCATTCAGAGACACTGCGGGAGGCCCATTGTCCAGCATTTTAGCGCCCCACAGTTTTAACTTTCAGCCCATAAGCAATTCTCACACCTTCAGCCCGATAGGTGTGAGAATTGCTTGTGGGCTAAAAGTTAAAACTGTGGGGGCGCTAAAATGCTGGACAATGAGCGTCCCGCAGTGTCTCTGAATGGTCTCCTTGCAATTGGGACAAGAGGAAGCGTCTCCCTCCCCTAGGCCTCCAGACACCATCCCTGAGAGGCCCGGGGAGGGGATCCATCCCTCCCATGGACCATTATTGCAAGGAGACACCTTTCTTTTAGTTGGATCGGCAGGGAAACAACAGGACACACGATGGGTGCGGGGCCCCATGCTGGTAGGCTGAGTGCGAGGCCCTGGGCAGCTGCCCACACTGCCCATGCCTAGCGCCGGCCCTGCCTCCCCATATCTACCTGGGAGATCCCTCAGATACTCTTCGGCTCACCTACTGATGGTCCCCAGGATCTGTAGAGCCCGATGGGGTGGCTGTTCTTCCTCCTTTTTGGCACCCAGACTCTGGAACTCTCTACCTCTGGCATTACACCTCCGGGAGCATGAACTTCCCTTTCACAAACCTTTGAAGAAATTACTGTTTTGCGATTAACTCCCTCTCAGCTATCTATAATCCAACGGTGTCTGTTTGTAGCACTGGGAGGCCTCCGGGTAGCCATGCGCTATATAAAAACCACAGAATTGGAATTAAAATGTATCCACCTGAGAATGCGGAGAGCCCAACGACTGTACCAGTGTCTCTGTCACCAGTGCCAGTCATTGACACCTCATGTATCTCTGCAGCCTCACATGACAAGATTTGGGCGATTGATTTGAGCACCAAACAATTTATTGAAGAGTTGTGGTGTATATATGTATTTGTATTTTTTATTTAACAAACGGGGAGATGTAGTGTCTTGTGAGTTAGAGATGACGGGACCTGTAGGAAAGTAGGATCTGTTTTCACGGTTACCTCCACTTTTTGCTTGGTGTCAGTATGTTTTTGACCTAGTCTGACTGGGATCCTGCCAATCTTGACCCCAGTTACTGTGCTTTCTCCTTAAAATGACCATGGTAAGTACTTCTGTACATACACAATTGGCTACTGGTGTACCCTTGTAAGTCCCTAGTAGATGGTGCTAAGGTACCCAGGGCATAGGTACACCAAGGGTCCCCATTGACTTCAGCATGTATTGTGCCACCCATGGGAGTCCACTTAAACTGTGACTACAGGCCTGCCATTGTAGCATGTGTGAGTTGGTGCTTGAACCTCTCACGACAGATATACGTTTCCTTATATCTGAGGTCACTACACTTAAAATATATAAGTCACCCCTATGGCAGGCTTTTCAGTCCTGAGGGCAGGGTGCTTAGTTATGAGTGTGAGGATGCCCCTGCATGAGCAGGACACCCCTACAAACTCCTGAGTCGATTCTCCAGGCTTTGTAAATGTGGTCAGCCATTTTAATACATATAGTGGACATCAGTCATTACGAGATGTATAACTATATAGTGGCTGCACCGAACCCGGTCATGTTTGGTATCAAACATGTTGGAATCATTCCCCAACACCGATTCCAGTGTTGGAAGCATGATCCCATGTACTAGGGGGTCCCCTTGGAGTACCCCCCTGTACTACCGGTAACAGCCTTTCAGGGTCTGACAGCAAGCTAGTGCTGCTGCCGACCACAGACGTGATTCTGCTCTCCTGCTACTGAGCCAAGCTCAAGCAGGGGAAGGTAGAACAATAGGTTTCCTGTCACAGGGGGGTGTGACCAACTTCCAAACAGGACTTAGTGTATTAGGATGGTGTGCCAGCGCCACCATACTGCTTTGAAGGGCACATTTGGTGCCCTCCTTGCATACTCCAGTTTGAGCCAGTTCAGGGAGCCCTTGGCTCCTGCTCTGGTGCGAAACTGGACAGAGGACATTGGCGCATCTTCCCCTCTGTCCAGCCCCTCCACTGGGAGGGACCCCTGAGTTGTTCCAACCCTTTCCCTAGGGTACTTAAGGGCTTACCTGTGGGGGGTTCCTTGGATTCGCCATGGGATGAGACTCAAGACTGAAACCACATCACTCTTCGACCATCTGTACACTTGGACTTTGCCTGGAACTGAAACTGCACCAAGGAAGAGCCCTTCTGCTCCTGGTCTCACGGTTCTGCAAGTCTTCTTCTTCGTCTGTGTCTGTGCTTCTTCCAGAATCTTCACCAGACGTGTGGGCATCAAGGACACCCGAAGTAATCTTCCTTGGAATTAAGAAGTCACTCCCCTGCGTCTGCAGGCACAGCAATGAAGCTGACAATTCTGCTGCTCCTGATGTCCCACGGACTTCCCGAGGTTCATCAACACAGGTGGTGGTTTGGCAACTCCCTCAAGGCCTGACCTGTCCTCTCTGCAATGTTGAGGCCAGGGTCCCTCGTTGGAACCGCTGGGACTGAACCCCTGTGCACCACGTAGACTTGCCCTTGCCAAGGCTCGTTGGCTCTGCACTCCAGAGATCTTCAGGCTACAAGAAGCTCCAGCCTCCAGCATCTCTTCCTGCCAAGTACAGCATCCTCACCACATCCTCTGCACCGTGGGCCTTCCTTCTTGGTGAGCTGCTCGAGGTCCTCTTGCAACTCCTGTGCCTTTGGCCTGTGGGTCTTCCTGAGGGCCTTCTCCTACTTCAGTGGGCTCCCCTGCTTGCTTGGGGCCTGCTCTGACTCTCCTGCTGTTTGCGAGTCCCTTGGACCTTGCTGGTCCTAACATTGTCCCTTCTTCGTTCTCCATGCCAGTTGCAGCTACCAAGGCTTGTTGGTGCTCCCGCCAGACACCAACCACCTAGCCAACGACATATGATGTGGGACAGCTCATGCACGGCTCCTGGTCTTCGTCAGCATCGCTTGGTCCTCACAGCTGCAGCGACAAAGTCATCTGAACCCTCCAACATCGGTGGGCGTTGCTCGTCTGTGCCTCCTGGTCACTCCTGAGTGGCATAGACTCTGTCCCCCTGCTTGCAGGTTCTCCACCTCCAGAATCCACCCTTGGATTCCACCGGACTTCTTCACCTTCTTCTCCAGAGGCACTTTTCTCCAAGCCTTCCATTGTCGTCTACGGAGGTTTCCAGCGTCTTCTAACCCCTATGCACCTGGCTTCCCTGGTGTAGGTATCCTGGTTCCCGGGGCATCCACGGTTGGGGTGGCTCTCCAACCTTCCGTCCTCCAAGGGAATTCTTTGGGGTCCTTAGCAAAGAAGGGAATTCTTTGGGGTCCTTAGCAAAGGGTCTTTCTTCTGCAAAACTGCAACCACGACTTCTTTGTTGACTTCCATTGGTCACGTGGCTGTATTCCCACGCTGCACACAGCCTCTGTGGGTTCCTGGGTACTTACCTTGGGTTGTTCCTTGTGTCCCCGGCTCCTCTGGGTCTCCTGGTCCAAGTCCCGCCCTCCTTTGCAGTTCGCATTCCACTTTCTTAATATATGGTTTGGTCGCCACCAAGAGACAACTGTATTTTGTGCTACTTACCTTATTGCAATTAAAGTATTATTGTGTATTTGGGTTTATATCTCCGGGTAGGAGATATAACAATGTGTTAGTGAGTGTTGTGTAATAAACAGAAGTATTTTTTATACACACTGTGTGGTTCTTTTTCATCTAACTTACACTACATGATTAAACTGATAAATCAAGTTGCTTAACACTCCTTCAAGATATGCCTGAAGGCTGGTCTCCACAGCTACCACTTTGAGAGCTTTCTATGGTTGTCTAAGACCACTAAAATCACCATAAGGGTTGCCTGGATTAGTGCAAGGTGCATCACTTAAATAAGTGTGCACCATATACTAAGCCAGCCTCCTATACGACCCATCTGGTTCCTGGGTGTGGGTGTGGGTGATTGAATTCCTGATGTAGAATGTTCAGTTAACGGTTACACGCTGAGGAATATAGACGTGTAATACCAAGCTCCGTGTGCGGCGTGATCATTTGCATGTACCTGGGCTGGGGAGAACAATACACCTAGAATCTTGCTAGTCTTCCGCAGTCAACTTTTTAACCCCTTAACCAGGGCTTTAAGTGGGATGAAAAAACTGGGGGGTCTAATAAAGGGGCGTGGCCAATGTAATTAAGGGTGGGGCTTAAAACATGTAAGCTAAAAATCTGTGATTAGCATAGTGTGCCGCCCGACTTGTATTTTGCTGTTTCTCTCATTGCATCCAGATATATGATACAACAAGTAACATCATACCTGCAACAAGTCAGGACTATTGACTTTGTCAATGGTTGTTAGTTGCATAAGATAAATAAGCAGCAACTATGGCTTGTATATAATATTGAAAAAGCTTCCACTTAAAGCCCTGGTGACACTACGACAATGTTGCTGCTCGTAAGTTTCAAAAAGAGAAGGGAAATCCAGAGAGAAAATGACTCTAAAGGATTTCCCTTCCCCTACAACACTCACCTGGCATGACGTCATGCTGTAACTTCTCCACTAGTGAGAAGTGAGCAGTGTGAGCAGCGCACATCGATGTGCTTGCTGTCACTACAGTCCGGGAAAAAACGGACCCTGTTCCAGGGCACAAAACAGAGCCCGATAGAGACCCGTTTCGAGGCCCCCTTTAAAAACTGCCGGTGCTCAGCACCGGTGAGACTCGTCCCACTTAAAGCCCTGCCCTTAACCCACCACCTGTCTCCCCTTCGTGGTCGGTGGACCACATTCCGCTCGCCCCTTTTTTCCAGTTCGGTACTTGAGGTGCTGCACAACGCACATGGCTGCCATTGCATTCTGGGATTTGTGGTTTCGATTTCCACATTGCAAGTTTGTGTTCGAAAAATACAAGAGTGACTGAAGATGTCACACAAGACATGGAGCCACGTGGGAGCCATGTGGATATATACAATACAATGCTGTACACCGCCCTCTTACCTCATGTCTGTGTACGCCCTCCTTTCCTGAGTGGACATTAGGTGTGCACATCTCCAGACAACTATATTTCCTTTGCAAGTGTGGTCGGTTCTCCGGTCCAGTGACGCAGGAGTTGAATGAAAGGAATTATATTCAGTCCAAACGTGACTCGGAGGCATTTCAACGTCCCTGTCCCCCAGAAAAGAAGATGCAGGAAACATCTGTGCCAGCATTCTCCTGTAATTTTCCAGTTTTTAATGGGAAAAGAAATTTGGTAAAGTGGAGCAAGGACATAAAAGTGCATTTTTGCGAATAAAACAGGCCACAAATGTTACAGAGGACCCACATACCTTGTCTTAATCTTTGCTGTTATTGTTGCTGCACACCGCTGTTTTTAATACATGAGCGTCATCTTCTGGTGAAAACTAAAACTGCATTTGGTTTCATATGGTATTACATTTTCTCTCTGTTGAGGCGCAGCCAGAGAGAAATAAAATAAACTGCCTTTCGTGGTGGGATTCGATTCGGAGGTATTGTAGCACTTTACGTCGGACAGCATCCTTAACTCCGCAAAGCCCTTCAGCATCAGAAGCAAGGCGTGTGACTGACCCTGCCCCAGCCTATGAAGCCCCATGGAAACGGCAGCCGGACACATGACTGACCCTGCGTTAGCCCATGAAGTCCATTGGAGACAGCAGCCTGACAAGTGACTGACCCTGTCCCAGCCCATGAAGGCCCTTAGAGAGAGCAGCCTGACACAAATGACTCTGCCCCAACTGATGAAGCCCCATGGAGACAGCACCCTGACACATGACTGACCCTGCGTTAGCCCATTTACCCCAATGGAGACAGCAGCCTGACATGTGGCTGACCCTGCCCCAGCCCTATGGAGACAGCAGCCTGACACAACTGACTCTGACCCTGCCCATGAAGCCTCATGGAGACAGCAGCCTGACGTGACTGACTCTTCCAAAGCACTGGCATGTCTTGAAGCGTTCCGTTTGCCTGAGTTCCCGACAGGCCCGGTTCCAGGAATTTTTATTTGGGTGGGCCAAGGGTGCATTTGGGTGGGGTTGGGCCAAGGGTGCATTTGGGTGGGCCAAGGGTGCATTTGGGTGGGCCCCTCCCGCACTAGTGAGCAAAACTTCACAAGCCCCTGTGAAATCCCTGGGGCACTCGCAAGGTTTAAAGGGTCCGCTGCATCTTTCTGTAAAACACGCTCTTTCCATCGCCCGTTCTAGCTCTACTGATAGTCTGCAATTCTTTATTTTTAATTGGCTCGTCTACTCTTTCCCTTTGTTACTGTAAACTTTACTCACAGGGCTCTGCTGTTAACAGTAACCAACACCAGGCGCATGCAGGGCGCCAGCTCGTGCTTGGTGACAGATGGGGATTGTTTCTTGGGGTGTTTCTAGGCACACACAGAGAGAGAGCAGCCTGGGACTTTACTCCAGGGACCATAAGAGAGGACCCCTTCAAATAAATGAATACCCCTCCGAATACAAAATAAAACTAATCGCACAGCACAATAACAGTGGATAAAGAGGGCCTTATTTACAAGGAATTAACTCAGCGCAGTGCCGCATGCCAATTAGCTGCACCACGCTGCGTTTATTCCGAAATCTACAACGATATGACGGATCCCTTTGCTCTCCCCTGCGCTGGCGCACAACTAGCTGCCATGTGCCGATGCAAGCACCATGGTGCAAGGGTGCCTGCCTCACAGGGATTTTTTTTTTTACTGTCCTTTAAGAGCCTCTCTTGTGCCCTGTTGGTGGTATAATGTATTTTAACATTATATAGTTGGGAAATCTGCAGCTCCCCCCCCCCCCGCGCCTCCCCCCCCATTCTTACTAACCAAGCTCCGCCCCTGCTGATAAGGTTTCCAGCTCATTTTGCTTCGAGACTGGGCGGGCGATGTATGTAGGGTGTGTTAAGCTCTAAGCCCAACCCCCTCCAAGGTTGGGCAGGTGATAATGGACTTAAAGCCATGCTCCCACTTCAGACCCGCCCCTTCAAAGCTCCACCCCCTCACAAGGTACATTTATTTTCAAACTTGGCAGGCCTGGGACTGGAGCCAGAGCTCTGCCGCAGCATTGTACATTCTGTGGAAGGTCTCTCCGTCCGATTTTTGCAGCAGCCCCGGTGAGGTTCAAAGGCCCCGAGGTGAGCAGCAGGTACCTGGAGACTGCCCCACTCACAGCAGAGCTCGGCCTTGTGAGGCTGGACACTAGTATGAGCTGTGGAGACACCAGGCAAGTCAAGCAAAATAAAAGTTAATTGTCTGGGGTCGAGAGGGCTGTTAGCCCTGGGAGTTTGAATGAATTGCCCGACGTGAGGTCGTGTATTATTCGAGCTGGCTTCTCTTACTGTGCTAATGCCAAACCTACAATTAAAATACAAAAAAAGCTACTAGGTGTGCAGTCACTAAAACACGGGATTGCTAAAAAAAATTAAATACATGAGATCTACATGACTTTTGCCTGGAGTTCTCAGAGGTGTGGGGGGGCCAGAGTACATCAAGATAGCCCTTCACCACGCACCCGCCCAGGGAGCCTGACACCTTGCAACTCCTTCTGCCTGTGCCCAATACCAGCCCAGACGTCTTTCCCAAGCTGGCCTCTGTGCGGCGCTCTAGGCACACAATAGTCTCTACACTTAGTGAAAAACCGGTCAGAAAGACTGGGGCATTCCGCGAACAACCCTGGCCTGTGTTCGGCTGCCCTGTAACATAATTGAGGGGGTAGAGGCTCCTGCTCGGCTCGAGTAAGCAACATTTTAGCTTTTCTTTTGGCAGTTAAAACATTATTCATTTACCTTTGTGATCACACGTCCCTGTTTTTAGGTCTGGCGTTATCCAGATGTTTTGATTTTACTAAAATGATATTGACCCATTGATCTGTAACCACTTCACTCACATTTGTCTTCTGCCCACTACTGTATACAGAGCTGGGAGCGGGTCAGAAGACTTCAGCCACTGGCTTCTTTCACTGTGAGTGAGCATGACCCCTTTCACAATGAGCACATCCACACGCAAAGTAGTTCCTTTAAGCACCAAGAACTGTTATGGCAATTAGGCTTTTTGAGATCAAAAAATATTTTTGATTTTATCCATTTTTTTAAGACTGATGAGGGTCTGGCAGCTTCCCCAACAATAAAGTTTTGCAAACAACTTGACTCAAAAACCCGAGCATTGACAAAGCCAAAAGGCTGGCAGCCAATTCTAGATCTATTTGGTTTGTCAATGCTTGTTTAGTTATTAGCACTTTAAAAAGGTTGTCCTGAATCATTTAGTGTTTCCTATTTCCAGGCATTCTACATTAGAGTACATTAAAAAGTATTTTTTTCTGCTTGTAAACATGACCATTCACATTTGTGATCCTTGTAAAAATCACCTTTAGTTTCCTTCTCCTGGAGTCACTTTCTCATTGATCTTCTGTCATGTGTGGCACATGCTAACAGACCTAGGATTAGGAAGGGGCTGCACAAGGAAGCCCCCTTGGACTTTGTTTTCAGAGCAGCATACAGACGATCAGCCTATGGATGAAGCTCAGGTCGCATACCAGCACAAAAGAATTTCACTCCAACTGGTTAGCGACCATGGACTTCATTTTGTAATGCATCTAATGTATTAATAAGTCATAATTAATTAGGATTCACATAATTTATAAATATTAATTAAGCAGGAGTCATTAAAGACCCCTGCAAATGCATGCAAGGTACAGTAAGCCTCTATCCCAGCGCTCGTATTCGTTGCAAGTGAACATTTTTCTTTTTTTAAAGCAGTCCATGTCCCGTCAAGGAACATGGACAGCTTTTAAAAGTGATGTTTACTTGGAATGAATGACATCTGAGGGAGCAGGCCATGGTCCCTCGGACCACAGTGTACTCCCCTGAGAGCATCTGACACGAGTCTCACAGGGGAAGCTGTCCTATGAAGACAATTATTTGCAATTCGGAAAGGGACACAACACCCTCTCTTCGAGCCAGAATGCGTGTTCCTTTATTGTTTTAACAGTTTATTTTCATTCCACGGAAGTCACACACATAGCATTTGTACACCTTGTAAAAATTTACATCAACTACACAACTAACGTGTCTCACCACATGCACAAATGTATTAAGCATTTTTGTACAAAAGGTACGTTTTTACACTTGGACTCAAAAGTGTGAGCTATTCTAATCTGAGCGCTGAAGGATGTTGGGTCGACCTTTCAGGCCACCTCTGTATTTACCATCTCATTTCACATAAGTGATGAAAGGGGTCCACACTTTCTGAAATGTGGACATATAGTCATTAGGATACATGAATTTCCATCTGGGAGACCCCAGTATCAGTACTCTTGGGTCTAGTGGGACCCTGATCCCAGTGACATCCAGTATACTTATTATAATCATTTGCCAGTATTTCTGGATCTTGGGGCAGCTCCACCACATATGAATGATGTCTCCCCCGCAGCCCTTCCAATATAGTACTGATCTTCAATTTACGGCTTTTAAGCAGGCCAGGGTAAGGTACCACAGCTTTAATATAGCCTTATAGCCCGCCGTAGCGGGCTATACCGGCTATTAAAGGCCCGCTCCCGCGTTAAAGGCCCGAGCCGAAGGCGAGGGACTTTAACAAGGGACCGGGACTTTAATAGCCGGTATAGCCCTGCTACGAAGGGCTATAAGGCTATTAGAACATCCTGCCACTAGAGGGCAGAATGTTCTAACAAATAAAACAAAGGCCTCTCCAAGCTCGAGGGGATTTAAATCCCCTCGAACTCCGAGAGGCCTTTGTAAAACATTGGAATGTTGCTCTGAGGGCCTTTACCAGCCCGTAGAAGCAGGGAGCACTCCATTGTCTACAATGGAGCTCCCAACATTCCAATGTTCTAATACTTTATATGTGTTTTATTTATGTTCGACGCATATGCTGGATTTTGCTGCTTTTGTGCAAAATTTCACCCAGGCAGTGCTTAATTTGAGCCAGTGGTTTCCTGTGCTCAGCACCGGCACTTAATTGTCAACACCAGTGATGATAGTCTGCCCCATGGTGGCGCTCTATGCCTAATTTAGAGACAAGCAAAACAGCAGTTGTTTGTTGATTCAATATACCTTAAAAATGACTGACACCTGCCTCTTAAGTCATTCTTATAGTTTTGGGGGCCTGGAATAGTCTGAAATGTCACACTTGTTGCAATGTGCTGGTTAGTAGTCATGTTGGTTCTGTCATTGGCAGCGCTTGCACGGGCAATGGGTGGTGCAAGCTGCATTGGCCTCCTGACAAGAGCCCCATCACTTTTCTTTACCAAATTAAGCACTGCACCCAGTTCTCCTCTAGAATAGGTCCCCCAAAGTCTTTGTTCCACCTAGCAATTTAGGTGTTTTTTTCTGCATGTAGCTGATTTAAGATCTGCTGATTTAGGATTGAGTACAATAGAGAGGCTCCTTTTTTCCCATGTTTTTGCTATGGAAAAAGGTTTTCAACAGGGTGCAATCTCTTTTGGACCTAAATTGTACTTGCCTGTCTCGAGTTCAGTGTAATAATTGGGATAATCAGAATCCATCATGGGGTTGGATATTAAAAGATTCAGTACATGCCTCTCTATCTAGTGCATTCCCATTTACAAATAGATCTCCCAATATCATTGGATCCCCACAGTTCCAACATTGAAATCCAATACCTATGAAATCCAGGAGGAAAATCCAGATTAAATGTGATCAGGTTAATGGGTGGGGGAAGAAACAATAGCTGTGTTCTTTTTCTGAGTTAAGATATCCCAATATTCTAGAAGTATATTGGTTGAGTTAAGTAGTTTGGATTCATGTGGTCTATGTTTCCAAGATAGCATTAGTAAATTTGATAGTGGGACCTGAGAATAAATTTGTTCAACATCTGCCCACAATGACTTGGGGGACTTGGGGGAGTAAAGTGCCAATCCAGTATTTGTCGCTATTGGTCTGCCATAACATAACTTTCTACATTTGGGAGCCCCCACCCCTCCTTCCATCGGCTTTCAATACAATGTTACCTTGGGCACTCTAGAAATGTTATCCTTTCATATCTAATCACCACCGTCCCCCGCATCCATCGTACCCGCGTCAGAGGACGCTCCTTCTCCCACCTCGCAGCCAAAGTCTGGAACGACCTCCCCATCCACCTTCGAACCTCTACCTCCCTCACCAATTTCAGGAGTGGACTCAAGACCTGGCTGTTCGAGTAGCTTCTCCTCACGCAGCACCTGGATACCCCTCGTGGTGATTTGCACGCTCCACAAATACTGATTGGTTGATTGATTGACTGACATATGAGTTTGCTGTGGATCTGTGTTATGGTACTCTTAGGGATAACAGGCAGTAAGGCTTGTAAGACATATCGAAGCCTAGAAAGAAAATTCATCTTGACACTTGACACTCGGCCTTACCGGGAAATCTCCAGTTTCTTCCATCTTTAGAGATCTTTATAGAATATATCCAGCAATAGAGGGATATTCTGAGAATATTTATATTTTAGCGTCTTTGTTAGTCCGAGCCTAAGTGTTGAATGGATGATTCGTCCCACTGAAAAACACAATTTTGTATTGTATTTTTAGTTGTCCCCTGCGGGTCGAGATGCCCATGGCGGCAGAACTTGCGAAATTAACTCTAAACCCAGAGGCCTTTGGAAAGGCATCTAGTTTTTGTATTATGCTGGAACAGAGGTATCTGGTTCAGTAACATGTCATCCACGAAAAGTACCATTTTATATTCAGTTCATCCTAGGGTAATACCATTGATGTTAGAAATATTTTTTCTTTTCTGTATTATTGGGTTCATTGAGAGGACAATTAGTAATGGGGAAAGGGGGCATCCCTGTCTCGTCTTCCTTGTTAAGTTTATTTTGGGGGTAAACTCTTCACAAATGTTGAGTTGTGTTGTAGTGTGAACAAAAGTGGCCATAATGTATATTTTAAGGTTTGGGCCTAAGCCTGTTTTGGTGACAATTTTTGCATAAATCTCTAGTCGACTCTATCAAAAGCTTTCTCCGCGTCAAGTAAAACAAGCATTTGCAATGCAATAGGTCTCGCATTGACGTGAGTTTGAGCTATTGACATTGCAAATAACAATGCCTTTTATTTTTGTTTTCTTTTTAAAAACATAAATAAAAGGCATTGTTATTTACAATGCCAATAGCTTAAACTCGCGTGACTGCGCGACCTATTGCATTGCAAATGCTTGTTTTGGGAACAGCTATCCAGTCAACGGAAACAATGGCAAGCAGAGTTTGTAGGGATGGGCTTATTTCTTTCAAACCCCTTCGTGGCGCGCGGGCTCCCGGCAGACTAGGGTGACGCCAACAGACAGTACGGCCCTGTCTCCAAAACCAGAGGCAGCAGCGGGCTCTAGGGCCTCCTCTCACCCCTTCCGGCCATGAGAGGGCCCACATCCCGGCTTTCTGTTTCCCCTTACCTTCAGCTCCGCAAGCTCCGCCATCTTGAGACATTGTCGGAGAGACCGGTCCGGCGCTGAGGCAGCGAGGCTTCTCTCCCCCAACCCGCGGCACGCAGGAAGGGGCTGTGGAGGCCCCGGACTCCGAGGACCACTCGCGGCCTCCGAGAGCCAAAGATGCCCGGGAGAGCTCAGACAGAGCGGGCGGAGCGAGGGGCGCGTGTCCCCGCCTCCCCCCGTGAGCCCAGCTACGGCCGAGGCCTACTGCTCTCCCCTGCCCGAGAGTGAAACAAATACCCGAGCCTCTATACCGTTGTTTAGAAAGCCTATGTACTTTGTAGTGCCAAGGCTTAGAGAAAAAAAACACATATTTTGCTCAGTATTCACACTATTCTTTAAAGAAAAAAACCACTTACGGTTCCCTTTAGCACAGCGGTCTCAACAGAAGCCATCGTACAGGCATGTGTATAAAGGAGACTTTACAACTTGTCCTAAGCTTTATGTATCAGAAACTTATTATCGCGATCTAAAACTAGTGTTAATAGGGCTACAAGTTTCTAATGATGCTCGCCTCAGCAGATATCAAACTGCTGTCGTGCACCTATACTCAAATCTCTATCCATAAACTGCAACATTTTGAAAGCCTATTTTGAGAACTAAATTCCACCGTAGTTCCCAGCAACGTTAATTAAAGTATATCGTCAAAATTTTCAAATTGTTTCTCAAAATATCATAAGAATTCCAGGTTATACTACTCGGGTTCAGATTCACTGAAGTGCAATTTCCACGAAGGCTGTAAAAAACATCTCAAAGGTCTTCAAAGTTTATTAATCATGATTTAGTTAATTAAAACGATTAAATGATATAAGAATATAATAGTTAGCTAGTACACAACTTGTTAAAAAGGATAAGGACGTTCTAAAACGAAGGCCACTTCAGTAAATGTCCTGGTTAATTCAAATATACATGTAATAACGTGCTAGTGCATAAGCTCTTCTATAGGTAACCTTAGTGCACTTTCAAATTTGTTGTTTAGTTAGTAAAAGCTGCAACCATTTTTGCATATTTCATTATGGGTATAAAACAGTCAAGGTCCAGTGTAACTAGCTAATACATTACAGATACCAATAACATTATCTCTAAAAAAAAAATATCGGAATGCACCCCAGACACCCAGGGAGTGAAGTTAATTAAGGTAAAATCACTTAAAATTCTGATGGCTGAAACCAACAAGCGCTCGCCAGTCAGCCGCTGTTTATTTTTGCATCGCGCTTTCACTTTAAAGTGAAAGCGCGATGCAAAAATAAACACGCTGCGCCCTGTCTCCTTTTGAGACGGCCCATCCGGACTGGATCGCAGGGCTTGTTTACATAACACGCCTCTTGCGATAAAAAACTGCTTCACGACAGCCGTGAAGCAGGCGATCCAGTCCGGATGGGCCGGACAAAAAAGTGAAAAGGAGGCACCCCAGGAAGCTTATTTCCAATGGCAGGCCACCGTTTACCATAAACGGTGACGCAAGCCAATGGAAATAAGGGGCGGGGCTTCAAGCCCTTCTCTCAAAGTCCTCCTTGACAATAAATCTCGCCGAGCGAGCTGCGCATGTGCCCAGCAACGCTAGGCGAGACCTAAAAAGGATCCCTTGGGTCCTCTGACGTTTTGATGCGTTTAGAAAGTTGTAGACTAGTCTGCCGTTATCGGTAGTGTGTCTATTTTTGAATGAACCTGGATTGCTCAGGTGAAATAAACAGGGGCCAAGTGTCACGAAGTCACGAAACCAAAATAGATGAGAGGATTTTTGCATCAAAGTTTAATAATGCTATTTCTACAGCAGTGGTTCTTAACCTGTGGTCTGGGGACCCCTGGGGGTCCGCAAAGCCTACTCAGGGGGTCTGTGACTGCTTGGGAAATTAAACAATATTAACAGATAAATAAAGCGTATACAAATCAAGAAGCAAAATGAACAACTGAACATTTTAAAACGTTCTGTAATGTGAAAGAATCTGAAATTGGAGTATAGAAATTAAGTTGGTATCCTCAGATTAATTTGTGGGAGCAGTGCAAGTGCATCAAACAGAATATAGTATGGATGATGAGTGTCCTTAATTGAATTTAGAAAAGTTCCAACCTTCCTATTAAAATATGAATGTTAATTTTTTTACATTTGTGAAATAAATAAAATATTAAATCATTTGCGTATTTGTTTGATGAATGTTTGTTTCTGTATATTTTGTGTATAGTTTTGCAGGTCAAAGCATCGAAGATGCTTGGGTGGGGGTCCCCGGCTTCCAGTAATGACTCAGTGGGGACCCCTGATTCCAATAATGATTCAGTGGGAGTCCCCGTGTTCCAGTAATGACTAAGTAGGGGTCCACAGAACTCAAACAGTTAAGATACACTGGTCTACAGGACTCACATATAGTCGGATTTTTTTTCTGTTTCAAGATTAAGGTTATTGTAGATTCATCTTCTTCATAATTTTCCCAGACTCCAGAAATGAGTTAAACAATGCTGTTGGTTGGGTTAAAATGTTAATATAGGCCTTATTTAAGGACACCGACAGTCCATCTTGCTTTTCAGTAGTTGAATTGAGGTTCAGACTTCATCGATGGTGATAGGATTTTCTATGAGAGAGAAATCAAGTTTGTCTTTTCTCAGGAACAACAAGCTCTCTAAATAAATATCTTGAGTTGCTTCATTTAAGTTTTTTTGATTTATAAAGGTTAGTAATGTATGAATGAAAAGTGTCAATAATTGAGGATGGATCTGAATGTAAGTTATCGTTATCCTTGCGGACTGAGGCAATCAGGTTTCTAGTTTGTACAATTGATATGCCAGATGTCTTTGCGCCATATTGCCATTTTCATAATACTGTTGATTCGTGTAAAGCATTTTTTTGGCTGCATCTTTCATCAATGGTTGTTCCATTTCTCCCCTGGCTTTCCTGAGCTCGCGGTGCACTCTGAGAGCACCTTTGTTTTCATGTTTAGGGTCAAGGTCTTGAATCTGGTTGTCTAGCACCGATTTCCTTTGTGCTGCTCTACGCGTGAAGCAGGCAGTGTGAGAAATCAACTCTTCCCTAATGACAGCCTCTGCTGTGTGCCAGATAACGTTCCCCTCTCCCTCACCATTGTCGCTTTCTTTAACATAGTTATCCAAGACTTCTTGGATAGAAGTGGGCAGTTTGGGGTGTCCAAATGCTAATTCGTTGACCAACCATTAACTATGAGAAGGTCCCAGGTCAATGTAAGGTCCAGATGCAGGAAGACAGCGGAGTGATCGGAAAGAATTATTGTGCCAATCTGAGAGTCGATAGCCTGGTAGCGCAGCCCACTATCAATTAGGAAGTAGTCTATTCTACTAAAAGTTCTATGGACATTGGAGAACAACGTGCAATTCATTTCTTTCTCATATTGAGCTCTCCAAATATCTATGAGTGCTAAATCTTCAATAATATTCAATAATGAAGAAGGGATTTGTGTATTTGCATCTCTGGATACAGACCTATCTAATGTTATGTTGAAGTCCCCATCAGTGATCGCCACTCCTTGACGAAAATGAGCAATTTTAGAAAAACTTTTTTCATAGAATTGATATTTGTTGTCGTTTGGGCCATTAATTGAGAACAAGGTTATCCGTGTAGCGCCAATTAGAAATTTTGGACCTAACATTCTACCCTCTGTAGCCATTATTTTATGATGCAATGTAAATGAAAGGCCTCTCCGTATCAAGATGGCTACTCCATTAGTTTTAGTGACGGATGTGGCATGATGTTGAAGGGGATACCAGTAGGAGTGTAACCTGGTGGTGTCATTTGATATTAGATGGATTTCCTGAAGTAGAGGAATATCTATTCTTTGTGATGAACTCATTTAAGCAGTGATTTCCACTTTATTGGCGAGTCTAGGCCTTGTATGTTTGTTAACATAGTATTATTACAAGGCTCATTGTGTACGCCGTTCAGAAATGCGGGTGACATTCTGACCGTCTACAAGAAATAATGTGTAAAAAATAATGTGTAAAATAAATCAATTTCCAAGAGTTAGGCTTACGAGTCATAAACTCTGATTGTAATGCTCCAAGGTGAGTTAGCTGGTTGCCTTGGTGGATCATGATGAGCAATGCCAGTCTCTGTGGATTTTTCAAGGTATAAAAGAACAAACAGCGGAGGAGCGTTGCCACCCTAAAAAACTGCCCCCAAATATAGAAAAATAAAATGGTAATAAAGTTCATTTATTACCATTTTATTTTTCAAAACCCCGTCCCAAGCCAAGGGTCAGGATGGGGGGGCGGAGCTTTCTGCCGCAGCCAGTCAGGCAGCAGCAGAAAGCAGTGATAGGCAGGGCACTTAGGTTTAAAGTGCGCATGGCTCTTTGGCCTGCTGTCTTGCAGCGGTCAGCCACACATGAGCAGTTTAAACCTCTCTGAACCAGCTGTCTTAAGATAGCTGGGTTAGAGCAAGTGCAGGCCTCCAGAGCGCTGTGGAGCGCCGAGTGAGCCCGCTTTCTCCAATCCTGGCGCTGTTCTCATGCAGCGCCAGGATTGGTTACTGCAGTTTCCTGGAGCCTGCCCGTCTGCCCGGAGAGAAGACCCGCGTGAGGAGGAGGACGTCGCACCAGGGAGAATGTAAGGGAAATGATTTTTTTCTTTTACTTATTTTTTATTTTTGTCGTTCCTGCCTCACAACCCTCCTTACATGCCAGCCGCCACTGAGAACAAACAACTATATAAAAGAACAAATAGTGAAGTATAGAACTAAAAAATGAACATTATCTTCTCCTGGTGGCAAAGGTCCCAGGAGGGATTTAGGAACAGCTGTACCATGAGTATTGGATGGGGCAGCTGTCGTTTTCATACTCCAGACACCTTGGAGCCCCTCAATAATCGGTTTGACTGTATTCAGCTATATCAATATAGCAGGCAATCAGAGACTTTTCTCAAGGTAATTTCACCCCTCCTTTTCCACCTGAATACTTATCATTGGTGAGTGAGATGGTTATTGAATTAACTTCTATATCTGCCAGTATCATTGACATATCAACACCGTTTATGAACGAGTTGGTAAAGTTTGAAGCTAATTTTCATCCGAGGTAACAGATTGAGTACCTCTTTCTACGCATTGCTGGATGCGTCTGGCCAGGCGTCTTGACCTGCTGGTCCACTGAGTTCTCCATTCTCTGTGGGTTTCTCTGTTCGATGAAGTTGTAGGTGGGTCTTGGAGTTCTTCAGTCGGAGATAGGTGAAGGATTTCTCTGGTCTTTCGTGGCGTTTTGATTGTATGTTGTTTGTTGTCCTTGGTGAAGAGCAGACGAAACAGGAACCTCATCTGTATGGGATCTTCTCCTGATGTAAATGCTGTGCAATGGCTTTACCTTCTCGACGTCTTGATAATGTAGCAGTGGAAACATCTTGGAACAGGAATATCTGATTTTTATATTGGATAGAATCCTGTTGTCGGGTGGGCGCTATTATAGATTCCTTTACTTTAAAGTAGTGCACTCTTGTCAAGACCTCCGGGGTTAAGATGCGTTTTTTTTGGAAAGGTGAGTATACCCTATGTGTGTGTTCTAGTGCCATGTTTGCATCCTCTGCAAGGTGGAGAATGTGATGAAACCGGTCTTAAACATGTTCCAATTCAGCCGTTGAAATATCTTTATTCAGACCTGTAATGTGTATGTTGTTTCTCGGTGCTCTATTTTCATAATATTCAATTTTTTCTTCCAACTAGGTTTGTTTTGACAGTAATGTGCCTAATTTAATTGCCAACTCATCTTTCTCATGCTTGTTCCACTAGGACAGTCTCAAGATCGTCGAATCTTGTTTCCGCCTTTTGGAGTGAGCGCTCAAGATCTGAAATTGCTATTTGAACTTCTTGTCGGAGGGAGGACATGTGTTTTTTTCAATTCAGAGAACAGAAGTTGGATGTCTGCTTTTTTTAATGGAACTTGCAGCTTTTGTTGCTCTTGGTTTATATCTATGTCTGTTTGACAAGAGGTCATTGAGTCTTGGCTCAAGTTCTTGTCTCCTTTTGGCTGATGGCGCATCTCATTTATAGAGGGGTCTTAAGAGCTTTGTTTTTATTTGTAGCCATCTTCAGTGGGTGGAGCCTAGGAATTCCTTACAGATAATCCTAATTGCTTTTTTGAAAGCTCTCCAGTAAGGTGGCACACTTCTAGGAGGGCTTACGTGGTAGACTAGTGATTGGTGTTTCTCCCCTCATTTGTTTAAGGTCCAAATTCGTGGTGCTTTATCTCTGGGTTGCGTGCAGAAGCTTGGGGAAGGTATTCAATGAAGAGTGGGTTATCTTAAGTCTGTTCTTGATCTTAGACGTTGACTTGATGTTATGAGTCACTCTCCTAGGTTAGAACGTTCCAGTTTGTGTGATGCTGTAGCTCTGCCTATCATGCAGTAGTTATCCTGGTTAGTTCTGGTGCGCTATTAGTTAAATTCTGCTGATTCAAACCTAAGTACCAATCCAGCTATGTGAAAGATAGACCCCAGAGCCCTCAAGAGACAAAGAGCGTCTCATGCCCAATGATTTCTCCCTGTATGTTCATAACTTTCGGTTATGATTCTGTTCAATAGGTGAGACAGAGTCCCAGCAACACCACAGCTCGCAATCTCAAGGACAGCCCGGCACCTGGCTCTGCAAGACTCCGTCCTCCAGCAGCATTGCACGTGGAGACCTACATTCTTCAAACCTCTGAGCTACTCTTCTGGGCTCTTCTCTCGGTTCGAGAATCTCTTGAGGGAAAAGTGTGGTTCTAGGCCACCGCACACGGGGTGGGCTCTGACCATCATGCGCAGCAACAGGCAGCCCAGCCCAGCGATTCATGTCCCCGGAGCAGGGCCGTTTCTAGGTGTTTTGCCGCCCTAGGCGAGAATTGAAAAATGCCGCCCCCTCCCTTTTACTACCATCACTCTCTCTCCCTGTCATCCAGGCTAGAGAGGCACACCCTCTACTGCCGAACCCTTCTACCCTCTCATTTACTATCAGGAAACACGATCACAACAGTCAGTCCTGCAAACGACCTCAACGAAAGGCCCAGGCCAGACCGTTACGGTAGCCATACACTCACAGAACTATGTACACGGATGCCCAATAGAGCCTTGTGTTTAAATACCACCGAGGCGTCAAGTGCACCTCGTTTTCAAAACCATGAACAACAAAAATAGTAACTTGCATTGCTCACTCACCCAGTACCTGTCCTCAGTACCCATCAGTGAACACAGACATCGGGGCTCACTTGGTCAGTACCTGTCCTCAGTACCCATCAGTGAACACAGTTTTCAAAGTCACTGTCAGTACCTGTCCTCAATACCCTTCAGTGAACATAGTTTTCAATGCTCACTCTGTCAGTGCCTGTCTTCAGCACCCCTCAGTGAACACAGTCGTCAATGCTCACTGTCAGTACCTGTCTTCAGTACCCCTCAGTGAACACAGTCGTCAATGCTCCCTCGGTAGTTACCTGTCTTCAGTACCCCTCAGTGAACACAGTCTTCAATGCTCACTCGGTCAGTACCTGCTCTCAGTACCCCACAGTGAACACAGTCTTCAATGCTCACTCGGTCAGTACCTGCCCTCAGTACCCCTTAGTGAACACAGTCTTCAGGGCTCACTCGGTCAGTACCTGCCCTCTGTACTCCACAGTGAACACAGTCTTCAGGGTCACTTGGTCAGTACCTGTCCTCTGTACCCCTCACTCAACACAGTCTTTAATGCTCAATTGGTCCGTATCAGTCCTGAGAGACCCTCGGTGAGTACCAATTCTCAGTGCCAGTCCTTAATACCCCTCCCTATTGTGCCAGTCCTCAGTGCTCCTCGCTCAATGCCAGTCTCAGTTCCCCTCAGTGCCAGTCCTCCATGACCTTCACAAATACTAGTCCTCGGACCCCCTACCCCCTCCCCTCGTTAATAGTAGTCTTCAGTACTTCTTGTTCAGGGTCAGTCCTCTTTAAGCACCAGTCCTCAGTACTGCTCGCTCAGTAACAGTCCTCAGTGGCCCTGCGTGAGTACCAATCCTCAGTGCCCTTCGCTCAGTACCTGTCCGCATAATCCCTCTCCAGTGACAGTCCTCAGTGCCCCTCTGTTACTAGCAGTCCTCAGCGCCAGTCTTCGGTACACCTTGCTCAGTACTAGTCCTCCGTGCCCCTCTGTGAGTACCAATCCTCAGTGCCCCTCACTATCATTCAATCAGTGCCAGTCCTCAGTGCCTCTCTGTGGGTAGCACCCCTCAGCACCTCTCGCTCAGTGACAGTCCTCAGTAGTGTCCTTGCTCTCGTGTCACCGGTGCCCCTTCCCTCTTGCATGGATCATTGAACTCTCTGTCCTCGTGCCCTTCTCATCCCACATGCCGATGCCGGCACTCCCACCTTCACCCGGCAGCTCTCGCTTCTCCCACGGCGCCTCCCGCTTACCCTGGAGCTCTCCCTGCTTCCTCCTACCTTTCACTTCTTCTCCTGCGCTCCCTTCTTATCCCCGCAACCTCGGTATTCGGCGCCTCTTTTTCAGGAGGCCTCCTTCCGGATCCCCTCTCTCCTCTGCAGGGCTCTCTGCACCAGTCACTGCCCCTCGTGCATGGCTCCCTCTGACCCTCACATGTCACCCCGTGCGCCTCTCCTCCCACTGGTCTTTCTCTTCACCCCTCGCGTCTCCTTCTGCACGTTTCCCTCAGCTCTTCTCACGCCTCAGTTTGCAGTTGTTCCTCTGCACCTCTCCTCTCTGAACTCCCCAGTCTTATCACCTCCTCTCCCGGGTCCTCTCTCCTCATTAAACTCTGCAGTGAATTGTTGCAGGACCGGGACGAGCAGTCTGGTGGAGATCAACAACGTGCAGCACTGATCTGCGGGACAGAAAAATCATGCAGAGCACACAGGGCACGACGTAGGAAGCCGTCGTGCAGAAAAATCTACAGGTCAGGCAAAAACGCATAACGAGGAATGACGGCACCATAGCCTGTCCCTGGGGATATGAACGGTGAAAACGAGAGCTGTTCGCTGCAGCTCACCCACTTCTTCATGGAAAAATTACAGACAAGACACTTCTAGGAAATCTATCCACACGTTGACCGCACCTGGTGGCTGGTCTCTAAACCCCTTATTTGTGTTCCTTCTTACAGAGCGTTAGTCCTTCCGGTGCAGTGAAAGGACGCTTCTCTAGGTCAGGCGTGGAATCAACTGTGCTGGTGAGTCAGTCGTGGTGCGCATACGCACCCTAAGCCCTTAAGACTGGATGGAAATTCATAGTTTTCCATAGTTTTGAGGGTTCTGGCGATGCAACAGGTTGTCCTTTTTAATTTAGGAAGAGGAGGGGTTATTTTTGTTCAAAAGTCGGCGTATTTGAGTACGTATCCACTTTGCGGTTGGATTACCGAAATACATTTTGTTTAGATGCGAAATGTGCGTGTTTGTGAGATGTCTTGTATCACCAATACTTTTTTCGAGTTTATCAATTGAGCGTGCTAAAGCACACTTCCTCTTCTGATGCATTAGGTAGTGGTAGTCAGCAGCGTGCATGCAGGGCCGTTTCTACCATTAGGCAAGACTAGGCGGCCGCCTAGCTTTACTTTCGTAGGTTCAAATTAAAAAACATTCCCCCCTTTTGCCGCCCTAGCCATTTTGCCGCCCTAGGCGGCCACATAGTCTTGCCTAATGGTAGAAACGGCCCTGGGCACGACGTAGGAAGCCGTCGTGCAGAAAAATCTACAGGTCAGGCAAAAACGCATAACGAGGAATGACGGCACCATAGCCTGTCCCTGGGGATATGAACGGTGAAAACGAGAGCTGTTCGCTGCAGCTCACCCACTTCTTCATGGAAAAATTACAGACAAGACACGTCCAGGAAATCTATCCACATGTTGACCGCACCTGGTGGCTGGTCTCTCAACCCCTTATTTGTGTTCCTTCTTACAGAGCGTTAGTCCTTCCGGTGCAGTGAAAGGATGCTTCTCTAGGTCAGGCGTGGAATCAACTGTGCTGGTGAGTCAGTCGTGGTGCGCATATGCACCCTAAGCCCTTAAGACTGGATGGAAATTCATAGTTTTCCATAGTTTTGAGGGTTCTGGCGATGCAACAGGTTGTCCTTTTTAATTTAGGAAGAGGAGGGGTTATTTTGTTCAAAAGTCGGCGTATTTGAGTACGTATCCACTTTGCGGTTGGATTACCAAAATACATTTTGTTTAGATGCGAAATGTGCGTGTTTGTGAGATGTCTTGTATCACCAATACTTTTTTCGAGTTTATCAATTGAGCGTGCTAAAGCACACTTCCTCTTCTGATGCATTAGGTAATGGTAGTCAGCAGCGTGCATGCAGGGCCGTTTCTACCATTAGGCAAGACTAGGCGGCCGCCTAGCTTTACTTTCGTAGGTTCAAATTAAAAAACATTCCCCCCTTTTGCCGCCCTAGCCATTTTGCCGCCCTAGGCGGCCGCCTAGTCTTGCCTAATGGTAGAAACGGCCCTGCCCCGGAGGAGACGGAGCTCGGGTACAGCCTTGGCAAGGGGTCACAGGCGCAGGGATACGGGCCAGCACCCACCAGCAGTGCTTCGCAGTGAAACACCAGGGTCTGACCTCTCGAGCCGCGGAATGGTGATCTGTTTCTCTTGGGATGGGGGGTACCAAAGGGAGAGGGTTTGCATCTGTTCTCCAAGACGGGTCACTCTCACCCAGTGTGTTCGCTGCCAGGCCACCTGATGGGAGACCAGATCAGACCCAGCAGGACGGACAGGCGAAGCACACCAATGCAGCTCCACTGAGGACGGTAGGTTTGACAAAATAAAGTCAATCAGGAGCTCTAAAGCTCTTTGGCAATATTCAGTGAGAATCTAAAGCCCTGTATGTATTTTCCTCCGACTGTCAATCAGCATCTTGGGTTTCTTGATCTGCTCTTGGACTGCTTCAAACGTTGTTTCAGGCAGTTTCTTGCATTCCATGAACTTGAAACCTTTTCCCACAGTGTCTCGATTTTGATGCCTTTATCGGATGCAGTCAATTTAATCACTGAGGGCCCGATTCACAAAGGTAAACATAGACCTGAAGTCTAACTTTAGACCAAAAGTCTAAGTTTACACCTGAAGTCTAACTTTACACCTGAAGTCTAAGTTTACACTTAAAGTCTAACTTTACACCTGAAGTCTAACTTTAGACTTCAGGACTAAAGTTAGACTTCAGGTCTAAACTTAGGGCCCGATTCACAAAGGTAAAGTTAGACCAAAAGTCTAACTTTACTACTTTTCGGTATTCACAAAGGTAAGTTACTACTAGTAACTTTACTACTAGTAGTTTTACTAGTAGTAACACTACTACTAGTAAAATGACTAGTAGTAAAGTAACTAGTATTACTACTAGAAAAATTACTAGTAGTAAAGTAGCTAGTATTACTACTAGAAAAATTACTAGTAGTAAAGTAGCTAGTAGTAACTTACCTTTGTATATACTGAAAAGTAGTAAAGTTAGACTTTTGGTGCATGGCTGCATGTGGGGGCACTACATGTGGCCCCAGGGCCACTTTTCAGTGGCCCACAACGGAGGGGGGCCCTGTTTGGGGCCCCAAAATGCTGTTTTTGACAGCTTTTCAATGACGGTGGGAGCGCCATGAAAAGACTGTGGGAAATGGTAATCATAATCCAGACGGCGGTTCCTGCTCAGCATCACTGCTATTAAGGGAATATGATTTTCCACCGCCACCCGACGGGTTTGTAGATCCTGTCAGAGGCGGGGGTCTTTCCCCCGTAGTTTCTGTTCCAACCGCCAGCCTCGTAAGGCGGCAGTTGGACCGAGTCCCTGACTGTCGGGCGGACCGCCACCCACGGTCTGTCATTGGCAATCCGCCCGACATTGTAATAAGTTTTACAATAAAGAATTGGTGTGCTCAACACAAAAACGTTTTACATAGGACACGGTAAAACTTTTTTCTATAAAATGAAAGTATAGTTTAATAAAGAAAGATTTTCTTTTCAGCTCTCTTACTTGTGATGAGAGATGCTGGGGCTCTAAAAGCGTCCTGATAGTGTAGTTCACCGGAACGAGATGCGTTTCCAGTCGCTTAGCCCGACTGCCTAAGTGCTTTTTAGTTACTCAGCTTGCACATTATGTAGATTTCACAAATAAAACAATTGCTACCCTGAAAAACGAACTGCTAACAATTCCAGCTGTCAGAGGCCATTTAATAAAACGGCTCTTCTTCCATCGTGTTTTCGGCTGTGCACCGTCGTTCTCAGAATTTTTCTCACTGTACTATAACAGACGTTTGCATAGAGCTCTGTTGAAGCGCCCTTTACCAACACCACTTCTACTGTGCACTTTTGAAGGTGTTATCTTATGCTGTTGTACAGCACTAACAACCACTTCATGGCATCAGAGTTGAATTGGGAACAAAAATAGGCCTGGGAACCACAAAACAGGTGGCCCACATTTGCAGATCACAACCTTTCGTGAAGCATTGCTTGGTTAGTATCAGGGGTCTCATTTTGGGAGAACATTGTGGCAAATAAAGCCTTTTATAGCCTGTAGGGCCAGTATAATTGGATAGGAACGAAGAATCTATGATTCCACTGCTCACACCCACTGGCTTGCTGCCACTCGTCTTCAGATCCGTGACTTGCCCTTCGGCCTTGCTCACCTTCATGTCCCTGAGTCCTGTCCCTGTACTCAAGCCCTAAAGTTCCTGCTCGTTCATGGGGCTCTTCACTGTCAACTGACCCTCAGGTCCCCAGAGGGCCTTATCACCCTTAGATCTGACTTCTGTTCTGTCTGAGGACCTGTGTGCCCTGCTCACCCCAAAACAAGAGGCTCCTGCTATTCATCAGTTGTTCCCAGAGCTGCGCACACGCCCTCAGGACCCTTAAACTCATTCCCACTCTCTGGTCCTCTGAAGCTCCTGCTCAGAGTTGCATCCCTCAGGATCCGGCTCACAGAAAGAACCCAAGAGGCTTAAGCTGACTTTTAGGTGGTCTTGCAATCCTGCGCACTCCCTGGTGTCTTGGAATTCTGCTCATCCTCAGGTCTAATTGGCACCCTGCAGTGGTCCTGGAAAAAACTACAGGGTGATGGTGCTGTCATCGGTGTTACATCCCCAAAGTCAGAGGGACTGTGAAAAATCTAAGTCTCACACAAAGAACAAGTAAAGCAAATGTGCAAAGCCCATTCAGCAGGAGAGTGGTAAGGATTTGATACAGTGGCAGCTCCTCCGCTAAGGTGGAGGAGCGTCGCCCCACTGATTTGCAGAAGTGAAATAAAGGAAACATAAAATGATAATAACTCGATGGTATTATCATTTTATGTTTACCTGCTGCGGCAGCTTTGCGGGCGGGGCGGGTCTGGGCTGCTCACACAGGAGCAGAGGGAGGAGTGGTTTGCACTCCCTAAGTGCGCATGCATGTTTGGCCGTCCGTCTTGGGCCAGCCAAACAGGCATGCGCACTTTGCATGTTCTCCACTCAGACTGCATTACAGCCTGGGTGGAGAACATGCCCAGGCTCCCACTGCCTGTCTGAGCGCCAAACCACGGCACTCGGACCAATTACAACACTGCATTGCAGCGTGGTGATTGGCTATGGGGAGCCTGGATTCTTCCTGCTTCCTGTTCTGGCTGGGAGAGACGTCGGCGGATAGACGGAGGAGAGACGCGGCAATCAGGTAAGTTTTCTTTCTTGTTTTTTACACTCCCCCGATCCGTGCCGGTCGCCACTGGTGTGGTATGTAGTCTGCGGGGCATTTTAAAAGACATTGTCGCAAATATATTACTAAAGTGTGGTGTGGAAGCACACTGTCATTTTCAGAAGGCACATTTTCCAATGAAATGGACACAAAATTTGCACTGGCATGCAGTTTTACTGATAAAACTATGATGCGCACAAATAATGTGTGGAAATCAGATTTCAGCAAATATTTATCATTTGCACATCACAAGGTAAAGTGTCTTGATTTGTTGTGATCCTATTAAAATATTTGTTTCCATCACACTTCAGAATTTTTTTAAATTTCTTTATTGATTTTGTAAAAAGGAACATACGCAAACAAAAACAGAAATACACATTGCAATGCAACACAAAATGAAAAGAAAATTAAGCAGTAGTGTACATACATGCCACCTCAGTGGTGCGTCAGATATCAGCTTATATACTACAGATACATGCAATATATGGACAGTACAATAGTGAATCACTTGAACAGGAAGTTATCCAACCCCTTTAGTGCAAACTCCCCACCAAACAGGCCAGACAACCAATAGGGCAAATATAAATGCTGAACTTTCCAGACTGAATATATCCCACTTTTATCATATCAAAACCCATTTAGGAGGCTTGTATGCGCAGCACTCTGCACGAATGCTGAACTCCCCATGTACCTGCTCCGTGCAAAGGGATATCCAGGATCAGCCAAGAGCTAGGTTTTACCAGCTAAATAACTCTGGTATAAGCCCCAGAAAGTTTTGGGCCTACTCTGCGGAGGGAGCAGCTCACTATATAACTCCGTTTGTGTGTTGCAGAACATCATATCTCTAGACCATTGTGTGACTGTAGGGGGAGGACCACGGGCCCAGCGCACAGCCACCCACCGCTTAGCAATCAATAGGCCTATATCTACTAATTTTCGGATATTTTTCCTCACTTGTTTAGAGTAACCCAGGAGAGCTAGCATGGGGTCAGGTGCCAAGTGCTCCCCTATGATATCGCTCAGATTTTGAAAAATACGTTCCCAGTATTTAGCGATATCCGGGCACAACCAGGCCAAATGTATGAATCCTGCTTGGTCCGCACTACATCTCGCCGTTTCTCTGAGGCCATATCGATGTAGGTGGGCCGGTGTATAATATACCCTATTCAGGAATTTAAAGTGAATAAGTCTGTGACGACCATTGAGCGATATTTTCCTCGTAGCATCACAGCAATAGCTCCATTTATCGTCATCTAACGTTACTTCTAAATCGGATTGCCACTCTAGTCTGGCCTTAATGTAAAAGTTCTTACGATAATCTTGTGTCATGTAATAGATTTGGGAAACAAGGTGGCTGGGGGAATCTGCTCTCAATACCAATGAAAACGGACCCACTTCCGGGGGTTCTAACATTTCTTCCCCAAGCATGTCCCGAAGCGCATGTCTGACTCTGTAAAAAGGGAACATCACAAGTGGAGTTACAGCCTGTTGGTCATTCACTATTTCTTCCCAGCTACATCCCCTACCATCTTCGAATAGTTCTCCTATTTTTGAAATACCCAATTGCACTAGGGCGCGTAACACTCCCGACTCATTAAGGATTGGCGGCCACTGGCAAAGTTCAATCGGATCGAGTGGGGAATACAAAATGGAGGCGGCTTGTCTCTTAACTAAGTTCTGCCAAGCATTGGAAACCTGCACCAACGCCACCTCCGGCCCTCCCCGACGGCTACAAGATCCAGAGAAAGGACCGGCCCCACCGCCCAGGAGGAGGACTCGCCATCGCACACAAGACCCCCCTCCGACTCTCCACATCCAGCACGAGTGACCCCCACTCCAATACAGAACACCTCCACTTCCAGATCCAGACCAGCCCCAGGACCACGCTACGCGGCACCCTCATCTACAGACCACCGGGACCTCGCACCCAATCCGCAACTACCGTCGCCGAACTCGCCGCACCCCACGCCATCACCTCCACAGACTACATCCTACTCGGGGACCTGAATTTCCACCTCGACAACCGCGACGACCCCGACTCCACCACTCTCCTCGACAACCTTGCCAACCTCGGACTGAAGCAGCTGGTCAACACGCCCACGCACAAGGCTGGACACACCCTCGACCCAATATTCGCGGGTGGGACCAACATCCGCTTCAGCCACACCACCCAGCCCCTCTGGGCGGACCACCACTGCGTCCACTTCACCTTCAACACCACCACCGCACATAAGCCTCCCCCGCGCCCGCCATGAAGGAACTGGAGCAAGGTCTCGGAGGAACTCCTCAACACAACCCTCCTCCAAACTCCCCCCAGCGCCTCGACCGACACCAACTCCACAGCCAGGGAACTACACCGCTGGATCTCCTGCTGCGCCGACAAACTCGCACCCCTCCGCCACCCCGCCAAACAACGCCCCATGAAGGCCGCCTGGTTCACCACAGAACTATAAGAAGCCAGACGCTCCTGCAGACGCCTAGAGAAAACCTGGCGAAACCAGAAAACCATGGAAGCACGGAACAATCACAGGAGCGCCCTGAAGGAATACCACCAGCGCATAAGAGACACTAAACGAACCTTCATAAGAGACAAAGTCCAGACCAACGCTACCAACACCAAGGAACTGTTCAACGTCATACAGCAGTTCGCAAAACCCCCCAGCGAAGCCACAGACATCACACCTTCCCAAGAACTCTGCGACAAGCTCAGCTCCTACTTCCATCTGAAGATCAAGGTCCTCTACGACAACTTCAACGAACAGACGCCGAACACCACCCCTCCCCCCTCGCCGCCGACAAGCCATCCATCATGACCTGGAATCCCGCCACCATAGAACACATCACCACGACCATGAAGAAAACCCACTCAGGAGCCCCAACGGACCCCTGCCCACCGCACATATTCCACAGGGCCGCTGCTGCCATCGCACCCGAACTAGGACGGACCATCAACGCTTCCTTTAGGTCCAGCATCTTCCCAGACGACTGGAAGCAGGCGGAGATTAAACCCCTCCTCAAGAAACCCACGGCCGACCCAACGGACCTGAAAAACTACCGGCCCATCTCTCTCCTCCCCTTCGCAGCCAAAGTCACAGAGAGACTCGTAAACGCCCAACTGACCGCCTTCATCGAAGAGAACTCCATCCTGGACGCCTCCCAGTCCGGATTCCGCAGCAACCACAGCACCGAGACCGCCCTCCTCGCTGCCACTGACGACATCCGCATGCTACTCGACCAGGGACACACCGCGGCTCTCATCCTTCTGGACCTCTCCGCAGCTTTCGACACAGTTTCACATCGCACACTCGCATCCAGACTTCACGACGCGGGAATTCAAGGAACCGCCCTCGACTGGATACAATCCTTCCTCTCCGGCCGAACCCAGAGGATCAGACTCCCTCCCTTCCTCTCCGAACCCACCGATACCAACTGCGGAGTTCCCCAAGGATCATCACTCAGCCCCACGCTCTTCAACATCTACATGGCCCCCCTCGCCGCCATCGTCAGACAGCATGGGCTCAGCATTGTATCCTACGCCGATGACACCCAGCTCATCCTCTCACTCACGAAGAAGCCCGAAGACAACATACTCTGTTTCCAGGAAGGAATGAAGAATGTGGCAGCCTGGATGAAAGACAGCTGTTTGAAGCTCAACTCTGAGAAGACCGAGGTCCTCATCCTCGGACCCTGCACCTCCGCCTGGGACAACACCTGGTGGCCCGCCGCCCTCAGTAGCCCGCCCACCCCCACAGACCACGCACGAAACCTCGGCATCATCCTCGACTCCTCCCTCTCCATGAACCGCCAGATCAACGCCGTCGCCTCCACCAGTTTCAACTGCCTACGCATCCTCCACAAGACTTTCAAATGGATCCCCCCCGACTGCAGGAGAACCGTCACCCACGCACTCATAACCAGCTGATTGGACTACGGCAACGCCCTATACGCCGGTATCAACAGAACCCTTCTACACAAACTCCAAACCATCCAGAACGCCGCAGCCAGACTCGTCCTCGGGACACCGCGTCACGAACACATGACCCAACACCTACGAGACCTCCACTGGCTCCCCGTCGAGAAGAGGGTCACCTTCAAACTCCTCACCCACGCCTACAAATCACCTCAACAAGAGATTATCCTTCCACGCACACAAGAGGAACCTCCGATCTGCCGACCTCGCCCTGGCAGAGGTCCCCCGCATCCGCAGAAATAGAACAGGCGGGAGAGCCTTCTCCCATATCGCAGCCAAGACCTGGAACGAGCTTCCTGTGAACATCAGACGCTCCCCGACCTTGCACACGTTCAGGAAGGACCTCAAGACCTGGCTCTTCAACTGATCCGGAGCTGCCGCCCCCCCCCCCAGCGCCTTGAGACCCTCACAAGTGAGTAGCGCGCTTTATAAAACTCTGATTGATTGATTGATTGAGCATTGATAGAGTCTAATAGACCCGTGCAACGAGATGGGGCCTGATACCGCAGGTCGACCAGAGGGGAGGGCGCAGCCGCGACCCTCTCAATGTGCAAGTGTGGAGGGGGAGATAGCTGATGCAACCAATAAAAGGCATGGGAGCACTGCACCACTCTGTAATAGAGCTCAAGATCTGGTGCCCCGAGTCCACCCATAGAGTAAGGTAATGTCAGGATTTCCCATGCGACCCGGGGTTGTTTGTCGGCCCAGGCCAAACGTATCAATAAGGATCTTACGCATTTAAAAAAGTGAGCTGGTAGAACCATAGGGATATTTAAGAATAAAAATAGAAATCTGGGGAGCACCACCATCTTCATTAAGGAGATGCGGCCCAAAAGCGATAATGGCAATCGCACCCATCTAATAATATCATCCTCAAATTTAGTTATTGCTTTACCAAAATTTTCCCTGAAGACTATTTCAGAATTAGAATGGACCTGGATTCCTAAATAGCGCACAGAATCAGTCGACCAAGTCAATGGAAAGTCTAGGTCCATCGGCTCCATGGCCGCGGTGAGGGGGAAAATGATGGACTTAGCCCAGTTGATTTTGAGGCCCGAGTATTCTCCATATCAAACCACTTCCCTCAGCACAGGGGACAGATTAACTTCTGGATCTCTGATATATAATAAGGTATCATCAGCGTAAGTAGAAATTATTAGATTATACCCTGGAAAGCGGATACCGCGATGACTATGGTATTCCCTAATTGTACAGGCCAGGGGCTCCGCAACAATGGCATAGAGCAGGGGCGACAGCAGGCATCCCTGCCGAGTACCCCTAGAGATTTGTATGGGAGAGGTCACCAAATCACCCACTCTAATCCTGGCCATAGGGGAATTATATAGAACCGGCACTAGTTGCAGAAAAAGGTCCCCAACTCCCATACACCTCAGCACCGTTGCCATGAAGGGCCATTCAACGGAATCAAATGCCTTTTCGGCATCAAGAAAGATGGCAGCGGCTTTAATGTCTGGATTCGTATGCTGAATAGCACCAAAAACTGTGCGCAAATTATGCGTAAGAGTGCGACCAGGGACAAACCCTGCTTGCTCGGGTCCTACCAGCTGCGGCACTAAAGGTGCTAGACGGTTGGCCAACACTTTTGCGAACAATTTAGTATCCACATTTAATAATGACAATGGCCGGTATGATGCACAATCATCTGGGCTTTTCCCCGGTTTTAAAAGGGTAACAATTATGGCCTCACGCATAGACCGGGGCATCTCCCCGCTCTCCCCCATCTCTTCAAATAAGGTGATCAGGTGAGGAACCAGGAGTTCGCTGAACTCTTTGTAGAAAGAGACCGTTAATCCATCCTGCCCCGGGGCACCACCTGACCTCATGGAGCTTAAGGCGGTCTGGATTTCCCAGGGTTCTAAGGGTCGCATAAGGTACTCTCTGTGTTCATTCGCTAGCCATGGGAGTTTGATATATTCCAGGTAGCCCACTACCGCTGCCTCATCCGCCACCCCTTTAGTGCAGGACAGATCTGCATAATATTCCCTGAATCTGTCCGATATATGTTGAGGAGTACGTAGAAACTCTCCATCCGCAGAACGCAATTCCGTAATAAGAGCTGCCTCCCTTCTACCCTTCAATATGGTTGCCAGGGTAGCTCCCGGGCGTTCACCCTCTCCATATGTTTTCGCTACAGCATATTTCCCTAAATACTGAACTTCCCTATCTGCGGTCTCATGGAATTCTTCCAAGGTATTTTTGAGCTCTTCCAAGATCTGATCATTCCCATCTTCCTGTGCCTCCCTCTCTAGCGAAGCCAATTTCTTTTCTAGTGATTCCAGCGACCCTCTGATGGACCGCAGTTCGCCAGAATGTTTGGCCATCGCTATCCCTCTTATATACACTTTGAACGTTTCCCACACCGTGGCAAAATGGGGAACAGAGCCTATATTTGTAGCAAAAAAGGTTTTAATCGCTTCCGACATTTCAAATTTAAATTCCGAGTCAAGGAGAGCTTAGGGAGGAAATCTCCAAGTGAACGTGGCTGGTCTTTTTTATGGACTAGTGAGATCAAGCTGGATAGGGGAATGATCGGAAAACAAGCGGGGGTGGATTTCACAATTACCAATCAATGCACTCAAGGATCTAGAAGTGAACCAGTAATCTATTCTGGTATGCAAGTCATGTGGAGCAGAATAATGTGTAAAGCCCCCCCTTCCACTCTGTCTCATACGCCAAACATCAACAAGGTCTAACTCAATAATAGCATCTTCTATTGGCCTTGCCACCAGGGATTTACGCCGGCTCGGGCCCCCTGAGCGATCTAACGCCGGATCTAAAACACAGTTAAAGTCCCCTCCCCACACCTGAGGAACCGTTATCAGACTGCGCATGCGCTCCAGTAGGGCTCGATAGAACTTCGGGTTATCAAATTTGGGGCTGTAAACATTGACTATGATGAAATCCAGCCCCCGTCCTCTGCACCTGGAAATGGCGTACCTGCCCTCCCCATCAGTCTCAATCTCCTCTAATGAGATACTAGAGCGTGGATTGACCCAGGTGATTACCCCTCGTGCATGAGTCGAGAACCCTGCCGCATGAAATTTACCTCGTAGTCTCTTACATGTGACCATCGGGTTGCCTGTGGGCAAATGGGACTCCTGTAATAGGGCAACATCCACATTATGCCTAGTGAGATAAGCAATAACCTTTCTAGTCTTCCTGAAATCGTTCAGGCCTCTAATGTTCCAAGTTAACAGTCGCAACCTATCCACTGGAGGTTAAGCTAGGGATCCCTTTCACGATAAGATAGTCCCTGCGCATTTCCCAGGATACCGTCCAGACTCGGGGTAGCTTCACTAGAATCGCTGTGTATGTCGTGTACACTACAATATCAATGACATCATGCAAGCAAAAACAATAATACATAAAAACAACAGCAAAAATCCAGCCACCAATACCCTCCCACCACCCACGCCATGCAGACCCCAACTTAGCACAGTCGAATTCCCTCCCTCCCGCCACCCTATCCCCCCAAAATAATACCAATACAAACGTTGAGTGAGTAACACGCAGGGGCAGATGTTACCTCAGCTCCAGTAAAAGCACTTCTAGTACAATTTACCGCATTGCCATCCAACAGGATCAAGTGCATCTTAGACATCATAGAAATTAAATTCACTGTGTGATAGCAGGACTAACAACCTGATATCTAGTTTAAGCCAGTGATACATCTTACCCCCCCATTAGAGCGACAAAATTAAACTATACTTGCGAAACGTGGAGTCATGGTGAACATGGAGGGGAGTCCAGGTCCACTGGATAGAGACTGCAATACACCTACTTCAAATGTTGGGGTGATTCAAGGTCCATTCAGAGCAGGTCAGTCCAACAAATAACAAGTGAGTCCATCACATAGACGCACCTTCAATCTTGATCATCCAGTCCGCCACTAGCAGCCTCATCCAGTCTGTCTGATTCTCTATTCTTTGCTTCCGACTTAGAGTGTTCCTTTAAGGCCTTCTGCAATGATTTTGGGTCCATGAAGATTCTGGACTGGCCATTCATAGTTACCTTGAGCCTAGCAGGATATAGCATGGCGTAATCCATGTTTTGTTCACGTAAGCGTCTCTTTAAGGGTGCGAACTGTCGTCTGGCTTCCGGCACTCGCATAGTAAAATCCGGAAACAACGATATTTTGGAGCCCTCATAGTGCAAGTCTTTCTTTTCTCTGGCCATCTTCAGGGCAGCATCCCTATCTCTATAATTTAACAATTTTGCTATTATCGGGCGCGGCGGTGCACCGGGGGGAGATCTGGGGCCAAGAGAGCGGTGGGCACGCTCTACCACAAAGACATCCGAAAAAGTTCCCCTGCCGAGAAGAGTGACCAAAAAGTTTTCAATAAAGGTCTCCATGTTACCTATTGTAGTGGACTCCGGCAGGCCCGTGATGTGCAGATTACTTCTCCTGGACCTCCCTTTCGGATCTTCAACTTTATCCTGGAGCGCTGTGATCATTTTCGCCATTCGCTTTTGAGTAGTATCCACTTCGGTCTGTGCTTCTTCCACCTCCGACACCCTCTGTTCTGCCATGTCGAGCCTTTCAGCGTGCTTATCAATGCGCTCTGACATTCTGTCCATATGATATGCCAACGTATCAATTTTCCCATCTATAGTCGCCAAACTTTTCTGCATAGCTGCTAGGATCTGTTTAATGTCACCCTCAATTTCTTCTGGCGCATCTGATTGCTCATCAGAAGTTCGAGCGTCTCTGGGGTCCCTAGACCTCGATTTCCGTTGTTCAAATTGCAATTTGGATTGCGTCTTGTTGACTTCCCCCATAGTAGAGTCCAATGGGTGACCAAGGGGCGCTAGATCCCTTGCTGCTATCTGTGTTCTGCTCTCACACAGTGTCAAGTGACGCACCAAGCACTCACAAAGGTAAGCTGTGTCGCACGCTAAAGTAAGCAGTATATTTCAATGGGCGCCGTTATTTCCAGAGGACGGTATTACCGCCGTCTCCAGGGCAAGGAAACCCCCAGCCTATTCGGTAAGGAACAAATTGCTGCCGTCAGGTAAGTGCAAACTTCAGATTGCTCTGCAGTTAGGCGTAGTGGGACCCATATATAGTTGTGTCTGTCCCCTCTGGCTCGCTCAGGTCTTAGCCCCATTTCTTCACATAGCTCCAATTGCGCAAGGCACCGCGGCGTTGATATCCTGGACTTGGCAAATTGGGGATAACTGCACGAATTCTCCAGCAGCCCTTACACCAAATCAGGGGAAATGCCAGGTCGCAATTCAGTCGGGCTTATTTCGGCAAAAGTTAATGGCAATAGGGTGCCGGGGGAACCCCCTTCTGTTCAGGATGAGAATGGGTACCAGGGAGCGCGTTCCGCCCCTCTCCAGTGAGCGCCCCTGGCCCACGCATTCCACAGCACAAACCCAAGGCAGCCTGGGGCACACAGGATGCCCTCAACAGTGCTGGCAAATATCGTCAAAAGCAGCAAGTTCACTTACATACAGTGCGGGGCCGTGCAAGGAGCTCCGATGTAGCAGGTGGGCCCCAGGCGATTCGCCCCCTCAGGTCTGATGATATCGGCAGGCCGCCACTGTAAAACCCCCCAATAAAGTAGCGTTAGCACTTCTAGACAGGGCAGGTCACATCTGATGTCTTTGTCGCCTGTGAGACAGGCCAGCCTCACCAATCACGCTACGCCGGGGCGCAGGCCTCTGGAACAGGCCACAAGCACCCGGCCCGGCAACGCCGCACCTAGCGTTAACGAGGGCTCAGGTCGTTCCCGTTTACTCACTCAAGTGAGCTCCCCCGACTTCCGCACCTTCCTATATAAATGCGGGGCAGTCAGGGGAGATTCCCAAGTCTTCCGCTGCAAGTGCGGCTGATGTCCCAGCCAACCGCAAGGTCACACCCGGTCACTGCGGTATCTTTGGTGGAGCCCCGGTTGCTGCGAGCAGGGTCCGGGCCATCCACCCGCATGACTCGACTTTATTAGCAGGGCCACCGCTGTGGAAACCGCTGATACGGCAACGTTATCTCGCCCAGACAAAGCGAGTCACGGCCAGTCTTCAAGTCACCCGCAAGTCCGGCCGGCCGCTCCCAGTCACTTTATGTCGGGGCGTAGGCCGATGATACAGGCCGCAAACGCCCACTCCGGCAGAGGTGCTTGCGGACGGCTGTGAAGGCAGCCGATTAAAGCACTTTACATGCGCCGTACAATCCTCTCGCTCAAGGGTGGAAAGCAGTCTTGGATGCAGAATAAATTAAGGATTTAGTGGATGGCTCACGGAGCACTCTCAAAGTGCGGCCATCTTGAGCCTCGGCAAGCTCCGCCCCCCATCACACTTCAGAATTGCAAAACAATTGTACTTCATTTGTATTTTCCTAATTGCTGATATTTTGAAATATTTGTACATTTCAATTACAGGTATTTAAATGTTGCTGTGTGTTAGAAAAAACGGACATCCTGCAAACTTTCCGTTCACACACCCTCTAGCCCAGCAAGACTGTCAGATAATGCACTTTACAAAATCCTCTACTTTTGAACCCTCTCACTTTGCATTCAGAGATGGAAAAGTAAACATCAGTCCCCCTGTTAGAAGAATAAGCAGCAATTTGTCAGAAGACATAGCCTAACATTTGAAAGCTGTCTTTGAACTCACAGCAAATGTGACACATAGAAACAAACTTTAAATGCATCTTTATTGCTAACTCATCTTCTGAACTCCAGCGTGGTTATTGTGGGGGTGGTACAGCACCCTCCGCACTCCTACCTCCAGCGGCCACGGATCCCTGTTCGCCCTTAGGCCCTGTATATCTTGCTCACTCTTAACTGGAAGCTCCAGCTTTCCCTCAGGTCAGTGAAAACTATGTTCATCTTGAGATTTCCTGAGGCTTCTGTTTACTGTCAGCACTTCCGGTGCTTTATACACACACAAAGACCTGGAGATTCCCACTCACCGCTAGCTCTCCAAAGATCCTGCTGTGCCCAAAGCCGGCAGCCTTCCTTTCACCCATAGGTTCCCAGTAAAAGGCCTTGCTCAATTTAGATCCTCAAAGATCCAACTTATGCTCAGGTCTCCAAGGCTCCGACCTCAATTTTAGTTCCCAGAGGGTCACTCCTGCTTATCCCGCTTAATCTCAAGTGCCTTAACACCCCTCACTCTAAGGTTCTTGAAGCTTCTCTTTGCCTTTGACCCCTGGGGTTCCTGCTCAACCTCAGGTCATTAAAGCTCATTCTCACTTTCCTCTCCCTAAAGTTCCTGTTCACCTTAAAGATCAATGAACTTCTTAGTCACTCAGATGTCTCAAAACTCCCTGCTGCCCCTGTTTACTCGAAGACTCTAAGTGGTCTCCAGGTTTACCTTTACTCATTTACTATGTGTTGATTGAAATGTCAGCCAGGTGAATGTGAATACCTTGTGCTCATCCCCAAGCGCAGCAGGGCTGAGGGGCCTCAGGCTGTCCATCCTCTATGAGGGGCTAGGAGATCAGCTCTCTTCTGTCAGCTGCCCCTATTACTTGGCTGCCAGCTTCCCAAGACTTCTTTCCAAGTCAATGGAGCCACTGAGAGTGGCCAAGAGTGTGACTGGCCATCTGCCCATTTGAAAGTCTGAAGCAAACTACACAAAACCCCATAATATACAATTAGACATACTAGAAAGTGAGGCGGTCACATATAAGTAAAACAAGCGACCCAGGACAAATGGACTACATTTTTTTTTAAAACCTGCAAAAACACTGAACCATATAAGTGGCTGTTGCAGAAGTCTCTGTGCAAACTTCAGATCACAGTTCGAACTATGGTAGGACTAATTCTTTCTTTTAAGACTGTTATTATGATCATGTGCAGTAGGACCCTTGTGGTCCTCGGCGGAATCCATACAAAGTCACGTAATCAGTTGGGAGGTATCTGGGTGTGTCTGGATGTGGTCAATAAAGTTTATGACGTAGTGCGTTCAGCTAACGGTTGCATGCCGAAGAATAAAGACGTGTGTTACAGAGCTCTGTGTGTGGCGTGGTCATTTGTGTGCTCCAGGGCAAGGGAGGGTGCGACAACTGGCAACGAGTACAGGATATGTGCCCCGAAGGAAGAAGACTCCTCTCCCTGGGAGTTTGCCGAGGTCTAGCAAACTATGTGCCTCGTGTGCCCCAAGAAGCAGTCTATGGTTGGCATGTGTGGAGTCAAAGCTCCGCTCTAGCTCTTACACTGCCCTGGAAGAAGGTGAAGCCCCTACAGAGGAGCACAGTCCGAAAGCCCGCCGGAGGCCTACTGGTAAGGCCGAAAGAAGAGATACTGCGCCACAGCGTAACAAGGAGCCATCATCCACACAAAGCAGAAACGCTAAAGGCAGCGACAATCAGGTATGAAGAAGAGCTAAAGGCAATGACAGCCAGGTGCAAGAAAGCGCTAAAGACAGAGATGACCAGGCGCAAAGAAACGCTAAAGGCAGTGACAACCAGGTACAGAAAGTAGAAGTGCACTTACCAGTGCGAATGAAGGAAGTGCCACTTGACCTAGTATCGGGCCTGGTTGGGGGCCGGTGCTTCCAAAGTAGCTGTGGCATCCAATCTGGCGAAAACCCAGTCAGAATAGTGAAATTTTTTAATGGCTGCAGAAAGGAGCGCCAAATACAGCGCAGCTGAGTTCCTGAAGCCACCACTTCCCTTGGATACCACCAAAAAGCAGAATATTGGCACCAGATGGACTGCATAGATCGAAACGTTAGATGACTTCATAGATGCTTGACAAAAAGATCATCAAATAGTTGAAGAACCTTGCTAGTGGTGGAGTGAAATAAGTGATAATAAAAAATGTTACAAGTTGATGCAGTATCGTACCATCAAATCAAAGAGACGGTGGAAGCCAAGTTCAATCCAATGCCGAAAGTCAACTATGAAAGGTACATTTTCAACAAGGGAAGAAAGCAAGCTGGTGAAACGATGGATGAATTTAGATACGGAATTGTGGGGAAGTGTAACGGTTTTAATTAACTGCACACTTTTACAGTGAATTTCAATTTGATTTAAACCCAATGCAAAACCTTTGTAAATTCGGGCCAGAGTCTCCTGTCCAGAACTGGATGGAGCTGTACTGTCCTAACCTTAAAGGTCCCATAGACTGGGTGTACAGCATCTGCACCAGCTCCTATTTCACCCTGTTAATGGTCCCAATGAGGACAATCTTCAAGTGTTCAAAATATGGGAGTTACGTTTGACCGTGTGCTCTCATTCATTCCAGATATCAACATTCCCATATATGGCTTCAATCCCCTCAATCTCCTTTGTTAGATGTTATCTCTGTTGGTTTTTTGCTTCATTGGGCCTGCCACCTCGTGCCCACACTTGCAAGACAATGCGGGCCCCAGAGGTTTAATGGACATAACTGCTCACTCTGTGGTTTATTTCGATGCCACACTGTGAATGGTCATGTTTCTTTGAGGGTGACGCAATGGCGATGCTTTTCCTCACATGCACAGCTCCAGTGACGGCTTTGTCACAAGGGAAGTGGAACACAGCTAATCCTTTTATCTTGTGTACTCCAGTCTCGGTGCCACAGAGCATGTGCTTGGAGGGCTGAGTGGCAGTCCAGGCGCCACAGAGCGTGTGCTTGAAGGGCTGAGTGGCAGTCCAGGCGCCACAGAGCGTGTGCTTGAAGAGCTGAGTGGCAGTCCAGGCGCCACAGAGCGTGTGCTTGAAGAGCTGAGTGGCAGTCGAGGTGCCACAGAGCGTGTGCTTGAAGGGCTGAGTGGCAGTCCAGGCGCCACAGAGCGTGTGCTTGAAGACTGAGTGGCAGTCCAGGCGCCACAGAGCGTGTGCTTGAAGGGCTGAGTGGCAGTCCAGGCGCCACAGAGCGTGTGCTTGAAGGGCTGAGTGGCAGTCCAGGCACCACAGAGCGTGTGCTTGAAGGGCTGAGTGGCAGTCCAGGCGCCACAGAGCGTGTGCTTGAAGGGCTGAGTGGCAGTCCAGGCGCCACAGAGCGTGTGCTTGAAGAGCTGAGTGGCAGTCGAGGTGCCACAGAGCGTGCACAAAGGGCCCAGGGTTTGCGATTGGAACCACTCCAATCGCTTCCTTATAAGTACTGTTTGTGAATGTTTTGTTGTGAGATGTACCTTTACCCTGCACGGAGGCAGAACCAGAGAAGAAGAACTATGGGCAGGACAATGGGACAGGACCAACTCTGGTCGGGTCCTGATGGCAGGTCCTCGATGACATCATCAGAACAAACCATAACCACCCAGCCGAGGGGAGGGAGCTCACTGGGCTTGACTCGGACACACTGCACAGGCGAGCGGACTTTGCCCATGGATTTGCTATCGCTGCCAGTCATCCTGATAAGAGGAGGGCTTACAGAGCACCGCCCCAGAGGACTTAATCCTCTTCAACTGCATACTGAGTTAGAACGCACTCCATGGTAGGGCTGAGCTCCTGTGCCACACAGTGCCTGTGTGCGTAGTAATTGGTTGCTCAGAGTAACCACTGATTACCGCCTTATAGTAGTTTAGTTACACTTCTAAAGCATATCAGTTGTTACTTCATTGTACATTACACTGTGGTATTAAACATTGTGGTTTTATACCACATAAGCCTTTACATCACGATGTAATTTACTCCTATGCTACGTACCTTTACCACACATGTATTTACCTCATTTAAATGTTTTTTCATCAGATTATAGCTTGCGGTATTGCCAAAATTGTTCCATCTTCCTTATTGTAGTTGCCCTGCCATGACATTCACCATCCTTTCAGCTCCATAATGGTTCTGCGCCCCTGTATGAGAACCACTCACCACACACATCCATCATGAGGATGGAAAACTGTTAACAAGTCCATCTTTTGTGTTTACCCCATTTTATTGATTTTGCCATTTTTACCTAAACTGTAGTTAATGCTTGCGTTGCCGATCCAGCCCCAAGTGTTTTGGTGGGGGAACAAACTAACTCTCTCTCCCTCTCCCCATTCCTCCCTAAAATCCAACTCATGGGGCACACCAATGGCTAGGACCCAGAGCAGAGTAGTCCCGATATGGACTTTGGTGCTCCCTGAGTGGAGCTGTCACTTCTGCTTAATCAATTAGGCTCAATAGCAGATGATAAACATTCTTGTAAGAATGGCAGACAAGCCTCAAGGGTTGTCGTTTCAAGGCTTTATATACTGAATTGATAAGCAGTTTGCATAGAATATGCCATAAGTAAATTCAGCAGCAAATCATATAAGTACAGATAACTCAGTACAGTTCTAAGTGAAATTCAGCATAGATTTGCCTTCTGAAAGTGGGGAAAGGGTCTCCTCGTCATAGAAATGTACACGTCCTTTTATAGGACTTCAGACAAAGACATTCAAACATTTGTTCACAAGTATGTGGTTCTCAGGATATGCACCAATAGGGAACAGGTAAAAAGAAATATTTTACTATAGAATACATCAGAAGTTTCTCTCATGGCAGTAGTGCACGAAGGTTGCAGACATTCAAACAGTTTATTTGAGCAGTTCAGTTGATGCATTGTATAAGGATAGCCTGGGACAGTTAAAATGTCCTTGGTTAGGTACAATGGGAGAAAGTCACTGGGAACACTCGCAGGTTATTATTGTGAATCTTGCAATAACTTTATTTAGAATGAGAAAAACAGCAATAGTCATTAGGTGAGATATTGTGACCTCAGACAGTGGCGTAACAGAAGCACTTACAGCCCTGCATCGTCAACACGATTATGTGAATTGGTGGAAGGCAAAGACTTGTACATACACAGCCATAAACCATGCACCCCATGATCTACGAAATCTTTCATGGACCTGTGCCGAAGTCTTCAACCTCTTTCTAAACGACTAAGGTGCAGCAGACTATTTAATAATTACAAACCTGCAAGGATTTCATGCCGAAGAAGAAGACGTTCGAAAGTAGTCTTGCAGCGCCCTCTAGTGGTAGACTTGATTCCTGCCATTCAGATATGATTCTCTTCGCTGCACTGAGAAACTCAGTCGGAGCTGTCCATATTAGTTATTAATCTCATAGTTTCTCCTATACTTCTGGCAACTCGTAGCTGTCTTCCTTTCTGACGCTGCTCGCACGCCAGGTATGAGTGCCCCCCCAATCTATCTGAGACAAGTTCTATTGCCCGGGGGGGGGGCACACATCTTGACTCCTTTCGTATCATGTTCAGACTATAGATGTCTCTCCATTGAGCAACATCACTGAGCGATATGAATTGCTGTTTCTCACGTTCCTTTACATCTAACAACTTTAAAGTCTCCGCCTCAGAGTAATTGACCTTTACGCCTCACAGCTCTATATGACAATCAACGGCGCTGCGCTGCTCAAATGCAAAAGAACAGTGCATTCATATACACTACATTTTCATGCAAAACACTGCAGGAACCAAAGCTGAAGTGTTGTGTTAGGAGGAGAGAGCAGCACCATATCTACTAAAATATGGGGATTGTGTCATCTCCAGAGCTGGTCTAGACGCTAGTACACACCTTTGGACCATAGTGCAAAGGTGTCTGTGTGATGTCCGCCGTAAGAATGTGCTGGAAGTATTTTCTTGCAGAACAAAATACTATTCTTAGCCACAGTTTAAAACTTTTCAAACTTTGTATATGTGCTGTGTAGTGCAGCACCGATGTAAAGTTTAAAAAGTTTGGAGAAATGAAAACATTTCCCCCCAAGTTAACGCTAGCTGAAAAGAGGCTTTTTTTAAAAGAAGGCCCATGTACAAATAGTAGATTAATTAGTAGATAGGGCTTTGCATCAAAAACTATGGGTGGTTTCATGAAAATTCCCATGTGCGGGGGCCTGTGTTATGCCCAGTGGCATAACAGAGGCCCCCGCAGCCCCCACGGTGCGGTGGGCCCCCAAGGCACAGTAACCTGTCCGGAGAGCTCCTGGTTGAGTGCCCGAGGGGGCCCCTCCACGTGTCTTGCAGAGGGGCCCCCTCAAGTTTTGTTACGCCAGTGCCTATCCCCTGAAATCAGGATGAACCCCTCAACGATAACTTTCAAAAAGGAAGTCAAAGTGATATTGATGAACAAATTCCTGCCCTAGAATCCCCTCGCCTGACAATCACTCAAAGTCGTGTATGCCTCTCCCTTGTTTATTACCGACTTTTAATGATTGTATTTTGATTAGGGATTGCATAGATCATGGGTACTCACAAACTTTCTGTCGGGGTCCAAAATTACAGTGTGGTTTGTGGCCGAGGGCCGCACCGGTAGGGCTGGGGTCAGTGGGGGCGGGGTCAGCGGGGGCGGGGGTAGAGTAAAAAAAATCAAACCCGTTTCAAAACATAGACAATGCTGTATTTCAAAAGCAGATGTAACTACAAAGAGCACATTTTGATAATACATTTTTATTAGCTGATAATAGCAATCTTAAAGAGGCATTGCATAGCTTCATACACACTTTGACCCCAATTCCATCACAGTCTCTCTCTCTCTGTCAGTCTCTCTCTCTCTCTGTCAGTCTCTCCCTCTCTCTGTCAGTCAGTCTCTCTGTCAGCCAGTCTCTCTGTCAGTCTCTCTCAGTCAGTCAGTCTCTCTCTGTCAGTCAGTCTCTCTGTCAGTCAGTCTCTCTGTCAGTCTCTCTCTGTCAGTCTCTCTCTGTCAGTCAGTCAGTCTCTCTCTCTCTGTCAGTGAGTCAGTCTCTCTCCTAGTCAGTCAGTCTCTCTCTGTCAGTCTCTCTCTCAGTCAGTCAGTCTCTCTCTCTACTCTCTCCACTCTCTCTCTCCACTCTCTCTCTCCACTCTATCTCTACTCTCTCTCGCTCTCCACTCTCTCTCTCGCTCTCCACTCTCTCTCTCTCTCTCTCTCTCTCTCTCTCTTTCTCTCTCTCTCTCTCTCTCTCTCTCCTCTCTCTCTCTCTCCAATCTCTCTCTCTCCACTCTCTCTCTCCTCTCTCTCTCCACTTTCTCTCTCTCCACTTTCTCTCTCTCCACTTTCTCTCTCTCTCTCTCTGGGGGGCCATGGGTACATTACCTGCAAGGTCCGTGGGCCGCCAAGGAAGGCCTGCCGGGCTGCTGGCGGCCCGAGGGCCGTACTATGAGTACCACAGGCATAGATTTACTTCTTGATGCACTTTTCGTACTTACTTTGTTTTTAGAACCCTAGCTTCCTCCTCTGTGACATTTGTTATCTGCCTCACCTACCCTGTTCCTCTATTCTCCAGGCCTTCTCCGACTCAAGTCCCCCACCTTTAGTACATGCTTCTATCGTCTATGATCATGCTTTGTATTGCTGGCATACAGTGTTTTCCCCCCTTGTACTTTCGATCACCCTGTTGTCTAATCTATATGCCCCATATCTATTGCTCAAGTGTAAAGCGCTCTGATACCCTCATGGGTCTTGTTTGCGCTTTATAAAACTTTTTAAATTAAATAAATAAATAAATGGTACGCCTGCTTGACTCAAAGTAGCCCATAGCCCTGCTGTCTATTGCTTTAAGGGCTACTTTCCAGCGCAAGGAAAGACAATCCCAATTCTACATTTTATACCAGTTTGCAGCAGTTTTCGGATGCAAACCTGGCGCACAGTGTTAGTAAATCTGCCACCTTGGGGCCGATTACGGTGCGGCCCGTAAAGGCTTTCCGGGCCGCATCGTAATCGGCCCCTCGGTTTACTTTCCGACCACCGCATTACAACGCCGCATTAGCCCCTAAGGCTAATTACGATGTCGGACACCGTCTCGGTCCTGGGACCAGCCGACCTCTGGTCAGCGGTCCCAACCGCCTAATTAGGATGCGACCGAACACTGTTCGGTCGCATTCCTACATTTCCCTATGGGAGCATGCATTACAGACGTAAACCGGCCATAATACATGCTCCCATAGGGAAATGGGAGGTGCTGTTCATCCCTGTTCATGCTGTTCATCATGACAGGCCGACATGGCAACCATGACGGACACTGTGCACCGTAATCCCAAGGGCGTAAAGGCCCGCCCTTTGGGATTATGAGCCGGTTCTGACTGGCCGACGGGCTCCTTGAGCCTGTCGGAAGCCAGCCAGAATGACCGGCCGGTTTAGTGTCCAACCGTCAGCATTGTAATGCGGCGGATGGAAAGTAAACCGAGGGGCCGATTAGGATTTGGCCCGGAAGGCTCCGACAGTCGGAGCCTTTATGGGCCGCATCCTAATCGGCCCCTTAGTGTCATATTTAGCAATAGTCACGCCAATTATGTCAACAGATGTGCTTACAGAAAAAAAGATGTTTTAGTGCTATACGCTGTGAACCTGTGCCAGTGATGCCTTGCATTACATTTGTAATCAAGGTACACCCTCCGGTACGAATTTCAACACAAGAACAACCATCCAAGGATAAACTGCGCATCATGTTTGACTTTGCTGTAATTACACATGTTGCATGGAGGAAAATTACACAGTATTCCAAATGGTGCGTGCTTGTGCCTGGTTTCTTTCAGCTTGAGCACTACTGGCACTTTTGCGACGCCAGAACGTAACTTTTTTTACGTTCCGGTGGCGCAATGTGCCACTGGCATATTTATAAGGCCATGTAAAGCCAAGTTACATGACTTTTCATGGCCTTATAAATATGTGCCCCTTTCACACAGAAAACGGCATGAACGGGAGTTCCATTGGTGTTGCTGGGGTCATTCCCAGCAACATCCATGGCTTTTTGGCACTGCCCCAGATTTATGAAAAATCATAAGGCTGAGGCAGAGAAAAGAACGTACGCCTCCCCAGGCGGCACACATAGAACGAGGAAAAAGCCTCTTGTGATTGTTTTTGTGCAGGAAGTTTTCCCTTCCTGCACAAAAATAATCATCCCCGCAACGCAGACACCCTTGCACCATGGTGCAAAGGTGCCTGCGTTGGCGCACGGCAGCCCATAGTGCACAAGCGCAGGGGAAAAGGACCGGAATATGCCATATCTAATAGATACGGCGCATTCCTGCCCTTTTGTTTTGCCGTAGGGCAGTGCAGCTAAGCTGCCCTACGGCAAAAAACCCATAAATGAGGCCCTAAGTATTTTGCACAAAGCCACTTTACGCTGTTATCCGAGATCTGGCTTAGTGTGAACATCTATGGGGATTTGCTCTGTTTCAACTGTGTTATGTTCCCTTTGCATTGATAATGAGGGGGTTTTCGCTCTGCAAAGAGAAACAATTATGGCACTGCGGTTGTGTCCACTTTCAGTGCAAATAAGTTTTTGTACATAAAAGTTGATCACACAGCCATTCTCACTGCACACACTTACAATAAATATGGGCCTCAGTTTTGCTGTGCCAGTAAGTGACCAGATGTAAGCAAGCCAAGATGGTGATTCTATTCTTGAGTACAACTGAACCCATCCTAGCCAGTTCGGCAAAGCTTGAATCACCACTTCTCTCTGTAGAGAACAGGCATATCCCATGAGTAATCATTGACACAGACCTGTCATTTGTATCACAAGAGACCACAATAGACCACCTTCCTAAACACCTTTGTCTATTTGCTCTAATATTATGAACTGTCACGCAAAAACAACGAAGCCGCACAGGTATATTGGCAGGCAAGTGAGTCTCTGGCTACTAAAATCTTCAAATAGTTTGGTGAACAGCCTGACTCCTTTTACCAATTCTCCCTTTTCTATTTCATTCAGTCCTACCTTACCTTTGCTTTTTAGGTCTGGGGTTTGACCCTGAAGGCGCCAAACAGACCTATTGCTTTCAATAGATATAGAGTGGGATTTGGGCCCGCCCATTTCAAACACTGTTTTTTCTCAACCATCCTCTTTCAGTCATTAGCTGCAGACTTTGTCAATCACGTCTTGGTTCAGCCTAGTGGAATATTCAAATCTCATCTGATGCTATTGGCTATTTGGATGTATCCATCCGCCTTCACGCCAATGCCGGCATTGAACAATATGAGGGAGTACTTATCTGTAATAGCCCGCTCTGTCGACTCCTGCTGGTTCTCTCTTGAGTGTCTGGCAGTTATGTGCTAATTCTTCATCCATTAGAATAATAAACGCAGACCTATTGCCCCTGCCAATACTTTTTATAAATTATTATTAGATATTAGCACGGTGCAGAAGCATTATTAATGCTGAAAGGAGAGAACATCTGGAAAGGATGAGGTAGGGAGTTCAGCTAGTGGAGAGATGAGGAATGGAAACAGAGGAGCCCTTTATGGATGAAAGTCCCTGTTGGTGCAGTCAGCTGTTCCATCCTGGTCCATGTTTAAGAGTTTATAAGGTGCGTGTGTGTGTTTCCTATTGGCAACACATTCTCAAGAGAACTGTTGGGGGCTTCATATGTTATTGCGTCCACCGCAAGTGTCAACAGTGATATAGTTGGGAAAAAATAATTTTACAAATTTCACAACATGATTCTTCACTTCTGCTCCTCACTTCCTTTCAATTTTCCAACCTGTGCCATCCAAGCAGATTCTCAGCCCTTTGCTTTAACTGAAAATTTACATATAGCAGTAGGGATTGGAAAAATCATTCGTAAGCACTCCTGTCCTCGCAATATTTTGTATAGCACAAAAATTCTAAACATTTTTTAACATTGATTAACACTGATTTTAAGGGGCCCATTCACAAACGACTTTGGTAGTACCACAGTTGTACTATTCACCTACTACAAAATGCTATTCACAAACCTACGAGTCAAAATCTCCACCTCTCCTATCTTTTCTACGGGAAGGTCCTCACACATGTAAATTTACTTCTGATAAGTAAAAGTGGGAGAGACTTGAGGAGTGGCTGGAAAAGGAAACAGACTCATTACTAAATGGGAGGGGGTTAGGGAGGAGTAAGGAAGGGCTTGGGGGCTAGGGAGGGGTTTTTGGTGGGGTTTAGGGAGGGGCTTAGGGTGGGGTTTAGGAAGGGGCTTAGGGTGGGGTCTAGGGAGGTATTTGAACCCATCCAAAAAAGTATAAGCCCATTGCTATTCGTAAAATAACCTTCTAAAGGTACTACAGCTGAAAGGGGACCCAAAACAGTAGTAAATTGCTCCAGCTCAGAGGTGGAGTAAGTTCAGCACCACACATGGACAACTAATAGATCTGCAACACCCCCCAATAGAAAGTAATGGAGCTAGGGACCTAAAATTAAACCCTATAGGAAGATGGACCAAATTCCAACCCCAAGAGTTCCCTTGTTCAACCAGAATGGAAGCCCACATTGTGATCTTTTCCACCAGTGTGAGGAGGAGCTCTAAAATAAAGCTTGCCACTTATGGGTAGGTGAAGGCTTCTGTCCTATAGCTAATGCATTTTTTCTACACATAGGACAGACAAGGTTTCTCTGATAAGAATGTTTGGGAAGAACATTTTTCAGGAAAGCTAAGTCATAGGCTGCTTCCATCTAAAGTTGTCCCAGATAGTTTTATTGGACATTATACTGATGTTGGGGTACAGTGGAGCCTCTATCGAGTTCAAAAGTAGGAAGACGATAGGCAAACTATGTGTAACTGAGGAAGAAGCATCAGACCTGGGCTGTATCAATCAAAAAGCCTTGGATATTATTTTTTACCCTAATAGCCCCGAGCAAGCACTTGTTGTAGGGGAGATTGTGAGCACTGGAGTTAAAGTCTTAAGAGATTTTACAGGTATTTTATAAAGAAAAATTGGAACGTTAGTAGGATTCTCTCATAAAATTATTTCCAAAATGGAAGCTACACCAAAGGTACACAGGATGAGAACCCTATCCATGATCATGTGAGGAGAAGTTAATCTAGAGATAGAGAAACTGTTGAATGGTGGTATCATTGAGCCTAATGAAGCTGTGGAATCGTTAGCCCTTTTAGCCGTAGCCAGACGAGCAAATGAGTAAATCCATTTATGCATCGACTTCAGAGATCTGAACAACAACATTATTGTGGAAATATTGATGGTGGGCGGCACCCTGCGTTGTTTTGCGGCTAGCAGAAGCTACAGGCGGGCGGAGATGACATCAGAGCTCTCGGGAGACAGCACCATAATGATGGTTCGGTATGGTGTTCCTAAGATGCAGTGAAGAGCTGGAGAAGGTAAACTGCGGCATTTGGAAAGCATTGGAGACCGGCGCAGATCTACTTTTAGCCATGTCCTGCAGTACGTCATTGGGGGCTTTACCCTCACTTCTAAATCCAGTGGGACAGTGAGGCATCAACTCTGGCCATGGGGTTCGGGGTGCATGGTGCATTACGGAGATGTTTGGTCAGCAGGGCAGTGGCGCAGGAACTGAAAACCTGTTGAATCCTGGGCCCTCAGTAAAGCCACATTGGGCTTGACTTTTTCTCCCTGAGTTGCCCTCAGCATCCCTGGAGTCCCTGGCTGTGGCAGGAGGACCACTTTGGCAGGTGAAAACATTGCTGGCATCATCCACTGGGTTCACTCGGTCCTCATAGAGAAGAAGTGTCTCCGTCATGAAGGTGAGCGCCGTTTCACTACTCTCAAGGTGTTAGGAGAAGGGTAGCGGGCGCGGCCTTAGGTATGTTCAAGGAGCGTACCTGTTCAATGCTGCATTTGTCACATCTGTCATGGTACAATGATATAAAGGTTTCAAAGGCTACAATTCTTTGTGCTTTGTTTGGCAATTGGCTGTAAAGCAAAAAACTGCCTGACGAATATAGCACTTTACAACGCGGATTTTACAACGCGATACATTCACAACGCGGTTGTTACAACGACCGCGTTGTTACAATGCAGTGCCATTACAACGCAAGTCGTTACAACGACTTGCGCTAGATGGCGCGCTGGACTTAGGAATAGTATGATTTACTATTCCAACTCCAGTGTGTGCAACAGTAGGGAAGGTGTTGGAATAGTAAATCATACTATTCCTTAGTCTTGCGTTGTAATGGCACTGCATTGTAACAACGCGGTCGTTGTAACGACCACGTTGTGAATGTATCGCGGTGTAAAATCCGCGATGTAAAGGTTGTTTCACCTGCCTGCCGCTTGCTTAGCTGGCTGTGCCCTATCTGCTCCCTTTAAGTGCTTGTTTGAAGCCGTAAAGCTTGGTTCAAATGAAATGAAGCTCTACAGGTTGCTGAACTCCCATGAAGGGAAAGGCCTCCTTCGATGCCATTAACTGTAAGCATACTCTGGTAGTGCAGGCACTACAGGCTTTATAGGGCGGATTGACACCACTTTATCCAACTCTTCTAAGTTGGCCATTGCCAAAGGACTGTATAAGGACTCACAGCAGCCAGGCGTGAACATTACTAACTCAGGGCTCTCCTCTGTTGACACAACTTCTGAAGGAGGCACGACTTTGCAAGTGGATAAGCTAGATGTCCTTGCTGGATCCCAGGACGCAGCAAGTGAGAGTCATCAATATCCCCTTTTTGCCCTATCGAAGCGCATGGAGCACCCTGTTTATACCACCTGTACTGCTTCAGAATCATCACATACGGCTCCGTTGGTCATTGCAGATTTGATCTCATAGGCTCCGACAATGTCTTAAAGAGACTCTGCCATATCGGCTGCTAATGATGCTATCGACGTCCAGGTTCAGGTCCCTGTGCTGTCTCTGGTCGATCAACTCTCTGCTCCTTTAACTGCTGCGACCGCAGAGGTGATTCTTTAATTCGATCCTCCACTCTATTCTTTACTAGAGATTATTTTGTTAGAAGTTAGAAGTCTGAAAGCTTCATAAGAACAGGCTCTGGCTCATTTCATAAATAAACTGAGTGGTATTGACCGAAAAGTATCGAGCATGGCTGGTGGGCTCAATGAATTGGAGCAAAGAATCTCCGAGTTGGAAGATCAAAATGGGGCAGTTCAGAAACATTCAAGAGACCTGGATAAAGAGTTAAGAGTGCTGAAAGATAAACAGGAGGACTTAGTAAACCACTCCTGACGTTGAAATCTCAGGTTCATAGGTATTTGGGAGAATTTTGAAAACAACTGTGGAATGATCCCTTCTATTGAACGCCTTATACAAAGATTCATCCTCCCTAACTGTACTGCAGATTTCACCATCATGAGGGCCCATTGGATCCCTAGCCCGATCCGTAACCCCACATATAAGTACCTACGGACTGTACTGGTTAATTTTTCTGTTTACCGTATAAAGGAACAAATTCTGGCCAAAGCAATTAAACAGAAATATTTGGCTCTTCTAATGAATTCTCTTTCCAGGTTTTTTTTCAGATATGACCGTCACAGCTGCTAGAAGAAGGAGGGAATTCTGCAACATGTTGAATGATTTTAAAGCTGCCGGGGCATAGCCCACTTTGTTTCAGCAGTTTAAACTGAGAGTTCTACAAAAGGGCCGTTTCCATGTTTTCAAATCAGTCGAAGCTGCGCAAGACTTATTAAAGACTCTAGAGAGTGATCAGAAAGGCTGGGGAGATCAGTGTGGGTCAGTTTACATGTTAGAGTCTTCTATTCCCTGTAAGGGGATTGTGCCTACTTAAAAGTTTTCCGTGTTTGGTATCTCTCTCTTATGTGTGCTTTTCTCTTTTCTTTTTTTTTTCTCTATCAAATCTACTGCTCCCTCCTTGCCTTTCACTGCCTCAGTGGATTCCGTAGGCTCAGTTCGCCTTGGCTAATGTGGCTGGCAGGGGGGTGACTAGTCTCTTTAGACACACATTGAAGGTTGAGATTATTAATTCCATTAAGGATCCTCTAGGGAGATGTCTCTGGGTCAGTGCCCTGGTTGGGGCGGGTATATGCAATTTTGTAAACTATTATGGTCCTAATCCTGATCAAGTCGAGGCTCTGCAACTATTGTATTCCCTTGCTGTTCACTCTAATGGCCCTATCATTATGGGAAGCAACTTCAGTTTCCTTCAGAATCCGGAATTTGATGCCCTACAGGAGAAGGTAAGGCACTTCCAAACCCCGACAGCAGACTTTATCACCACTGTCAAGTCTGATTTTGGCCTAATATCTCAGTGGCGATCTCAATTTCCGCTCCTCATACAATACACCGGTTTCACAGCCAGGCACAGTGCTGCATCTAGAATAGACTTTTTTTTTAATTTCTCCATTTTTGAAAGGCTTAAAGTCTTGGATTATTACAAATAGTTTTTCTGATATTGATTTCTTTGGATTTTGTGTGGGAGCAGGGCCCCTCTTTAAGTCGAAGGTGGAATATTAACTAACTTCTGCTGTCCGATCTTGATTGGGTTGCATTGACCCATTTGTTCGTGACTGAGTTTCTCCAAATGAATCAGGATTATGTCCCTCTTCCCTTGGTTTGGGATGCCTTCAAGACTGCATTTTGCAGCCAAGCAATAGCGCGCTCTGCAACATTGGCTAAAAGTAGAAAGAATCTGATTCTAGCTCTTCAGAAGAACGTTGATCATACTTCCCTCGCCCTAGGCTCAGCCACGTTTCCAAATTTTGAGACTAATGTGCTGGAGATGGATACGGCTACAAAAAAATTAAGGATTTTTATATGGGAGGGGAACTGCTCAGGAGGCAGAGCATAAATGAAACCTGTTATGAGGAGAATGAGCATAATGGTAAACTGATAGCCTCGTTGGTTAACTCTAACACTAACGCCAATTTTGTGAAATCGTTGGATGACCCACCCACTAAACAGCTTGGGTCCGATCCTCGCCCTAGACTTGAGGTGTTTTTTAGTTCATTATAGGGGGCTCAATCACTCAGACGACGGCAGGGAGACTAGTCAGATTTCTGATTTTCTACTCAAGATTTCAATATCTAGGATGTTAGCAACTCAAGGGTTAGATCTTCTGGCCCCGATTCGAGCGCAGAAAATCAAGATTTGTTTGGAGGGCTTTGAGAATGGGGACAGCTGTAGAGAGAGATGGGCTCCCGATATAGATTTATAAGATCTTCTTCCCTGAGATGCAGGACATGTTGGCTGAACTATTTAATGCAATCTTGGAGAGGGGGGTCAGTGCACCCTTGTTTACTGAGGTGATCGTTATTAGTATCCTGAAAAAAGATGGGTCAGCTGTCCACCGTGGTTCATATCGCCCGATCAGCCTTCTAAATTCAGACTACAAGCTTTTACTGAAACTTTTAGCTAACAGGGTCATTCTGTTTGCCGCTACTCTGATCCATCCAGATCAGAATGGGTTTCCCATAGGATGCTTTCAAAACATTTGCAAGCTGTTTCGGATAGCTTCAGCCACTGTGGTCTTTCAATGGCTGATTCACAAATTGTTCAAAAAACCTATACCAGGCATCAACTGAGTAACTACCAGTGGCGGAGCTTAATTCAAGCATTTAATTGATCACATTTTTGTAGACATCAGTGTGATGCCCTATGTGGGCCGGGTATGCCCAGACTTGGGTCCCGTGCACACTGTGCCAATGTCACCAAGCCAAACCTGGCTGATGAGCCCTAACAGGGTGAATCTGTCCGGGGCTGCTTGTGTTTCCATTCAGGGAGGACCTCGCCTTACAGTTTGGGCTGGGAAGTTCCATTGGAGCAGGAGCAAGACTGATTTGCCAATAGTTGGTCTAAACTGAGGTCGCATGGTGTGCAAACTAACGATGGATTGGGATGCAGCCCTGAGTAATTAGCAGTGGCTGAGATTAATTTAATCATTCTATCCGTCACTTTTTTGCATGCTTCAGTGTGAAGTCCCGTGCACAGTGTGTTACTGAAACCAAACGATCCACAACTGATAAGCCCTAATAAAGGCGAAACCAGTACTGGGTTGCTCGTGTTCCGGTTCAGAGAGGCCCTGGCTTGGCAGTTCGGGCGGGCTGTTCCTATTGGAACAGGGTCAAGGCTGATTTGCATAAAGCTGGATACAAACTGAGGTGGCATGGTGTGCAAAATAACGATGGATTGGAATGCGGTCTTGAGTACTTACCATTGGCTAAGATTAATTTAAGCATTCAACCATCAATTATTTTGTATTTCAGTATTTGTATCATAATCATGACAAACCAGATTCATGTTTTCCACAGAAGGGGAGGGAGGTCACAATAAATCACCACAAATCGATTGTATATGTGTACTGATTTGGGAGTGCTCTGGGAATTAGGTAAACCTCTCATAATCCCCAAGCAAGGTCTCCAACAGGTCTGTCGTCCTCCAAATGACTCTTTTACAAATATGTATAGAACACAGGATTGGGTGGTGAGGTACCTGGCTGGTTTCTTTTTCTCTGCAGAGGGATAGAGATAGGCAAAAACATTGGGGTACAGGAAAGTCTAACCAACCTAGAGGGTGCACAAAAGTAGGAATTAATTGCAGTAAAAGAAATCCGGTTCGCAAGTTAAAGGTCAAAGCCCAGGTGGCACGAAGGTTCATCCAAATTTTCCCCAAGGGCAAGGAGAACCAGAAAGGGACATCTTCTAATTCCTGCAAACAGGACAAGTAAAGTGTAACTACAGCTAAATGGTCCTCACAGTTGACTGTAAACAAGTTGCCCACATTCCATGACCATTCTCCCTCCGTTTAGAGTTGATCTCTGTCCTTATCTTTTCCTTTGATTGCATTGTCATATTTGTTCACAAAGGCAATAATCTGGCCAAATGGCAATGCAAATTGTCAAAAATTAATATATACAACAGCTATGTAAGGAAGAACTGGTTTAGAAAGATAAATGGCTACACAGATCGGAGTAAATAGAGGATTAAAAAGGGGTCTGTGGGCTCAGCACTCCATTATGTGCACTGCGTTGCGTGAACGGGAGAGAGCAGAGCTAACTGTGCCACAGCAACTTAGAAGTTGTGCTATTCTGCTCTCTCCCTGCGCTGGAGCACTTACGGCTGCCACGCACCAAAGCAGGCATCCTTGCGCCATGGTGCAAGGGTGTCTACGTTGCACCCAGCATAGTTTTTGTTCAGCAAGGGGCACCTTCATGCACAAAAAACAAGTTTTAAGGTATTTTCCACTTTGCATGTGTGTTGTAGATGCAGCATGCATGCAAAGAGGAAAAAATGAGGAGGAATCAAAACATTTCCCCTTGTTATGCCTGCCTCAGGGAGGTGCAGGATTTTGGTGCAAATTCCTGTCTACAATTTTTACAGATAGGAATTTGCTTTAAAACCGATGGTTCGTTGTATGGGAATGCTGAAGCATCACCCATGAAAAATGCCGCCTTGATGAAAAGTAAGGAAAGGCAGTGCACTGCGCTGCGTTACTTTGGGTTACAAACCAATGCAAATGGTGACTTGCTTCGCCTTATAAATGCCAGCAGAAGACTTTGCATCGGGTTCGTTAAAAAGGTAATGCAAATCCAATGCAAACTCTTTGTAAATGTGGGCCAAAATCTGTAAGACTGTATCAGAAGTCACTGAGGAAACATGAGATCTATCAAAGGCACAAGGATACCAATTCTACTTGGTGCAGTGATTCAGCACTTCTGGTAAGAATGCCTTGAAGCAGCTATTGCAGAGACAAAAGTACTTGCATTCAACAAGCAACAGTAAAAGGCAAGGATCATTGAACCCAACAGCAAGAAAGGAAAGTAGCCAGGTTTCTGTGGAAACAGCAAGGTATGTGGCACATTCAGTACATGACCACCATGTGAGGTCGTCAGCAAATACAGTGGTAATGCTATGCAATGATCATAGTCTTACCGCAAGGGACTACTGCAGTTTTTAGCAATTTGCTAGCAGAAATCAGAAATAACCAAATTGAGCATTTTACTGAGCTTTTTTTTGGCAGCTGCCAGCTGTTGGTAATTACTCTGCATATTATAGAGAGGGGTCATGGTAATTACTGGCAAAGATAAATGAAGCTGAGCGGGAAAAATGTGTGGTAACCAGACTACAATACTTTATTACAACTTGCCTTTATTACTGGCATGAGATAGATGAGGGGCCATCTTGTTCAGTCTGGCTTAAAAGCATTAGCTGTCTGCTAGACCCAAGTAAATGATAAGGTCTCACTTATTAAACATACAGAATTTTGTGGCATGTGCTCTAGTATGCCAGTAGGGCCCAAAAATCCGTCTCACAGGAACAGTGTTTACAACAATGGAGTTATAGTGCCTTACATGGTATATAAGCACACACACACACACACACACATAGTACATATTGGAATAATTGCCATTAAGGGGTTTGGGTGACATTTACAAACTTCAATGTCGAAGGCTGAGAGTTTGTTTAAATGTCACCTGAGATGGCTCTATATGACCAAATAACACGTCTCTCATTATGTAATTTTTAAATTACATAATTTAGTATTGGTTTTAGTACTCTTAAAGATTTACAGCATTTAAGCATCATCCATTCAGTATTCATTGTTTGCCTGAGACTGCATATATGTCTGTCAATGTTTTGAGAAATGCGTGTTTTTGTTGGGGATAATGTTCTAATATTTAAAATGTGTTTTATTCAGCAATGTGTATTATTACAAATCACATCTGAAATGCAAAGATCATTGTAAGGAAATTAAAACATGCATTCTAAAATGGGCTTTTTTGTAGTACATTGACACTATAGAGTAAGTTTAACAATACATATATCTAAAAAAGAACAGAATGCAATGTGGTACATTACATTTTTTGCTGACAGGGTTCTGTGTTTACAATGTTTATTTTCACACTCATGGACTATTCATTGGTAGATGCTTGCATCAAGGATGGGCCGGCAAGGGTAAGCTTGTCAGGGGTGGCTATTCATGTTCTAAAAGCAGCACTGTTATTGTGAAAGTATTTTTTTCCAAGCACTAAAAGATGAAATGCTGAGTTTTGCAAATAAATCCAGCTATGTGATATAGGGAAATAATTCAATTTGTCCTCTTCTCTGTGAAATGTAAGCTTTGAAACCACTGGCAAACATTCACTGAGAAGGCTTAACCAAGTAATTAATACACACAAAGACATATAGTTATATATATATATATATATATATATGTATATATATATATATATACACACACACACACACATATATACCACACATACAAAAATACTGAAATGTTTTATTTTATTTTTCTTCGTGTATGAGCTCTTTTTTCTCTCATGGACTACTCAGTATGTACATAATGGAAAAATGAAACGATTAAATCAAATATTTATACCTTATCTGGGTCAGTTCTACAATGGACTTTTTTATAAGAAAAAAAACCCTGCTACCTAATTATTTCTGGGCACATGTAATCGTTTCATTAAAGAAAATATAATGAGCCATTTGGCTACTTTGTCACCTGTTTAATGTCAACCTACAAGACTTTGGGGCTTAGGAAACTTATGGAGTGAAATATGTGTTTGTTGTTTGGGAGGCATAACCTGTTTCTAAAAGGAGAAACACAGTGGCAACCCCACACTTTGCCAGTGGGAACGTATGAATAGCAATTCACAAAATTAGTACAAAATAATGTGCCTCATATACTGAAATACATTCACACAGTACTACCTCTTTTTAATGAAAACCCAAAATGGAGAACAACAGCCAGGCGCCCAAAAGCAGGTAAATCTCCCTTTGGAGAAATACCAAAATGGTAGAATACCAATTCCATTAAAATCTGATGATTTCCATCGAAAAACAATCCATGGGAATTCTGATTTTCATCGTTAAAAAAGCCTAAATTACTATTAAAATCCTAAATTTGGTGCATATAAAGAACTTTAAAAAAATTTATTACAATTTCTAAAATTTTATGAATTGTAATAATTACTGGAAAAAACTGAAGATGTGCTTACAGGACAAAGAAAAGCTGGAGTCACTGTAGTTTGTTTTCTATGTCTACCATAACTCAAAAGGGAAGGAGAAGAAGAACACAACAAATGCGAGTGCAAGGGAAGGTAAGTTTAAATGAAACAGGTGGAGGAAAGGGATGGGGGTTTCCAAGGTAAGGGGACATAAAACAGTTTGAAGAGAGAAAGTGCACTTCACCACCACTTGTAATAGAAAAAAGAGGAAATGGGGAACTACCCCCCACCCCCTCCAAAACACCTACCTGCTGAAATGAAGTAGAAAGGGTGAGTTTGGCTGCCACTGTGCATGTGTGTGTTTGTATGAGTCAACATGATAAAACCAGGTCTATTGGATTTGCCAATGCTTGTTAACAAATAGGGTGTTAAGACTGTTAATGAAACACATGTGAAGCATAGCTGCATAATGGATAGAATATGTAGGATTTGTGAAAAGTATATGGCAAGTATAATTCAGGATTATACATTGTTGAGGTCGAATAAATCATTTGACGTATTTAACTTTAGTTTTAGGTTCAATGGGGCCAATTCACAAAAAGAAACTTTGATCATAAACGTAAGTTTATGACTCAATTTACCTAATTTATGCCTGCCAGGAAAGCCACACCTGGCAGGCGTAAGGCCAGCTCTGCATGAGGATAACTCTGCTACTAATGAGGAGTTCTCCACACCCATAAATCACATGCGTACATAAGGGTTAGGAAGATGGGCATTCCAAGGTGTAGTTGTAGGCTTTCACAATCATCTGATTCCCTTTTCCACCTGGAAATTGTAGGATTGTATAACAAGCCAGGGATTGGGAAAAATCCTTTTGACTTAAATCCCGGGTACTCGCCAAGGTTCGATATTTGGTTGTTACAGACGGCTTAGTCTTCCGTCTGTTGGTGTGTGACAGGCACTCGGATGAGGAGCGCCGCATTTGGGGAATACTGATTGTTTCTGAAAAGCTCGGACCAGACACGATATGCTGGATCTGAGAACGTGAATGATTTATTCATATGAGGACGTAACCGCCGGGTTGGAATTATCACCGGTTGAGAAGTCTGATTGGTATTCCAGACTACAATTAAGCCCTGAAGAAGTCAAGGGTTTTTACCCACTGACGAAACACGTGTTGGCTGGTTTTGTGAAAACCCTGAATATTAAAATGAACCACACCGGCTAAGGACTTCATTGTTATTTTGTACCTCTAGGACAGTGTTTCATCACTACCTTGTATATTGTATGCGTGTGCATGGGATTGGTTGTTACCTAATTTATGCCTGCCAGGAAAGCCACACCTGGCAGGCGTAAGGCTAGCTCTGCATGAGGATAACTCTGCTACTAATGAGGAGTTCTCCACACCCATAAATCACATGCGTACATAAGGGTTAGGTAGATGGGCATTCCAAGGTGTAGTTGTAGGCTTTCACAATCATCTGATTCCCTTTTCCACCTGGAAATTGTAGGATTGTATAACAAGCCAGGGATTGGGAAAAATCCTTTTGACTTAAATCCCGGGTACTCGCCAAGGTTCGATATTTGGTTGTTACAGACGGCTTAGTCTTCCGTCTGTTGGTGTGTGACAGGCACTCGGATGAGGAGCGCCGCATTTGGGGAATACTGATTGTTTCTGAAAAGCTCGGACCAGACACAATATGCTGGATCTGAGAACGTGAATGATTTATTCATATGAGGACGTAACCGCCGGGTTGGAATTATCACCGGTTGAGAAGTCTGATTGGTATTCCAGACTACAATTAAGCCCTGAAGAAGTCAAGGGTTTTTACCCACTGACGAAACACGTGTTGGCTGGTTTTGTGAAAACCCTGAATATTAAAATGAACCACACCGGCTAAGGACTTCATTGTTATTTTGTACCTCTAGGACAGTGTTTCATCACTACCTTGTATATTGTATGCGTGTGCATGGGATTGGTTGTTACCTAATTTATGCCTGCCAGGAAAGCCACACCTGGCAGGCGTAAGGCCAGCTCTGCATGAGGATAACTCTGCTACTAATGAGGAGTTCTCCACACCCATAAATCACATGCGTACATAAGGGTTAGGAAGATGGGCATTCCAAGGTGTAGTTGTAGGCTTTCACAATCATCTGATTCCCTTTTCCACCTGGAAATTGTAGGATTGTATAACAAGCCAGGGATTGGGAAAAATCCTTTTTTCAAGGTGGGACGGGGAATGGATCACTCCAAGATTTAGTGGCAGTGTAGGGAAAGAGGTTTCTCCACATGGAAAAATATTTTACCCACAGAGAAAAAAAGTGTTTACACAGGGGATCCTTTTTGCTATGTGCAGAGGTCTATGCTATGAAGACCTCCAGACAGCAGAAATGGGATACTGATAGGAATGTCACATGACATTACTAGGAATCCACATGGCAACCTGCACCTGACACAGGTTTGTGTGCACTTTCCAGGGATTTTTTGTGAATCTGAGAAAGGAGTAAGGGCCTCATTTAAATCTTGGCGGAAAGGTTACTTCGTCACAACGGAGACGGATATCCCATCCGCCGAATAGGATATAAGGGGATTTATATTTCGATGGACGGGACATCTGCTGTAGCGGCCCGTATCATAGGGGAGTGGCAGGGCAGAGCGCGGGGGTGTGAGGGGGTAGACAATGACTACAACAACAAAAAAGGGGGGTAAAAAAGAACTTACCTACAGCCTGCCGCAGGCTCCCAGACTCTCCTGCGACAAATCCTGAAGCTGCTCTCATACATGAGATCAGCTTCAGGATTGGCCCGAGTGCCCTCGATTTGCGCTCCCAGGGAGACGGGGAGCCTGTGCTTGCTCTCTCTAACCGGGGAACGCAGCTGGGTTGGAGAGAGCTTCAGTGCGCTTGACGGTTTGGCCGGCCTTAGACGGCCAGCCAAACCGTCATGCACACTGATAGCAGTGCCCACCACTCTCTGTCGTCTACCGTTATCCCCTAGCCACTCCCCCAAGACTCGGCCTGGAAACAAAATAAAACGACAATAAACCGGGGTTTATTATCGCTTTATTTTTCTTTCTTTTTACGCTACTGGCGGGGGGGGGCGACGCTCCCCTGCCATAGCAGAGTAGCTACCGCTTGATATCCATCACCGTTGTGACGGAGTAACCCGTCCACCAAGATCTAAATCAGGCCCTTAATCTTGACTCGGGCGCAGGTGTAAATAAATCTACGAGTATAGATTTGCTACTTTCTTTTTGAGTTGGCCCACTAGACTGAAGTCTTGTTACTTCTGTGAAGATTCATCATTGCGTTGAACTAAAGACCATAAAATAGTGATTTGATCGGTTTTGCTTTTAATGCAAGTTTATTTATTTATTTATGCAAGTGTTTTCATATATTGTTTAATTGTGAATTGGAAAGAAAATAAAGTTTGATTTAGCTTGAATCATATGCTGCACTTATCTAATTTTCGCGTCAAAAAAATAATGTACGCATAATGGTTCCATTTGTGTATTCTGGGCCATGAAACTTCCAGCCTGGAGCATTGTTTTAAAAATGATTGTCATGTTCATATTTCTATCCATGAGCTGAGCTGAAAGGGCTTAAATAAAGACTGGTAATGTGGCGTCTGTGATACTTTAGTTTGATTTTAAATATTATATATTTTATGGAACCAGGCAGCTGCAGATTGATTAACCAAATGTTTTATACTTCGATACATTTCTCATTATTTATTTAGGTTTTGGCTTGCGACGATGCACGAGGCCGGAGAGGCAGGTGGAGGGAGCGGTGGTCTCAGAGCGGGGGTGGGAGGCAGGAAGGGCCGGCCGATAAAACAGCGCACAGACGATGACTTGTCAAAAAGTGAACCGCACTGGGGAAGAAAGCGCCTTTGTGCAGCGCCTCGCAGCCCTCGGATCCACCCACAGGCATTTCTGCTTCCCAGTCACAGCAACCCTTGTCCACCTGACAAAGACACACAGAGTCCCCCAGAAACCCGAACAAGCGCTCCTCTCTGCTGGGCTTTCAGGCCTTGATCAAATAACAGGCAGTTCAGCTGAATCTACAAAACGAAGGAGGGCATTACAACAAGCACTGACACAGTCAATTGGTCTATTTCGAGTAGTTTACTAACACAGAAGCAACAGCATACATGAACTCAAGCACGTACCTCCCCACAGAGCAACACAGAGAGAGGCTTCCAGGCACACAAACACCAACAAGCATACTGATGGCCATACACATACAAGCACCTATGCGCACAGACAACAAATGAATACGCACCCACAGAGAGAAAAACACAAAGGGAGGAAGAGAAAGACGGACAAAACCTGCAAGAGTGAGAAAAAGGGGCAGTGAGTGACTGGTGGTGGATGAAAGATGCCTGAGGTGGATTCCAGACTATGCAGCCTTGTTATTCAGCAGTCCTATCCCTCCAACAGATTTTTTACATCATCAGCCTTCAAGACTTCCAAGATCTACTTTAGTTAATTAAACCCGTTGTTATTCCTCGAGTGCGCCGCACCCGTTCCTCCAGACATGCTTTTTCTTACTGGGCAGCCAATGCCTGGAATACTCTTACTTTGGACACTACAAACAATTCCATCCTAATTTTTGTAAAAGAAAATGAAAACCTAGCTTTTCACTGCATCTTAGTTTTTCTTTCTTCTCCTGCATGCTTTAGATCTTCTGCTAGCGCCAGGGCGCCCACGCTAAGGGAAAAAGCCGCACTAACAAATTGAAATAATAATGATAATAATATTAATTGTGAGAAATTGGGTTATTGGTTGAGGAGGGTGAAACCCAACTCAAGCAACAACCACAATCCTTATCAGGGCAAAACACAAAATGTCACCAAATTAGCCTATGCTTAACCCTCTGGGGCTTGGCACAAAGCAGTCAGGCTTAACTTAGAGGCAATGTGTGAAGTATTTATGCAGCACACAAACAGTAATAAAGTGAAAACACAACACAATAAAAATCCCACACCAATTTAGAAAAATAGAGTACAATGTAATAAATTATTTGACACCAAAACGACAAAAATTCAATTAGTAGAACCGGAGTTATACATTTTGGGAAAAAATGTCTGAGAAGGTAAAGTTCAACAGGGCAAGGCAACTGGTGATGTCCGAGAGGGAGGTGTCAACATAGGGGACCCGCTGGATGAAGTTGCGGTGCAGATTGCCGCATTCAGACTCTTAGGGACATATTTACAAGCCCCTATTGATACCACAATGTCACTTTTAGTGACGTTGTGGTGGCGATAGGGGCCTTGCCTTGTTTACAAGGCAACGCTGCCTTGTAAATAAGGCACCCTTTCACACTGACAAATGGCAAAACCTACAATGGCCATTACTCTGTTAGGCCGTCAGAGGTGTAGGTTGGTGGCGGAGACGGAGTAGTCTCTGTTGTTGACAAACTGAAGGTCCACCTGACTCTAATGGTGGGAGGATAGTCAGTTACCATTGCGATAGAGTGCCCACTCCGACAAACTCTAAATCGGGCCCATAGAGTCAGGTGAACTTTCTGTATGTCGATGGCAGAGATTACTTGGTAAGGGCAGTATCTTAAGAGAATCTCTTGTCACTTCCCCAGATCCATTGACAAAATATAGAAGAGTATGGAAATTGGATCGATGAAGTATAGATGATGATGAATGGAGGGACTCTAAAATGGCACCCAGGATATATCAGCAGGCCTTCACCTGTCATTACTCAGTGTAAATGCTTAGATAGATTTTATTCTAGCACCAGCCAACTCTGGCAGATGGCTATAAAAAGAAACACAAATTGCCTGAGGTGCAAGTCTGTGCCGGGAGCCAATTTCCATTGAATATGGGACTGCCCTATAGTGAAGAATTACTGGTAATACATCAATAGATCCTTGGGTGAGGTAGTGGAGAGATCAGTAGAATTGGACTCTAAGGTGATTCTACTGGGGGTCATGGATGAATTTGGTGGTTCACGTGATATCCGAATCCTGGGGGCTACGTGGTATCCAATTGGAAAGAGAGATCTGGCATATTACCGGCATCGTCATTGAATGGACAAGGGGTATGGACCACTGTGCACGGCTTGAAGAGCTTGTGTTTGAAGCCAGAGGGGTACAGAGGAAGCATGTTAAGATATGGGGTCCATGGTTGAATTATTCTGATGCCTCATTTCAATAAATGTCTCTCAAAGAAACTGCACCATACATAAGCAAAATGTTGGATTGATATTCTTGTTTAATCATTTTGTGCTTATCTGTCCTGTGCATTACTATTGTGCCTGTAATTTATGTCTGATGTGATAACGGTAAAAACTATAAAAAGATTCTTTTTAAATGTAAGCATTTTCAGCCAGTTGATATGTGGCCTCAGTAGAGACCGAGAAGAGGTGATGGAGCGCAGCAGGGGAGACACGCAGGCCTTTGGGGATACACAGGTCAGTGTGGTGGAGAGATGTGGGGCTTTGGAAAATACTGGAAGACAAGGGCAAGGAGGATAGCAGATTAAGGTCTTCACAGCGCTATAAATTGCATAGGGCTGAAGAATGGAAACTAATAGCAGTGGGTTACATTCAGAGGTCACAAAAAAAAGGATACAAAACTCTTCTATATGGGACACCAGAACTTAGGGCAAGTTATGACTGGTGAAGGGTTTGTCCAGCTGTTGCCATAGGGGACCAAGGTGCCTCTTCTATGTGCTTTCTCTGTTTTCTTCTGTGAGCAGTGCAGCATTAAAGAGTGCAGTGTGGTGCTGGCCTGATGGAGACAACTTGCAGTTGACGGGCCATGCTGCTCCTCTTCTTCTCTGTCTCCAGCAAGCCCCAACAATGTCATCATCAGTGCCATCACCAGTAAGATACAAGACTATAACTACAATACCACAACCAGTCAAGAACGATAGGTCTATGGCACTACAACCTTCAAAGTACAACAACATCCATTCCACTATAAGTCCAAAACCATAACAGAACACTAAATCTATAGCACTGCACCATAGGAGGATAGATTGCAACAAAACAACAAAAACACTTCCACCACAATATAACATTGGCAATTAAAACACTGCAACAACAACTCTTCCTATTACAACACTACAGCTACAGCACTGAGGCTATAACACTGCAGTTCGAACACCGTAAGAAGCACGTTACTAAATTACAAATAGAAATACTACAATTATAACACTACAGCAAAACAGTACTACATCTAAAAAGTGCAACTGCAAGTCTATAGCTCCAGCGCTACAACAACATTTGCATTCATTTCCATAGTGATGAATTAAATTCTTCCTGGTCATTGGTTCTCTGGAGCTAGACACAGGCATGCCACACTAAAGTGCAACGCCATTTGCACTCGTAATTAGATGTACAGGTGCAAATAGCAGGATTTATGGCTGCGAGGCATTCACAAAAGGTAACCTAGCACCCATAAATCCACATGCTCCTGTGTAATTGTATGCCATGGGCCCCTAGAGTTCCACAGTCCCACCAGCAAGAGGATGGGAGTGCTAGGATCAAGACTTGGGTTGCCTTAAGAATTTGCAAACATTCAGAAATCCCCTCTCTGAGTCTTCCCCACACTGGAAATGGTCAGCAAAGGGATGCAGTAA